>VZRU01005485.1:76351-173231 GCA_013398155.1 Pedionomus torquatus | reverse complement strand
TTTTTTTTTTTTTTTTTTTTTTTTTGTAAAGCTAGCTGACAGTTGATTTCCTTCCTCTTTCTCTTTGAAGATCTGAACTCTTCTTTTGTAGTTGTTTGTTGAACTGTTGGCCCAAGGTCTAGTAAAGTTCTCAAACCTTTGCAGTTCTGTGGTTACAGAATGTATTATAAGATCTCAGGAACTGTGAACTCACGCCAGAAAGTAAACAGCTATAACAGCAGTACAAAGAGCAGGGTTTTCTGTATTCCTTTGCACACAGATTGGTGATTGCCAAATATCCGCATCAGGTGTGAGGCCTGAATTGCTTGATCTTATGTTCAAAATTTCAAACAAAAATTGTTTGTGGTTGACATAGTGCAAAACATGCCTGTTGTTCTCTTCACTAACCTTTTCATGGTGCTTTGAGCTTCCTCTTTGGTCTTCAGAAGTTACATAAGGAGTTTTCAGTGAGTTTGAATTCCTCAAGCACAGAGAAACGAGAGGCAGAGAACCCGTGCTAGCCTGGCCTTGCTCTCGGTGGCAACCTTGCCTTGCTTTTGGCTTTCAGAAGCCATTTGTTTGACCATATTTAGTGGTTAGGAAAAGCTGCTCTGGGGTTGCTTTAGTTGGCAGAGGTACCTATTGGTAGGGAATGTGCTGTGCATTATGTGTGTATGGTGACATTTTATTGACTATTATAAATCAAAGAGGACTTGTGTTAATTTTGTTAGATGCTTCTGACTATGCCAGTCCAAATTAATATATATGGACTTTATATAAGCATACTCAAGAAGTGTTGAAAGAATATTGCTAAAGCCACAAATTCAGCACCTTAAAAGTTAGGAAATGTTTGAATACAGGTAACCTCTCCAACTGAAATTGCTTTCTTTTCTACAAATGCATTAAGAAGCCCATACACGAGCATGTGCTATACCATCGGAGTTGTGCTAAGGCACCCTGCCAGGCCTTCAGCTTCCTTGTTGGCACATGTGCTGACATTGGGCTACCAGCTTGTGTCCTCTCTTTGGGGAGGATATTATGTCAATCACAAAGAAGAATAACATGTTTCCTGTGAAAGGATGCCAGGCAAATTGGTTCAGTGTTCTCCTGTAGAGCTCAGGTCATCTGTAGATGCTGTGGCAGATGTCAGCCCCGTGATGAGTTCTTTGTTGTCTCAGATAGCAATGGGGATTTCTGTTCAGGCAACTGAATGCCACTCTTCATAGCCATTTACTGTTCTACGAGTTTAAATGCTAGGTCACGTGTAGACTTTTGTGGTGAGACGCCAGATTTTGGGTGTTTTGATCTTAGTTGACTCTAGCCCATAATGTCAGATTACCCAATCCTGTATCTTTACTTTCCTTAGGAGAAATTGATTCTGTTTAATTTTTTTGGAGGGGGGCAATAGTGAACAGACTCTTCTGCCCATTCCCAACAAAGCTGTCTCATTCCCATCCTATGCCTTCAGCCTGTCCCCAGCTCTGCACTCTCTACCTCATGATTGCTTCTTTATCACAGTTTCCATTCTGAGGGCATCTGAACCCAATTTCAGTCCCCTTACCCAGTAAGTGTTAGGTTCTGTCCTCTACCTCTCAATCCCCTGATCCTTTTAGATATTTCCAGACACCTTAGCTGCTTACTGGCTACTCTGTACAAATTCTCTTCCATACTCCTCCTCTTGGGTCTTTTGAGGATGTCAGTTGTTCAGTCCCACTGCTGCCATTGCTTGTCCGGTTTAAGCATCAAAGTCCCTGGATGAAGTAGCTGAATTTAGGTGCATTTTTGTGAGAACAGAAACATTTGCCTGATGCAGTCTGCCCTGCCAAATCAAAACTCTTTGATCCAAATGAAGCATCTAGAAAATTCCCTCTAAAATTCACCAAAAAAAGTGTTTCTTATGCAGAAATGACTTATCCTCGGCAACGTTTTTTAGAAATGGTTTAAATATTTTGGCTGAAGTTTACCCAGCCAGTTCCTGTTTGGGGAGGACGCAGCTTTAGAAAAATTCTGCCCTTTCTCATTACAGTTTGGCAAGGCTTAAAGGCAACTTAAACCAGGTTGTTAAAATAGGAATTGCCAAATAGTAGATTTAGATGCAATCCCTCTTTTGAGCATGTGGCTGTAGCTGAAGCCATATGTCAAAGTTATGACTTTACAACTAGTTTTGTAAAATATTAGAAGCACTGATTTGCTATGCAGCCTTCTGTGCAGCTGACATGGGAACTGCCTCTTAGTGAGTTTTATAAACTGAAGAATTTTAGTAGTGTGGTATGATCACTATGGACTGCTCTGCATTGTCCTGTTACCTCATTTCCTCGATGAAAAAAAGAGATTAAATTTGGCCTGAGAGCTTAGTTGAACCAGCTGAATGTTTGCGGTTACATCTGGAGGAACAAGCCGATCTGGTGGTTGCTTAGAACAACAAATTGAGTCTCTTAAAAAGATCTGTGTGCAATGACACTTGTGGCCAGTGAGTGTATGTGTGTGTGAGAGATGGAAACTTGAAGAGACATCCCCAAAGTTCTGTGCTTGCTTTTTGTTCAATGTAAATGACTCCAGTTCTTTCTAAGTCATGCTCATCTGTCAGCATTGGTACTGGACATCTCCAAAGGTTTCATGCTAGAAAGATCTGCAGAACATTTATTACATCCTACACACAGAGACACACAGCAGTCCACAGCACATTTCTGAGCTTCCAATAGCAAGGCTTAGTCCTGTTATGAAAAGCAAAATCCACCACCATAATGTGCTCCAGGGAAGAGGTTGGAGTAATCAAGGCTGATTCCAGCATTTTACTTTGAAATTTACTTTCCTGGCAGGAAGAATTTGTTAGATAAATTTCCCAGATGGGCCTGGAAAAGGGACCCACAGAAAAAAGTGAAAATCAACCAAACAAAGCACTTTTACATTGGGACAGGAAGGAAGGAAGAAGAGGAAATCCCTCCTGTCTCAAACCCCTCCATTTGTTTTAATCTCGAGTGTGTGAATCAACTCTTCTTCTCCCACTGATTCAATATTCAATGCATGCAAGAATAGAATGTTCATCCTTACAGTACAAGAACCTCAAACTCTAGGGCTAAGTTAAATGAACCTATTTGTTTTTGTAAAATTGAATTGACAAATGGATCCAGGAAGAAAGTTAGCCATGTAATAAATTAGTGGATGTTGGTGGTGGTCACTTTTCCTAGAATGACTCCGAATCACTTGTCTGGGCAAGTGATGGCTTTGAAGAGCACAAGTTATCACAGACAGGGAAGTAAAGGCTTGGAGATTTTGGGGATACTGGCTGGGGTGGCTTTTAGCTGGGATGTAGTCTCAAGTCTGACGTGATACCTGAATCATCATGACTGGACTAGATGTTGATTTTGGCCCTGGGGAAGGAAATTCCACCTTGGAAGTGCACTGCTAATATCTCTGTGGTGGTAGGAAAATATAACAGCCCTTGATGTTCCTGTAGACAGCACCATACTGTGCTCCTGTCGATGTTAGAAGTTGTCCTGGATCACTCTTTAGACAGGACGCGGGTTAAGAACAAGTTTGTACAGAAGAATGGGGAATAGTTATTATTCTTGCCTAAAAATAAGCACATTATTAAGATTCATATTACATTTAAATATAGTCCCAGTCAGTGGTCACTTCTTTCCATGCCCTTGAAACCTAGCATTTGAAATGGTGTTTTCCAGGCAGTTATAGGAGTTTAATTTTCTCTTCTGGTTCCTTTCGTCTTCTCTTTCCTGCCCTAGAGAAAATAATCCAAAATAGCTCTGTATATACTGGTGCTTGAAATGTTGTCAGTGCATTACACAAAACCTTGACTTCACAGTCTAGCTTCCAAAAGCAATGAAAGATTATGCCACAATGTTCGAGATATTTCTTATTCCTTTCCCAGAAATAGTGTCTGCTGATAAAATTTCAGTGGAAATCCGTACTGAGAGTCCGAAGAGAGGTAATCAGGTTCTAACACCAAGGAATGAATTCTGTAGAGAAAAACCTTGCCTGAGAGAGCTTTCGCTGAGGTGGCAGACAGTTTATTACACGTGCCTGTGTGCTGTCAGGGTTTCAGCAGGAGATCCCCAAGGACCTCCTGCAACTTGTTAAACATGGGTATTTCAGGAGCATTGGAGTGGAAGGCTGAGGGACAGGGAGATTTGTTTTCAAAAGCTGCTTTGCAGTCGAGAAAAGAGACAGTGGTCCTGGAGAAACAAATATCTCAAGCTGTATGTGGATGGAAATGTTTATTCTGCTTCAGGACATTATAACTGGTATGTTATGCCACACTCAAAATGTTTTTACTTCAAGTGCTAGGAGAGAGCAATACAGATGTATTTTGTAGCTGTGATTCCTCCCCCCTTTTTTTTCCTTTCTTCTAAAATAGCTGACACCTTGTGCATTCTTGAAAAAAAAAAGTCCTGCTAATAATACATATATATATAGTAATTAATATATTCTTAAGTAAATAAAATTCTCACTTCAGAATATGTTAATGAACTGTAGGAGAGAATTATCTTTGGCAGGAGCACTGCAGAGGTATCCAACAGCCAGGGCAAAGTTGAAAGACTTTCTGGAGTGGTTTGCGTAGCCCTCAACCACCAGCTGTTTGTTGATCAAGATCCAGCGGTGCTGTTTGTCACACTCACTCCTGGTGCTCTGGCCAAATGCTTCCTTAAGTCTTTTGATGCTGCCTATTTAATGCCATATTACTATCTTTATATCATAATCACACTAAATAATACTTGTTAATGTATAACGTTCTGCGAAAAGGAGGTAAGTCTGAATAGCATATGGCCTAAAGAAGGAGCAAAGAGCAACCGAGAGGGGAGAAATGAGAGGTGAGGAAAAAGATCTCACATACATAAAAGTTGTGAGAACCCTTAATCATTTTTCCTTTTTCATGACAAATGCAAATAAAGAATAGTTGTGGTTATGCTGCCTTGTTCTAAATTGATACTCCTGCCTTCTGCAAAAGTGGCTGCACAGCCTGGTGTGGAAAAGTGATTCTTGCTGATAAATCAGTGGAAGCAAGTAAGACCTGCCAGACTGAAACATGCTTTTTCCCATGGCCACACAGGGAAGCACCGTAGAGATTAGGACTGGGACTGGTGTCCACCACCAGCTGCCTGCTGCGGTTGGAAAATCTGTATAGACTCAACAATACTAGAAAAGGAAGGAAAAGACATTTTATCAAACACATAAGAACGTGCTTTAGATTACTGAATATTGCCCAAGAAACAATTTCAGTCTCCAGCCTTTGAAACGGATGGTCCTGCTGTGAACAGGACTTGTTCCTGTTCAGAAGCTAATCTAGTGCTGACAGCTGGAGGGAAGTGGTTGGGCACTCACAGGGTGATTTCTGTAAGCTCGGCAAGCTCTTAGACCTGTGTTATCCAACACAGCACTGGAACATAGGGATTAAAACAGACGATACAACAAAGTGGTATTTTGAGGTATGGAAATGGTCTTGCCAGCAGGTTTTCAAAACGCAATTGGTGCTAGATAATCTCATCTAGGCTCCCCTTCCCAAGATCTTCCCTCATCTTTTGACATCCTTTCCAACTTGGGCTGTTTAATGACTTGGGGAATGTTGGATCAAGGTGGTTAATCTTTTTAATTTATATGACATAATTTAGTATTGCAGCCTTCAGTATTTTTGCCGCGAAATTATACAGGTTGGTTTTGTTAGAATTGATGATAGGTATGAAAGTGGGACATCTCTGCTAACGTTCTGGCTGGTTCTTCAGATGTACTGCTTGATTTCACTGAAGTGAGGTGCAGCTGGAAATTCATCAGCTTAACAATGTCAATGAAAACATTCTTGGTGGGATTTTAATATCAGCACACATTGTTATCACAAATGCCATCCTGGGAGAATTAAAATAAGTGCCAGAAATCTTTAAGTAGGTTGTCTGGATTATGTCTGTAGATAATGAGAAGTAACTGTTGAGTAGTAATTTGAATGGTGAAGCCTGAAAGACAGAAGTCCTTGTGAGCAGAAAATGAAAGGGCCAGATGACTCAGTAATGTTAGTAGGTTATTTGCTAGTTCATGTAAACTGGTAGAGGTGTCTCGAATTTGGTGCAATAAACAATAAATAATAGATAAATAATGAACAAGAATTTTGAAATAGAATTCTGAATGGAGAAGCCTCAACTGGACAGCCAGGCTATGAAACCAGTGGATTGGAAATGCTGCTGGTACCTTGCCAGCCCCTATGCCCCTGCTAATTGGAAAAGCTTTGACATTGTGTTTTTCTTCTTCACGCGTAAGCTCAGCTCCCCAAGAAGACAGTACAGTTAGTAATACCATGGTGTGTCTCTTCCTTTGGCAGGAGGATGGAGCTTGAACTGGGAGGGGAATTCAGTGACAATTACTGAATTGAGACCCTGCCATTGCAATATTCATGTGTTGGGACAGTTTGCTGAACGCAGTAGGTCTGGGGCTTTTGGTGGTGTCCTCAGTTGAGGCTGGTGTGTCTGGGGCATGTCTGGAAGCCCAGGGGTCTGTGGAAGAGGACTCAGTGTGAGGAACCAAACAAGTGTTGCTTTGTCTGTGGGTTGTAGCTGTTGCTGCTACATTATTTGTAGTTTTAGGCCAATTTTGTGTCAAATGTACAAAGTTTTTTTTTTTAAAATAATTGTTGTCTTCCATTTCTATGAAAAGGCTCAAAGTATGTTAAAAAGAAGAATAAAATTGAACTCTTCCTAAACAAACCTAGCTAAGTTTTGATTGAGGAGAAAGACCCAGCAACGTTCTTCTGGCTCTGGCCTTTGGGACTTGACGGAGTTTATCCAAGTGATGTCTGGGAATAGAACGTGGACACCCTGCCAGCCTCAAATGCAAAGGCACCTTTCATCCCTTAAAATATAAATCCAATGGGCAGTATAGACCACGGGAGGTGGGAAGACTTAAAAATATTCACATGCAACACTAGTTTTTGTCTATGTATCTGTATCTCTCTCTCTATGTGTATATTTTCAGAAAACTGTATATATATGCACACACATTATTACTCCTATTGGTAAGAGTAAGATGAATCCAGTGACAGATTGCACCCTTTTTTTTAGTAAGGTGTGAAGGTTACAGCCTTACAAGGCTTGCCCTTTTAAATTGTTTCATTACTTTTTCACTTTTAAGTGAAAAACCCCTTTTCATACGTGTCTTGGTAGTTGCTTTCTGCAAAATGCTGTCTTACCTTAAAAAAAACCCCAAACAAACACAAAAACAAAACCAAAACCAGAATACTAAAGAAATGCACTAAGCTTTTCTTCTGCAATGATCATTTGTACTAGTGTTTGATTATTTTTTTTTTAAATTTGTTGGTTATTTGTTATTTAAAATCAAATTGTGCTCACTTCTCTTTAGGCAAATTTTGTTTCTAGGATGTATTTAAAGTGCTGTTGCCTGTGGTCAGAGACTTAGAGAGCATGCTTTTCTTTCCGGTGTGGGTACATTATTTTAAATTATTATTGACATGGTAAAATTAGGAAGTAAAACCTAAACTCTGTCTGTGCTCTTATTTGGGTTTTCTGATTGTTTAATGTTAGGTAAATAAGTCTCTGTGGTGGAAATCAAATATTTAATCTTAAAATAAGTGCACTCTCACTGGGTGCATCCTATATCCAGAATTTCTAATTGCAAGCTTCTGTCTGTTAAATAAACACTGAACTTCTATCATAAATGACATCTGTTTCAGAGCTCATTACCATGTGGCTTCCACTGTGCTAGCGGATGCCAAGGTAAAACAGTGGGGCTTTGCCTCCAAGCCTCTTGCATCCTTTTGAGGAGAGAACGTGGCTCTGATGAGAGGTCCCTGGGCCCCAGCCCCTTCCCCAAGAGCTGGGCAACCTGCAGGGGTTGTGGCTGCAGGTGGAACAGCCTGGCTCTCGGGTGAGTGGTCCCTCTGTATTCTAAAAAAACCTGTGATCATCTGTAGTTCCAAGTCTACAAGTCTGAGTTCTCTTTCCTGTGTGAACTGGCATAATATTGTGGATGTAGCTATTCCTCAAGCGTTCATGCCAGCCTACGAATGTCCGTGTTGCTCATACATCCAGCCCCAAACCATAGCACGCCTCTGTAAATGAAAATGAGCATAAAATGGTGTTCTTCATTAACTTAACAAATACATTTACTGCATTCTTTATGGTGAATTTGTGACTGTGTCAGGTTTCTGCATCACAATATATTTATTTTAAAGTATTTATTTTCTGGCAATACTGACCTACTTTAAATACTGGGGGGTGCTGTTACCTCCTTTTTTTTTCCCCCCAGCATCTGGATGATACCAGCAGAGATCTTTGTACTTCAGCTTCTAAACCTTTGATGACATTTTAACTGCTCATTACTGTATGTAGGCAGCCACTTTATCCTTTTCCAGGTGGGCTCTTGCTTCAGTTCAGGGTTAATGGTTACTATTTATTGCATACTTTAAACCTGCATGCAGCAAAGTTGCTACGTGCATGTAGTGCCTTAGAAAACCCAACATGGGGAACATACTGTCCCTAGCCAGGCTGTGCAAGACTGTGAGTACGTGGATAATTTACCTGTGCCCTGGAGTCATGGGGACAACTGAGATGAAATAAGTCAATGTCCAGCATGACTGAGCGCTAAGATGGGTGACAAATAGTCATGAGGTTCAAAGAAAATAAAATTTGCTGTGCAGCGTGCAAGAGCATCTTAATTCCTGGGTAGCTGTGCTGTGATGTTATTATACGGGGATGTTTTCTTTTGGGTAAATAATTAGTGCTCTCCAGAGAGCTGCAGATGTGCTGTAACATTATATGTACTCAGCCAGAAACTCTAAGCCAGGCTTAAAATATTATAGACAGTTCAGGTGTGGCTGGTTTTATGTAGAGCTAATTACCATCACCTTTTTCTCCTTGCTGCCTCATTGTTCCACCCCATTTCCCCAGCTTTTTTGGCACTGCCTCCCCTGTCACTGCAGCAGCCCCTAAGAGCACTGCACGTTGCTGAGGGAGAGACCACGAAGCAGCCTGAAGGCAGAGGGACCAAGGAGGTGGCAACAGAGCTGAGGCATCTCCATGCACCCACGCTGCCATTGCTGTGTCCTTGTGGAAATGCTGGTCCTTAGAGGTCCCACTCTGAGACCAGTGAGGATGAAAAATTATATTGCAGAGTACATGGTTAGATAGATCCCAATATAGAGTCTTGGGTATGCACACAGATACACAAGGATTTTATGCTGAAGTTACAAAGAAAAAGCTGTGACTGTTTGAGATGAATAAAGGAAAAATTCTGGATTATTATTTTCATGGAATATTTCTCTTCCGCTCCTCTATCTTTACAGTTTATTCTGCCTCTGCCACCCTAATTTGCAATCTTTCCTGATTTAGGGGAATGGATTTTACTCTTGTTTGTCCCTATTCTTATTCTGGGGGCTTAATGCTTTTTTTCCTTGTACTCCCTTTTCCAGCCCTTACAGACCACAGCTGTTCTTGGCCAAACATCAACTCGTGAGAGACTCCTTTGGGTGTCCTACTAAGAGCTGATGCAGTTTATGGTGCAGTTCAGGAATTCTCTCTCCCATTTCATCTTTCCCTTGGGCTCTGCTGGTCTTCCAACAGCTGCTGTCACTTTTCCTACCCTTCAAGGAGTCACTTCTCTCACCCGAGCATGCCCCAAGTGTGTTGGCTTCTTGGTCGTAGGCTGCTGTGGTGCACATCTGTATTGTGCATTGCTTTTGGTTGCTGCTCCCTGTACTCCGTAGGACTGGCCACAGGGGAACCATGAATACGATGACTGCATTTCTCATCAAAATATGAAAGATCGTTCTTAGTTACCCACGGAACAAAAGCTCTGCCCTGCCACACAGAGCTCTGCCTCGCCGTGTGCTTTGGTAATCGCTAAATGCTGCTGTGTTTCTAAGTGGTATCTTCACAGAGAGCAGCTCCATTGATTTCATGCCACTGCTTGCTTAGTAAGAACAAAGAAATTATAATGGAAACAGACCCTATGAACTCATCTAATTTTATGTAGTACTTACACAACCACCAGATCTTTGTGGAAAATTATAGAATATAAATAACACCAACCAATAGCCAGGCATTTTCAGTCTCCTCTGGGAAATTGGGGAAGGTTGCTGTACTGCCAATTTGAAATTTATGATACTTTAGGCTTGTACTCAGACCAAAAAGATGAAATAGAGTTGGTGTTTTGGAACAGCTCAAGGGAACAGTACAGGAATTTTGTGCAAGCAAATCTGAAGTTGACTGAGGGTCTGGCTCTGATGTTTCTGCAAACCAGAATCCTTAAACTCGTCAAATGGAAAAACAAGGTACAGCTGGTACAACACTGACTCTGTTTCAGTTGGGCAAGTAATTTTGTAGCTGTACACCGGTGAAAATGTGGTAGTTATGAATCTATTTTCTTCATAGTTTGGTCTTTGGACTGTGAGTGTTTGATTCACTGTCTAAAGTACAAGTAGGGTTTGGTGATTTTTCTCCCTCGGTGTTACTGACTGGTAAAGTGTGAAAATCATACGATCAGTTCAAATATGTGAGTAATCCAGAAGTGCTCCAAAATTAAAACACCGTTAAAGACATGTATTTATAAAATGAATAATGACTACTGACATTTTCTGAAGGTGTATAAAATGTCATTAATACATAAGGAAAATGTTAGAATTTTGATCCTTTTTCATACAGACTCCTAGAACTTGTCAATAAGATACAGTTGAAAATATGATTTAATAACTTTATTTGGGTGAATTCACATCGTACCATCATGTGCAAGGTGTTGTGCACTAGCTCACTACTGCTTGTTGTCACCGAGGCTGCTGCATCTCAGTCCAGAGCCTCTGCATCTCTGATAGAGCACGTGTACTTGAAATCCCAATTTGAAACAAGGTGTTTATTCAGAAATTGGTTTGGTTTTATATCAGATCTTCACTCGTTGCCTAGTCAGCCGCATCTGAGCACGTGTATTTGGTCTGGGAATATTTCAGTCATAAGAGAGGTTTCAATTAATTAATAAAGAATACATAAATATTTACATCGCTGTGATTCAGACACCTCAGGACTGCAGATTCAAGAATAGTTCGGGCATCTTTGGCAGGACACATCAATATAAATGCGAGTAGTCATTAAATAATGGTGAGAAATTATAACAATAAAATCTCCCTGCCTATTTTTCATCCCAGAAGGGTGAAAGAAAATGGCAAATTATTCAATGATGTTTTTCATGGATGTCAGAAACTGGAAAGAATCCAAAAACTAGTTCAGCAAATATTTATGAAACGGTATCTAAACCATTAACTGTTCTCCTTATCTGAGATTTAGTTGTGCAATCTGTTTCTCCTGCTTCGTTCTCCTTGTCCAAAGGTGGGGGAGGAAAAGGTGTGTTTTTGAGGCAGAATTTGTGCCAAATCAGACTTGGAGACCAGAACAAGTTTTGAAGATTAATTTTTAAAAAAACACTTTAATAGGTCTAGGTGATCTCAAAATTGGCTACATCAAACTGAGCCCTGTGAGTAGTTTGAAAGGGTTGATTTAGGGATATGGGACATTTTCCTGGCTGTTAATACCCCTTTTATTTGGTCTAATCTCTAATCAGAATAATCCTTTTCAGTTAGCTATACAGGAAAGCGTTTGAGCTGAACCTTGCTTTTTAATCTGGCTTGTAGGAGAACCTCTTTTATTCCAAGATGAATCCAGTCTTACCTTTTGCCCTCTCTAGGTCAGCCACAGATGCCTTCCTTTCCCCTGCAGCTCAAGTAGGAGACACACAAACATGTTTTGCTTGCTCCAGCTGGCTGACTGGTTTCTTTGGTACCCCTGAACAGAATTTAAGAGGAAGCTTGTTTATTTTCCTAAACTATTTGTATATTCTGCATGCATAAATTATTCATTTATCTGGGGAAAAATCTTCTAAGCGCTAAATATTTGTTCATTTCTGTTGTAAAAAGGGCTGCCACTGAGCTTGTCTTAAAATGGTTCAAGTAATAGCTGTCATTTGTGAGTGAACATTATGTACCATTTTCAGCTTTTTTGCTCCGAAAGGACTGGATTTGTCAGATGCACTGAGCAGACCGAGGGAAGGGAGGGCAGTGGCCATTTCACAGAATCACAGAATGAGATGGGGTTGGAAGAGACCTCTGGAGATCACAAAATCATAGAATGGTCCAGGCTGGAAGGGACCTCCAAAGGTCATCTAGTCCGACCTCCCCGCAGTCGCAGGGACATCCCCAACTAGACCAGGTTGCCCAGGGCCTCATCGAACCTCACCTTGAATATCTCCAGGGAAGGGGCCTCAACCACCTCCCTGGGCAACCTGTTCCAGTGTTCCACCCCCTCATAGTAAGGAATTTGTTTCTAATATCCAATCTAAATCTGCTCTTCTCCAACTTAAAGCTATTGCCCCTCGTCCTGTCACTGCAGGCTTTTGTNTTTTGATGGAGCCCAGGATGCGATTGGCCATCTGGGCTGCAAGTGCACACTGCCTGCCCATGTGTAGCCTCTCGTCCATCAGCACTCCCAAGTCCCTTTTCCTCAGTGCTGCTTTCTAATACCTCATCCCCCAGTCTGTATTGATGGGGAGAATTGTTCCAGCCCATATGCAGAACCCTGTACTTGCTCTTGTTGAACCTCATGAGGTTCATTTGGGCCTACCTCTCCATCCTAACCAGGTTCCTCTGGATGATGTCCTGTCCCTCTGGTGTATTGACAACACCACATAGATTGGTGTCACCTGCAAACTTGCTAATGGTGCATTCGATCCCTCTGTCTATATCATGTAGATCATCTAGTCCAACCCTCCTGCCAAAGCAGGTCCTCCTAGAGCAGGTTACGCAGGAACTTGTCCGGGCAGGTTTTGAATGTCTCCAGAGATGGAGACTCCACCACGTCTCTTGGCAGCCTGTTGCAAGGGACATGCTCTCTGCTTGGCAATCAAGGGGCATCAGCTGAACCTCACCCCTGTTGCTCCTGAACCAAACATACTGCCTGGCTTCAAGGAGATTTATCATTTAATTTAGACAGATTTAAGGGCAGTATTGGTGGCACCCAATTCCAAAGGGTGCAGGGTCTTGCAATGAATAGGATCAATAGACTGAGAGTGATGCATCAGCCAAGCCCACCTCACTGTAATGATTTATGGACTGGTAACCATTAATTAAAGCAAACCCTCCATGTTAAAGAGTCTTTCAATACATAGTGACAAATGTTATATTGAAAGGGCCAAGAAAGGGCTGGCATTGCTTCATGGCTCGGGATCTGGCCACCTGTTTCTCCAGAGAGGTGTCAGTTCATTGCACGAGTATTTTGATGTCTTTTGTTTAAAATACTGGAAGCTGTGGAGGTGATCTTTGTGCCTTCATGTCAGCTTTGTTCTACCAGAGTTGACCTCATCTGTGGCAGCCTTCAATAGTGTCTTGGCCAAGGATATGGCCCCATGGTCTGGTGAGTTATTTCTTTGCCAGTAAAGGACACTGGGATGTTGTTTGGTGGAATAATCAAAGCTGAACATGATTATAAAGAAGGGGTTTTCAAATATTCATCAAATTCTTGATGAAGAGGAAAACTCATCCTCACCATCCCTCAGGTCCTACTGGGAGAGTTTGCATTGCTCTGCTGGCACTTGTTCATGTGATACCTTTTCAAAATCTCTGCTGTTGTCTTTATTTTTAATGGGAACATTACACTTTGTGCTCAGACACTGTGTTTTCCCAGTGAGGTCTTTATAATAAATTACAAAGTCAATTAAGTCTTACACTGCTCATGCTGCAGATGGGAAAACTTGAGCCCAGAGAAATAATGTGACTTTTGTGCAGCTAGACAGTGGACCTGCGGTTAAGCAGGGAATAGGGCTGTTGTGGTGCAGCAGATACTCCAGCAGTTGAAAACGCATCTCTTGCTCTGTGCTGCCTTCCCCCAAGTATTCGATGCTGCTGCAGACGCAGCCTCAGTGATCTGAAACTTCTGCTATCGAAAACAGGATCTTTTTTCCACCTGATCACATTAAAAACGTCTGTGGATATTCGAACTCCCCAACTTCCCCGGTGTACCTGCAACATTTAGCTAATGCACCCAAGACGGCGCTTAATTCCCTGCCTGTACCATCCGTGCGCATCGCCGGCCCCCGTCACAGTGTATGTGGCAGGTTGCTGCAGTCGTGTAATCGAATCTTGCCATGTCTAAAGCTTTTTTGGCAGGGAGCCTGCAAGTGAGGGAGAAACCCATCGCCTGCCTTCTCTTGCGTTACCTACCGCTCCTGCCATCCTCTCGCAGCGCTGCGATGGGAAGGAGGAACACACCCAGCCCCGGTCCCCATCTGTTGCAGCATCGGCTTCAGTAGCAGAGCCCGAGATGTTTAAATGCGCTTGCCTTTAGGGAAAAGCTGCGAATGCAGTTCTTCAATGGATGTTTCCAGCCAGACTGCAGGATTTTTCAGAGCTGTAAGTCAGAACGGGGCTCGATTGACTGTGGGTTTCTTTGTATTTGATTCTTTTTCTTTCTTTTTTTTTTTTCCTTCTTTTTTATATTTTTAATGTATTTATCTTAGCAGGGGGAATAGGTTTTGCATTCATTTAGGTGGACACCCGAGTGCACTGCAGGACTCTGCCGAGAGGCAGTCATTCTTCAAGCTGTGTAAGAATTGCATGGTTCTTGGGTATTTTGTTTTTTTTCTTCATCGTGTTTTGTCTCTTTTGTATGCATGGCTGGCACAGGGCTGTTGTCCTGTTTTTAGAGCATTTAATTACAATAGATACTCCAAGGCTGAACAAAATGTTCTTTATCTAGTTAAAGAATGTAGCTTGGAGGTTTTTTTCCCCTTGCATAACTTTTCCTTAGTGTTTTGGAAAGAGAGATTATCTTTTGGGGGGTGTTTATTTAATTTCGGCTGAAAACCATCTGGTCTCTGCATCCTGTAATGCCTGGTTTCTCATACTGCTCATCTCAGAGCAGCCCCAAACTGCTGGGCAACTAATTGCCATCGGTAGTCATTGCAACCTCCAAACTGCATGTTTTTTTGTAACTCCTCTTTTGCTTATTGATTTGAATTTACTCTTTGATGAGATTTGTCAGGATAAAGAGGTGTATTTCAGGCTTCATGCATTCTTCTTCCATTTTTTTCCTTTCTGCTACCAGGACTTCATGCTGAGCACAAGCAGTTTGCACTGCAATTAATGGACCTGTGAGATAATGATAATGACGAGGCTGACCCTTTCCTGGGATCAGACCTGAAGCCTGAAGGGGTTTAAAAGTGCTCTTTTAGTGGGGTGGTGGGAGGAGTTTGCTGAGTAGCAGCTGAAATTTATTCTAGTATAAGATACAGGATATTTTGCCAGCACTTTATGTGTTTTGCTTGTTGTTCAGCGTGCTTTAGCTGCTGTTACAGGCCGCAGGAGAGAATGGGGTGTCTGCCTTTGGGGAAGAGATTTCACCCTCAGTTACATCCCTTGTAAGGGCTGAGGAGTCAGGAGTCTCAGAGAGGCTGGAAAGCAGAGGCTGCACTGACATGAGCAGCCCTGGGTGGTGAGAGAAACCTGAAGTTGCCGAAATTGGGAGCCTAGGGGTCAGGACACAGAGGAGGGAACATTGAGCTGGAGGATGAAATGGATCTTGCTGACATAAGGCCAGCCCTCAATCCAAAGGGGGCTTCAGCAAACCCAGCGAAAGAGGACTCTCTTGTGCTTCAATTTAATATGTTTTTATTACTGGGAGTGGAATAAAAATATATCCATTTTGAAAAATGCCACAGTTTGAAATAAATCCCAGAAAACAACCCCCACCACTCCCCCCAGCCCTTCAATCTGTGCTAGGATGTTTTACAGTCATGAAGGAGAAATCAGGAGAATAAGAAACGATATTGTACCATTAAAGGCAAAGCACAGAGTTGGTGGCAGTCACCTGTAGCCAGAGATTGCTTCAGGCAGCAAACAGCCACTGATTTTCCATCAGGAGAAGAAAATCCCTGTGTCATTTCAGCATGTTTGGCCACTCAACTAGGTCGAGTGATGAGCTGATTCGGAGCCAAGAAATATGTAATCTTAAATTTAGAAGAAATGGCAGTTAAAACAAAAGTACAAGAGCTTTTCATCAAGTCTGTATACACACAGTATATGATTATATACATCTAGCATACGTATTGTCCTGCATGTGAGCACATTTTATATGTATGTAAACAAAATTGTGCCCTGTGAGATGAGCTCTAGCATGTCTGGGAGGACATAGTCACCAGTGACAGTCTGTTTCTTTTTCTCACTGTAGGTGCTTATGCTTTTGCTTTTAGAACTGATACATGTTTTGATAAACTTACCCTCTTGCTCTGACATAAAAACCACTTTTCTAGTAGATATTTAATGACTTTTAGTCCCTGACTGCAATTGGAAGTCCAATATCCATTCCTAGTAGAGCTCAATATAAATGTGAATAGAAATTTGATTTAAATGCATACTAATAGCTATTAAGTACATATAGGTGGAAATTAACATTTATGATGAGACAAGAATAACCAGTATTTTTTAAGGGCTGTATTACTTGCATGGACTTAATTTTTCATAGTGAGGAAAAATCAATATTTTTCAATGAAAACAAAAAGAGAAAGAAAAGCAATAATTAAAAAATGTTATTCTGAATCAAGATTTCCTGCTTGTGGATTTAATTCACCTTGAGAAAAAAGACTTGGTTTGGTTGCCTTTTGCTTAGTTTTGTTTCCTGCTTGTGTGCTTTATTTCTTTTGTGGGAGATTTTTTGGTGATAGGGCAGGTGTCCGTACCGGGGTGAACCACAGGCAGAAGCTCTCCCTGCGCCTTGGTTTGATGATTCCAATGTGGGCTTTATTTTTTTGTGACAAATGGGTTTGGACTGTCTGCCACATGGCTTGGAGCAACAGCCAGTAATAAAATGGCCTCTCCTGGGCCAGGCTCATACTCTGCCCATCTGTCACCGTGTCCAGGGTGTCCTGATAATTTAGAAATGTTTCCCACCCTCTCTGAGTAGGATCAAATCCTTCTGGAGATATTTTGATGCACCAAGGGCCAGCCCCATCAAATGTGGATTTGCCTGTTTTGGCTCATCAGTGTCTGCTGAGTTTCAGCACCATTGCATAGAGCACTGGTTGGCAAGGTGTGGATGTGGGTGTCAAGTTTAAGTTTTCAGTTGGTTTTACCTGAATGTAAATGTGTTTGCTTGTCTTTTCTCCGCAGTATATTCAGATAGGTCCATTGTAATCATGATGCCGATATGGGCACATGAAGAATAAGGTTGTTAAAAACTCTTACTAAAGGAGCCAGAAGTGAATATGGCTCATTTGTCAAGTTTTTTTCCCAGCACTGGATCTAAACTCAGAACGATTAATGGGGAAAAAAAAAAAAAAGTAGATACCAGTGAAAGACATAGTCCTTGAAAGAAGCCTGCAGTTTATTTGGGGAAATATCTGTCTTAAAATTCTAGCACTGCATGTACAGTAACTAGAAAAAAACCTCAATCTGTGTTATTTCTGTCCTTCCCTTTCCATATGAGGATTATTTCCAAAGTGAACTCACTGCAAAAACTTATTTTCAGTGATGGCTATTTCAAGTGAGAGTGAGTAATCCCTTTGTTGTGTTCTTCCATCTGTCTCATTGTTCACAAGATTTTCCAGATGGGTAAATATATTTTATCCTTCTTTCTTCCAGAGATGGGTATTGATGTCTTCTAACACCTTTTTCTGTGCAGAGCTGTGATGCTTTTTGAAACTCATGCCTTGAGAGAGTGTTAACGAGTGGTCAGAGCTTGGTGTGAGGAGGCCTGGACGTGAGAGATATGGTGTCCCTTGGACTTTTCTCTTAGATCATGCCACTTCTTTTAACAAACACGCTTTTCTCAGAGGTTGTGTAGCTGGCCTGTTTTCTTAAAATTCAAATTCTAGTGGTTTCGATTGGCCACAGTGGGTGCCACATTTTCAGTCTGATGGGCACTCACCCCGTCAAAGAGTTAACCGTGTTTTCTACACAGGACCCAAAGCCGTGTAAAGAAAATGGACATTTTAGTAACACTTAGAAATGCCAACAGAGATTAGGACCTCATTGTGCTACTCTTTGTATGGATGCTTATAGTGTGTCTAGACTGCAAGTAAAGACGTGATTGAAACTGGGCTTAAATTAGCCCGGCTGAGCCCTGACAGCCATACAGCGGCGGGAGCGAGGAGCTCGAAGTAAGCTAAATTGCTGGAGTATTTACTCAGCCTCCCGCGGGGATTTTGCAGCCTACGCTACCCTGCGTGTTGTCATGGCTACACTTTTATCAGTGCTGTGCGGAGCTGGGTGAAAGCGAGCTGGTGTAAACCACGCTTGCCATTGCCCTGTAGACATGCCCGTAGTAAGGCATAATCTCTTGTCTGGACAGCTTGCCTTCTAAATAGAGGGGGGAAAAGGGAAAATAAGTGATTTTACTCCCTTCAGAGGCAGTAAAGGGGGAGAGGTAAGAAGCAAGGTTTGTTCATCCTATGTTGGATCATGCAATGTTTAAGCAAGTCTTCTAGCCTCTCCCATACCAGGGGGACAGGAACACAGTGCCACTGGAGGGGCTGGCTTTTCAGAGCTCTCTAGGCTGGACAAAAAGTGTTTTGGATGGTTGAAGTTAGGTGACAGATGCCTCAATGCCTTCCCAGAGGGAAACCAGAAGGCCAGAGGAGGCAATGAGAGTCTCATCACTTAGGTTCATCTGTGAATCTATTCTGGACTGGATATGCAGTTCATAAAGCAGTTTGGATTCCTGCAGGGTGAAAGATGTAATTTATTAATATTGCATGGCACTGCTAACTGGAAAAGATCATAATGGTACCAAATCTCAGCTCAAACCCAAGGGTGGGACCTGAAGGGTATACAAATGGATTTAGGACAGAGTACTGTATTATGAATGTGGTAGTGTTTTGTAGACTCTCTCTGAAAAATTGAGCTTTCTTCTGTCCTTGAGAATCCTTTATGTTGCCAGCTACAGCAAAATATACCTTTAACTAAGGAGTTCAGAAGGTGAAGAATAAAGACATTCATTCTCTTGGGAAAAGAAAAAAAGCAATTTAGCCTATGAAATAAAGCATGTTGTATATACTGGTCTCTTTTTACACATGGTGCTAAAACTGTAAGAAAAGCTACAGTGAGGTGACTAAATTTTGTAGACATAAAAATGTTCTCTGTGGCTGCAGAGTGACAAGGGAAAATGTGGCAGGGAATTATCAAAATTCCCTTGTCTGGGCTCCATGTGTTGTCCCCTTTGACCTCCCATTCAGGTCTTCTGCACACCAAGCCCAGAGCCATCCTGTTCTGCCTTTCTGTGCCAAATTTCCTCTTTCCTTCTATCTTTTTGGTTTTTTTTCTTTTTTAGTTGAGGGACTGGTTGACCAGAGCAAGTCCTTCACTTGCCTGGCTTTCCAGTTATAAGCTTTCTTCTAATTGTTAGGATTATTTGCAGTTTTTAACTGACAAGAATGTAAAGAAGTGGCAACAGGCAGCTGTCTTCCTAAATGCAGTGAACGGGAAAAAAATAGTTGTAGCTCAAGTATTTAGGGCAGAGGTTTTCTGCCTGGTGTCAGTGTCACCTTTTAAAGTCATATATATGCAAAAGAGAACCCTGCAAGTCCTTCTCAGATGAGGACATCAGCTGGAGGTTTTCAGTTCTGATTTTATTTTGTTTCACTCTTCTTTGAGGAAAAGGATTTTGAAGACATTTGACCTATGGAGAGTGGGGAAAAACATAAAAAATGCAAAACACAGTGACTTTTAAAGTAGCTGAAGTGTAGAGATGATTTAGAAAGCCTCATGATGATCCTTGCTTTGAATCCCCTTCAGATTGCCCCCATGCTGCAGCATCTCAAGTGTTTTCATTACGTTATGGCAAGATCATCTTTTGTTTCCTGTGTTCTGCTATTTCACTGTGGCTGAAGTTATGCTTTATAGTGAACGCTTGCTTTTCTCTGCAAATACATTTGGATCCTGTGTCTCGTTTATGTAAGACAACCGTGTAACTATTGGAAAGCAATTCTGTTGGCACTGAGTATGTGCCATCTGAAGGGTCATTTATTCAGCCTCCTCTGTAGTCCTTCCCTACAGTCATGTCTCTTGGTTGTTTCTTCATTCCCTCATCACTCATCTGACCACATTTTCCAGGTATGAGGTATGTTATCTTCTGCTTTCACCTTGTGTCTCTTCATTTGGATGCTTTGTGAAGGAAATGTCTTGTCAGAGAAAGGTTGTCTTCAGCTGAGCACCCAGGAATAGCACTTAAAGATGAGTTTGTGTGTGGATCGTGGTGTCACAGGGAATGCTGATAATTTTGTCTTCCTCCCTGACTTGCTTTCTCTGCTATTCTCTCACTTTCTCTCGTTTTTTTCCCAATGACATTTTGTTATTTACACATTTGCTAGGTTGTCCATCTGCCGTTGCAATAAACACGCTGCCAGTCACTGTGCTGTGTGGTTCATGGCATGAAGGAGCTAACAAACCAGGCTGTTGTGTGCACGGGGATCCTATTCAGGCTTTGTCAGAGCCCCTCATGATGGTCTGGGATTTACTGGGGAGGTGGAGAGCAGTACCCTTCATCACAGCATTTCCATACAGCCCCGAGCTCTCTGGACATTATAAACATTATGGGGCTCCAAGCAGAACTGATTGCATCCCACCCCAGGCTTCTCTGCTCAGTTCATCTCCAAAGGCTGAATCACCAAGAAGATACGGTGATGTTTCCTGGCAGAAGAGCACGAGACTTGAAAGAAAATGTTGTTGGGTTTTTTTTTTTTTTCCATGAACNCTAATGATTTAAGTCTGAGATTGGTTTTTTGTTTTGTTCTCAATCTGCAGTCTTTTGGCAGTTTTTGTTGGTGAACCTTGTCTACAGCCTCAGAAGAGAAAAGCTGAATTTGCTTTAGATTGCTGGAGATTAATGCCTATCAGGATCAGCCAGGAGGTTCAGAAATGAAGAAGGGCATGCTGAAGGCTGACAGTATCCCACGATCAGCATAACTTTGGAAGAACAGCTTGTAAGATAGCCGTTTTCAGGGAAATACCAGGGACTTACTGTTTTCATGGCTCTCTTTAGTCCTGTCCCCTTGAAATTCTCAGTTTTAGCAGCTCTTTCTGACCAAGTGGTGGCAATCCAAGCCAGCTGACACATGGCTAAGAACAGAGGAGAAATGGCTTCAGAAGCTCTTTAGTACTTTGCTTGTTAGTTATTGCAGCTGAAAGAAATGTCTTTAAATTACATGTAGGGTGATTTTCTTATACAAAGTTTTAGCATGTGATTTTCTGGATAAAGGACATTGAATAATCACTAGATGGATGGTGATTTTCACATACTGAGATTTGGGTTAGATTTCAGCCAGCCATAACTCCCTAATTTTTTGGATTATGCTTCACGGGAATGAATATTTCTCATTTCTTCCAGGCACATCACTTAGGTGATTTACCCTGTTATTTCAAATGGGATGATGTATCCACCTTGACACTGAAGGACACACAGCTGGTCCTGCACAGTCACCTGGGTGACTCCTGGACCATGCTGCCTCTGGCATCATCATACTGAAGAAAAAAGAAAGCCTCTGTCTTTTAACTTCTACCATCTCATACTCTCCAGACCCACACAATTGTTCTTTTTTAATATGAACAGCCTAAAAAGTAATAGCAAACAAATAAATTGGAATAGCCTTGTGAAGCACAAAAGCTGGCTTGCACAAATCTAACCAGCTTTGTACATCTGTTACTGCCCACTCCCATTGAGTCATACCGAGACTTAGTCACCAGCATCCTCAGTCTCACAGTACGACTTAGATATCTGCCTCCAAAACACATGCTGCAGTCTGGATGGCATGGGGGAGGGAGAAAAGCAAAGCAACGAGCAACCTACTCCTAAAGGAATAAAGCAATGTAGCATGTCTTATACTATACTATGACTAGTATATCAAAACAACAGAAACAAGAGGGCAGAAAATCCTGTGTTTGTCAGCTTAGAATCTTTCCTTGTGTAATAATTGAGTGATTTGATATAAATCCTCAAAGGCTTGTTCTCAAATATATATATATATATATTTCTACTCAATCAGAGCTACCAAGCTATGCCCTCTATTCCACAGAGTTCAAACTGTGGATTCTCCTTGCAGGCTATTAGCATATGTAGCGTATTTGCTATTCAGAGTTTTACATAGGCTTGTAATAGGTACAAATGCAAGGTTGATCTAAAAAAAAACCCCACCACTGGTGCGCAGCCTGAGCTGAAAGAAACTGTTCATAGCAAATGTTAATAAAAATCCCGACTTTCTTTGTCCTTGGTAGGGTAGCTCAGTAATCTTAGTGGAGAAGGAGATCCCGAGAGCCCTGTTAAGGTGTGATGCTATGGAGTGCAGCTTGTAGCAATTTTTTGTGAGCTCAGGGCTGTTGTCAGTGCTCAGCTTAATTTCTCTGTATCTTGTTTACTTTGTTTATTTTATTAAAGGAGCTGTCTCCCCATATTGAAAAGCTGTCTTCATGAAGTGTCACCTCCTGCTTGAGTTCTGTTGTAAAAAGAAACTGTAATGTCTGGCAGGCATTTCACATCCTTAAATTTGGTGCAATCCTAGCACATATATAGAACTTCGTGAAGCAGAAAAATACCTTATAGGTGACACCATCAGTAGTCAGGACTGCGTGATGCTACCTACGCTGGGTCTCTGAAATTGGCTATAGCTGAGGAGCCCAGCCTTTCGGCAGAGATGAGCCATGGGGTCACTGTGACTTGAGTCACCTTGAAAACACTGCCAAAGAGTTGGTCACTCTGGAGTACTCTGTCCAGTTCTGGGCTCCCCAGTTCAAGGAAGACAGGGAACTACTGGAGAGAGTCCAGCGGAGGCTACGAAGACTGGAGGACTTCTCTTATGATGAAAGGCTGAGGGACCTGGGTCTGTTTGGCCTGGAGAAGACTGAGAGGGGATCTCATCAATGCTTATCAATATCTAAAGGATAGGTGTCAAGAGGATGGGGTCAAACTCTTTTCAGTGGTGCCCAGTGACAGGAAAAGAAGCAATAGGCACAAACTGGAACACAGGAAATTCCATATGAGGATGAGGAAATACTTCTTTATTCTAAGAGTGCCAGAGCACTGGAACAGGCTGCCCAGAGAGGGTGTGGAGTCTCCTTCTTTGGAGTTATTCAAAACCTGCCTGAATATGTTCCTGTCCAACCCACTCTAGGTGACCCTGCTTTGGCAGGGGGTTGGACTAGATGATCTCAGAATGTGTCTTCCAATCCCTGTCATTCTGTGATTCTGTGACCATGTTCATGTCCATGTGTCCTGTCATCATGGACACTGGACTTCACCTGACCATGCTGTTCATAGCCATGTCTTGCATTTGAAGGGACAGTTGCAAAGGATGGCACCAGGGAGCTGTTTGTGAAATATTCTTTTGACACCCAGACCCAAAATGTTGGACCACTGTTGAGCAGGGCCATAAAAAGGTCCTATTTCCATCCAAAATATCTTGGAAATTGATTTCTGACCTGTCAATCACAGCATGCCCCAAGAGTGCCTTGCTGGCTCCTTGGCTTCAGCCATTGCAGAGAAGCTTCGTCAGCCTGGCTGCCAAAGCACCCTTGAAACAAGACAGAAATAAAAAAAAAAAAAGAATCCTTTTTATCCTGTGTTGTTTACTGGATTCAAGGCTTTAGTGGTCTGTTACTTAAGCTTGCAGCCTCCACAACAGAATTGCTGGAAGCCCTCTTCTGACACCAAGGTCTCCAACTACAGCGGTATCCAGACCAGCGTGTCTGGGCAAGTCTTTTTGGCAGGAATCCTCCCCAGTAAGGAAAGGAACAGTGAAACTGGCTGGAAAAGGTGAAAAATGGCTTGGCTAACCAGATCTTGCTCCTGTTGCTATTTGGCTATATTGTGCCAGCCAATATATTTGCTTTCTGTATCCTGAAATGTGGTTTTCTTTCCTATTCTCCAAAACAGTTCTGAGAAAAGGTTCTTTGTTTTCCAAAAATATCAAAGAACAAAAATTTTATTCTTCCTTCTTTTCACTTACTCCCAACTATTCTGATGCAAGGGCTGTCAAGGGAGAAAGAGCTGGCATTAGGAAGGATCACCCTCTGGATGTAACCCAGACAAGAATCACCTTAGAGTTAGTCTCTCCTTTGGAGGAGAAATTAGTGTGAAGAGTCTGTGACCTTCCAGATATTTTTTTTCCTGCCAGAGGAAATAGGGGAAGAAGTGGTAGAGAAGGTAAGTGTGATTGTAGGCAGAATTCTCCTGACTTCTACCCTGCAGAAACTAAAGCAGCAGACAAGCCTGTTAGAAACAATAAGGTCTTACTTGCTTTTTTAGATGTTAACCCCCTGTGCTAGCAATAAGAATAGTCCTGGAAAACTGCCTGTTGGGTAGGTGTTGTGGGAAATGGCCCTCCCCAAGGGGGAGCCCGGCCGGTAGCAGGAGCAGCGAGCTGTGGCTCTGCTGTGTCACAGCTCTGCTGTCCTCCGGAAAAAGCTTTGCTATCCCTGGGGCTGTATTCTTCAGCGAATATAACAGGAGCTGCCATGACAACCTCTTGTAAATAAAAGTGAATTGAAAACAAAAGAAATCTGAAGTAGCTCTGTGGCTGTGAAGTAAATCTAAAGTGCTCAAGAGGTCATTTTTTTTTCTGATTGAGGATGACAGGAGTGATGTCTGGCTGTCAGATGGCAATGAATGATGTGAAGGACTGACTGAGGAACAGGAGAACAGAGAAGCTGAGAAAATTTTACAAAGCAGACTTTGCATCCTCTTAATTCCAGGTCAGCAGCACTAGGAGCTGCAGCCTCTGGTGGACTTTCTTCCTTGCAGTGATGGTCATGGACTGTGACCTCTACAGAAGTTGTCTGTCTGAGGATGTAATGCAGGACTGATGGATACAGGGAGGGATGTTTATTCTTCAGCCAGGGCTCTGCAATCTCAAATGAGCAGGACTCTCCACAACTACTGAAAGAATGTTGTAGGGAGGCGAAGGTTGGTCTCTTCTCCAAGTCACAGGCATTAGGACAAGAGGAGATGGCCTCAAGTTGTGCCAGGGGAGGTTCAGGTTGGTATACACAGACAGGTGTTGGAATGGATTGCCCAGGGAAGTGGTTGAGGCACCATCCCTGAGGGTCTTCAAAAAATGGGTTGACATGGTGCTCAGTGACATGGTTTAGTGATGGATTTTATCAGAGTGATGTTGATGGTTGGACTAGATGATCTTAAAGGTCCCTTCCAACCTAGACAATTCTATGATTCTATGACTCTTGCTTGTACCAAGATGTAACTGTGCACCTTTGGCAGAAGGTTTTTAAATGTCTCTCCAGAACAGGGAGATTTTCCAGGGCACTTATGCCAAGCGCAGCAAAGCAGAGCTGGAGTGCGAGAAAACTGTCTAAGAACAGTTTCAGTCCCAGTTTAACGGCAGAGTGAGCCTTCAGTATGTGTCTGTTGGCATACGATCAGAGCAGTCAGATAGGGGATAAGGGTTAGGGCTGCACTGTTGGCCTGTCAAGAGCACAGTGGTGTTTTGCAATACTTTTGGAGCAGTTTTGTTTTGTTTTTTCTAAAGAGTTACTGTATCGTCAACTGCATCATCACGTGCTCCTGGACGAAGAGGAACACAGCAAAGAAATAGATATCTAGGCTGTAATCTCCAGAGATACATGAAAAGGGAAAATAAGCATCTCATATTTCCTTGTTTAACCAACAGGTTGGAATTGAGAGCGCAGTATTTGCAGCCTGGTATTTGATATATGTATTTTTTTCCTTCTGTAAATGGATGCCTTCACATATAGAATCCTATGAAGAAGTGAAAGATGAAAAAAATTGTTAGGTAGAGGCTGGAATTACAGACTTTGTCACAGAACTAAAAGTATGATTATTATCCTGTTTGAAATGCTCTCCAGCACTGTATTAACAAAGAGAGGTCTTGTGCTGTCCAGAGAGGTACAGCTGCAGTTATTTTTGCTTACAAGTGGAGATATCCTGGTCTGCAGGTAAAGAGATGAAGTTAACGTGTCTCCCTCCATGATATCTCAGAGTAACAAATTAGAATAGAGTCATCGACTGGGTTTCATGATACCTTTAGACTTTCAAATTTAATATATACTTGTTTTTAAGCTTGGAATTGTAATTTAACTCCTAGAAAAATAATTGTACCTACTTCCCCCCTCCTATTTTTGATGGTTTCTGCTCAAAAAAAAGAAGTTATGGTTTCATTCTCGGTTGTTTCAAATTTTCTGAACAGTTTGTTCAACCCTAATTACCAGAGAAGTGTCTCCTTAAACCCAGTTTCTTCCATCGAGGCTCCAATCTCCCTAAACAGCAGATTTTCTCCCCATGGATTACAACAAGCAGTAATATAGAGATGCTAATATGTGGAGCTCAAAAGAGGTTATTTCCTTGATTTATTCCATGGAAAATGACTTAGCACACATCAGATTTCAGTTTCTGTACTGCCAAAGATGGTAGAGGAAAATGTTGGTAAATCATTTGGCTAAATAAAAGTAAACAGGAGGGGATATGTTTTTGTGTAATTTTCCATTAGGCTTTTAAATTTCTTCACAAAGATTCTTCACTGAAGTCCTGCAGTAACACACAAAGTAGTAGTAATAATAATAATAATCATAAATGGTAATCCATTTATTGAGAGTGTTTATAAATGCCATTTATGGAGGAATAATTGTTACAGGGGGTATGTCAGGAATTTTGATCTTGACCAGTTAGAAGAATAAACAAATTAATACAGCAGCTTTTCTTTAAGGTCCTGCAGTGCCAAGTTAAGCCTCCACCACATCTTGATGAAAGTGAAAATAGAAACCAAATTACCTCTACATTTGGTTTTAGGATGTTCACTTACATTTTCATATGCAAATGGAGGCGATGTGGAACACAGATGTCAAAGCATGGCCAAGAGGGTGGCATGTAGTTGGGTTGGTGCTCTGTAGTTTGGGCCTTTGTAGGTAGTTCCCATTGAATGTGCACACATAGAGCTGGGAGCACAGTTGTTTGTCAGGAATACTTTGGTTTGGGGCCTAATGATTTGGGGCCAGCTTGGCCAAGCCTGCCGCTTGCTGCTTTTTTTTTTTCCCCTTTCCAACTTGGCATGAATTACTCCCATGTGCTTCAGTTCCAGTAATTCAATATTTTGTTCCTTATTTTTGTTGTTCATTATGTAACCAGAATATTTTCAAACACTTGTAAGGATTATGCCTGAGTTGTACACATTTTTGAGCATATTTTGGATTTAGTATGGTTTCACAATGTGATGTGATTAGACCTGTGGCTGCTCTGAATTCCGAAGGCAAGCAAGCCTTGCAGACTTCCCGGATGGTGCTAATTTTTAATTAAGCTCTATTTAATCTCAAATTAGGTTTATGTGAAATTGCTATTTATTTATGTTTTGAACTGTTTTAAACGGGATGCAGATGTGGTGGTGGAGAAGGACTGAATCACTATATGAAAAGGGTGATGGCTTGTATCTGGGAGGTTCTGCGTTGGGTAGGTGTTCCTGACATTTAGATCAAGGTTTGGGATCCAAGCCTCAGTTCTTCAGCAACACAGCATTAGGCAACTCCTCGCTTTTGGTCATAGAATTACTCATTATCTACTTTTCAGATCAAACAGATGCTAAACTTGACACTAAGATAATTTCCTTATGCATGTAGAAAGGAGCTCTAAAACCCCTGTGGCTGGAACACGAAGTAGCATAAACAGAACAGACGGCAGGAGGTAGAATATAATTGCAGTTTGTTTTTGTTAGTTAAAGATGAGCATGTGTGCTTTTCTTATGCCTTTATTGTCTTTAGTCACGCAGAATCGGGTGCTCCTCTCCAATCTGCGCAAGGGAATTGGTTGTTTCTCCCTCTTTGTAATATGTTACATATTTTTCAGAACGTCGACATATTCTCATTCAGGTTTTGTTTATTGCCATAAATACTCTTTAAACCAAGATTATACACCCCGCTAAAGACAAGATAGACCATTTGCTGAGCAAGTGGCTATATTTAAAGTGTAATTTCCTACAAATTTTTCTGTGGCATTTGAGTACCTCCCCCGAAAGTTTTAGCACAGGACTTTTGACTTTGGCTCTGCAGTTGCTTTTTCACAGTGATGCAGTGCAAGTGCTGCCAAGGGCTCCCTATTCATTTGTTATTTACCTCTGCCATTGATTCTATATCTAAGGAGAATGAGCGGAGCCTGTATTACTGCTTACCAGCAATCACTATGGGTAAAGCAGTGGGCACGTTGGAAATAAAATCATGGACTACAATCATGGAATTCACTGATGGAAGAAAGAAGATATTAATATAGGACATCCTTTTTTCTTCTCTGTCCCAGCAGGATCTCAGCTCATTTGCCATGCCCTTCTTGGACGGTGATGTGGAGAGCACAGACAAGAATGCTTCTCGCAAGGTAGGATATTTCCAAAGCTTTGCTTTCATTGTAGTGGCAGAGTCCCTTGGAAGTAAACACAATTTATAAGGCTTAAAAAACCCTGATGTTTCAGGCTTTCCTACTTTGCCATCGACATGTTGAGACTGAAAGACTAGGGCAAATACAGTGACTTCTGCAGATTTTACCGTGGGGATGCTTATGCTTATGTTACCTGCAAATGATGCTAACCTTTGGTGGTATTGCTTTAAATGCTGCAGATGTTGTGTCCAACACTGTTGTAATTCAATGAAGTGACATTGCATAACTTTATACTCAGGAATATAGTTAGCTAACAAAATTTGTGGTATTATTCCAGAAATACAGTGCCCAAATAGGCGTCTGTGGCTGGTGATATGTTTTCCTGGAATTGCCTCCCAGTGGTTGCTCTGGCTATGGAGGTTTTAACTGTTCAGTGTCACTGATGTATCTGTCCTTGGCACTGGCAAAATGAGCTGCCTTCACTTGCTGAAGCTATAGCGATAGGGTCTTTCTATAAACAAGGTGGAAGTGTTCCTCCTTGGAGGATGTTCATGTGGGATAAACTCAAGGTTATCCTTCTGGAGGCATTGCTGTGGTCTACTTTTTTTGATGGCCTGCTATTAAATTATACTGATACATTCACAGGGTTTTCTTACTTTAAAATGATCAGGTGAGCATATTCAATGGATGACGTTAGGGATGGTTGCACAGCACCTACACAATCTTCAAAACAATAAAAATTGTGGGTGGCTTCTGTCATGTTCAGGTCCTGGCCTCATCATTTTCACAAAGTGCTGAAGCACAAGCTGGTCTGCTAAATGTGAGCCTCCTACCAGCCAAGTTACAGGCTTGCTGAAAAGAGATAGATACTCCTCCGAACAGTAGATAACTCCAAAAGCTGATCTATAGCTACACAGCAGACCGTTTTGACTTGGCACACTATTTACAAGGGTACGGACCTCTGTGAAGATTGAACATACTACAGACCATTTGTCAAAGAGTCTGCAGTTATGGTTCAAGGCAGGTGAAGCAATAAATATCTCCTTAGTGCAGCTAATATGCATCTAGAACAATAATAACTTAGCTCTGTTGACAGCACAAGTTTCTACTCCTTTGCACCTTGCAAGAAGAGACAGTTGTTTAAAAATAAATTCATCAATCCATCAGTAACTGAATATGTTTATAACATTGGCCTTGTTCCTTTCTGCGTTGGACCTTTTAAGACTGACGTAGGAGTCACTGATGCAGAGGAACACTTGTAGATGCCAGGGAAGCTAAAATATACAGTGTTACCCAAAGGTGCTTGTTTGCTGGGTTTGAATAAAGTGAACAATATGATGTTTTTGAAAAGAGTTGTCATGCTGGAAGGAGACAGAGGTTTCTAGCCAAGATTTTATTTTTCCATTTGTCACCTCCTTTTCCCAAAGAAAGATGAGAAAGCTGCAAGAATCTCAGTCCTGAAGAAAAAAATATCCCAAAGTTAATCTCGGTCATGTTTAAGATGACTTGGTCCACTTTAAGATGCCTGTGTTTTTCCTCCTACTAGTTTTGGGACGCTCATTTGATACGTGATTGTCTTAGGGACAATTGGAAGAACATGTCAGTAGTTGCCTCTCTTTGCAGCTTCAGTAAATGGTGGGGCTTTTTTTTTCCCCAGACTTGGGTCAAAGTGGAAGTCCAATTAACTTTGGAATAACCATCCAACTGGGGCTCAACACCTGAAATTGGTATTTTAACTGACATTTTTGATTGAGTGTATAAAACCCAGAATTTTTTCTACCATCATACTTGGAGCTCTGTTCAACAAGTGCAACAAAGTGGTAAGAAACCAACTTCTGATAAGAAAGAGATCGACTAGCAAAATCCATTGCCACACATCCCATCCTAAATATTGTTTTCCTTAATGTGTTTGGTGTGATCTTTGCTGCTGCTGAATGATGGCCAGCAGCAGGCTGCTAGAATTATTTAATTCTAACATTTGCCACTCCCTGATGGTGCTACATAAAGAAGTTCCGAAGCTGCTATTCACTTTCAAGTGAGGTGTTTTTATTTTGTTCAAATTGTAAATCACAATCTGATGTGTAACTTTGGTATATGAAAAGTCAGTGTTTCATTAGCAGGATGGCTTTTCCATTCACCCATCATGTTAGGGACTGGCAATTCACCAGGGATGTCTCTTTTCCTGCACTTAACTCTTCCGTTGCTTGGGCTATAGATCAAGGTAGAAAAGAGTAATTCACAACCCAGCATTCCAATCTGTCATTAATTCAATTTTCCTGTTCTTTGTGAAAGGCTTTTAGAAACTGAATTAACATTTTTCACAGAGATTCTCAGCAACTTACCATGCACATGTCTCTCAATCATTAGCATTATCCTGTGGCAACAATTCTCATTACACAGCTGGGAAACTCAAGTGCAGAATTATTTGTTCAGGTTCACACAGGATTTTTTTTGGCAGTGGTGAGATCGTGACACACATTTCCTGAAGTTTAGCCTTAATCACTTCTCATGAATGTGATTATTGCTATAAATGATGTATTCTTCTTTCCTTTATGACCGATGGCAGGAAGGGGATAAGGATAGTTTTCACCTTCCTCTGCTGAAGATGGAGAATATATGTTCTGGAGACTTGCATAGATGTTTTTGGTGTGATGTAACAGGTGATCTGGCCCTTCTTGTTTCCTGATGAAGTGCCTTTATACTTGTACTGGTAGCTCTGTCTAAAACAACTGGCATTGCTGATCGCCCCATGCCCAAAGCTAAGACTCTATAGAAATGGCTTGAATCTTTCTTGCAGGGAAACTTTAGAGGACCATTAAATACAGCAGTATAGATGCTAAGAAGCAGTTAGATTTACTGGAGCTGAGAAGCAGTTAGATTTACTGGATTTCCTTGCTCTGGGAAAAGACAGTGAAAGAGGGACGATTTAGAGAACTGGAAAATCATAAATGATTGCAGAGCATCATTCAGAAAATAATTCTGGTACAGTGTGGCAGGGCAGCAGTCAGGGATGAGTGCCCCCCTGCACCCAAATGCTCTATTGATTTTAGAGTTCTTAACACCTTTAGATCCTTCATCTAAAATGTAGGTTAAAGGATAAGGTGTGGAAATTATAGGAAATCAACAGCCGTTGCATTCAGCAGAAAACCCGGGATTGTGAATGATTAGAGAGAAGAAAATGACACAGGAAGAAAATTGTCCATGGGGAGTCAGGGAGCAAGATATAGATGGAGGAAGGAAAAGGAAGAAGAGATTTGAGGAAGAATATTGATCCATTCCTTTATGGAAATAATACAATTGTCATAAAATTTAGAAGACAGCTTGGAAAAGAAGTGTGTGCATCTAATGTTCTTTCCTCTACATGGAGAAGGAGCTGGTGAGATGTTTATCCTAGATGATAATAGTGACTGTCATATTAACGACTGAACTGTCTTTAAAGCAGAAGATGCTAAACCTAAGCATTTGAGAAATAATTCCAAACAACTCTGATAAAACACCCTTGAATGAATTGACACAGCTTTCTCTGGCTAATGCTGATTTTCAATAAGTCTTGGAGCAACGACGAAATCCAAAAGATGACACAAAAAGTAATTACTGTGTTAATATTTACAATATTTGCAATTAGGATAATGTACAGCTTTATCAGTCTACCATTAGTCCTGGGCACAACAATGAAATATCTAACGTTGGATAGTTAATGAAGCTATTATAATAGACTCATTTGGATTGGAAATAATGGTAAACAGTTTTCCTTGAACAATTTTGGGGATTTAAATCAATTATAAGTTTAATCGGAAAATGTCATAGCGTCGGTGTCGTGTATATAAAAAGCTGACAAGACATTTTGATTTAAGAAATTGGAAAGACAGTGAATAAACATGGAGCCTATTAAATGAACAAAAACCTGTCTGATAAATATATTGAGACTTATGAGTGGAAAATTTTGTTTCTAGGCAGACAAAACATTCTGTTGCTATACTATATGATACTGTATCAGTGACTTGAAAGAAATACAGACTCAATTGTGATACAATTAATACGAAAATGAGGGGGAAGAGAGTGGTTAATTCCGAGCAGAAAAGTCTCCAATGCAGAATGATCTGAATGACTTAAAGACAGTTTGCAAACCAACAGCCCACCTCAGTTTGGCCAAATACTGATGGGTTATACCTAGGCGGAAATAATGCAGACTTTATTTTGGGGAAGTCCTTCACTTTGATTAGATTTTGAGAATAGCTGTAGATAATCAGCTGTACATGGATTCTGGGCGTGACATGGTGGTTAAAGGATTCGTTTGCTTTTGGGATGTATGAACAAAGGAACAGGGTGAAAAGCAGAGGTTTTGTTATGACTGCATTTGGCGCTGCCTCACAGTTCTGCTCTCGGTAATGCAGGAAAGCATTAATGAACAAGGATCAGAAAACATCAGAGTGACTCCAATACTGAAGGACTTCAGGGAGCGCTTTGTCCTGCTTCTGGTCCCAGCATTGTTTTTGTTTTGTCCAGTGACTCATGGGAACTGCACGAGCAAGCCCTGGAAGAGGGAAGAGAAGTAATAAATATGCCACCTCCCCTTCACTGGATAATAAATGGCCTTTTGATTACATTTTCCCCAGTCTTTTAATTGTCCTTTCTTCATAAACAGTGAACTGGCCTCAGCAAGGAGAACGAGGAGCCTGTCCTGGATGGTGTTACAACTTTGACTTGGGGCACCTGCAGTGGATGCTGTGAGCCTCAGGGCAAGGACACGTGTGCCAAGCGCTGCACTGCTGTGTGCATGGCTCCTTCTCATCTGCCGCTGTACAATAAATGCAGTTAAGGGTTAGGAAGTGGACTGGGAGCCAGCCCTGCTTTCACCCTTCCTCAAACCTGCTTCTGTCTCTGAGCAGCCCTGCTCACTGCTGGAAACCTCACCCCAACTGTCAGTAGAGGAATGCAGGGCTCTTGGAGCCTGCCAGAGGAGCCAGCCGCATCCGTTGTATTTTCATTTAGGGAAGTGTCATTGTACTTCAGTTTTGGGAAGTGACATCTCTGGTCCTGTAAAATAAGTTTTCATCTCAATTGTTACTGCTCATGCAGAACCAAGGGAACTGGTGGTGGTGAATGTGACCACATGTTGCCTGGGAGAGTAAGTCCTTCATTACCTTTCAGCCTAATGAAGTCAACTCTTGTCTTTCTGTGAGCTCTTTTATTCCAGCAGAATGAGAGAATCATCCAATTATCTTTATCAAAGGGCTTTTTTATTGAGATTCAGTGGAAGGGCAGGAAACAAGTGCAGACATCTATCTGGTGTATCATCTCTAATTGTGTTTGCTGTCACTGTCAAGGATGGTGGGAGGGGATTCCTTTTCCATTATTCACCTTTCAAACCTTTTTTAAGTGAGGAAGCAGAATAAAGGTCAAATAACTCACAGTTGTAAAAGCAAACAGAACTCAAGTGTCCCATAAATGTCCTAAATATTTGGAATTAGAGAAAAAAGGAACAAAGCTCAGGAGTGTTCGATAACTTTCTCTTAAATTCAGAAGCATTTTGAAAGGCTGTCTATTTGGAGCCTGTTCATATTCTAGACAGATTGTTTTTCAGACTATTCTGAAAAAGGAATCTAAATTCACCAGTAAGTGAAGCAGAGCCAGAGATTTTTCAAGGAGGGCATCCTCTGGGGAAGGCTGTGTGCCCAAGAAAAGACCTGTTGCTGGAGCACCCTGGCAGGGGAGCAGAGGAGGTGGCTGCAAAGAGGTGCTGCGGCAGGGACACGGGCAGTGCCCAGGTTTCCTCACCTCCGATTCAGCCTCTGCCTGTTCGTGATCAGGATCTTCTCAGCAGAACTTGTCCATGTTTCTGGGAGCATTGCTTTGACAGGAGACTTCTCTTTCCTGCAGATCAATGGTCCTTAAATTCTAGGTTGGGAGCAGAAATGGCTTCTTAGAGAGGACTTTATTTGGTAAAACAGAGGGGTCAGATGATCGATATAAAGCATGGGAAAGAAAACAAAGAGATTGGGAAAATTTCTGCCTGTGAGTGAGAAGAGACAGGATGGAGATGGATGGTATGTGGATGATGAGAGACTAGTTTGTGATGAACAGTTTTATCTCTTAGCACATTGCACTGGGGACTATCATATGGTAGTGATTAGACGTAATGGCAGAGCACTGGAACAGGCTGCCCAGAGAGGTGGTGAACTCTCCATCTCTGGAGACATTCAAAACCTGCCTGGACAAGTTCCTGTGCAACCTTCTCTAGGTGGACCTGCTTTGGCAGAAGAGTTGGACTAGATGATCTCCAGAGGCCCCTTCCAACCCCATATCATTTTGCGATTCTGTGAGTCAGGTAAGAAAACAGTTGAAGGGAAAGGTGGCAGGCTGGTATTGAAAGGATGACTGTTGGGCGGAAGGACAGAACTGGTGGGATTTCCCCAAGCACAGTCCTTGGACTGATATTTGCTCATAAGGCTGAGAGGAAAAACGAAGCATATGAACCAAATTTGTTGATGGTGCAAAGAGAGTTGTTTTTTCATCATAGGAAAGGATCTTATACAGGAGGACCTGGATGACATTCAGAATGGTTAATTCGTAACAGCACAAGATACAAGATTGTTCACCTGGGATATATTAATAGAAGTAATAAACACGAGATCAAGGACCTCTTGAGGGTGACAGAGTGCTGGAACAGGCTGCGCGGGAAGGTTGTGGAGGTCCCTTCTCTGGAAACCGTCAAGACCTGCTTGGATACAGTCCTGAGTAAAGTGGTCTAGCCAAACCTGCTTTAGCAGTGGAGTTGGACTAGATGATCTCTAGAGGTCCCTTCCAACTCTGACAATTCCCTGATTCCATGACATTTCTCTTGGCCCAGAGATGAAGGGCTTGGGCACAGTCCTGTTGCAGGACCAAACTCTTGCACACACATGCAACCTGGGACTGTCCTTGGCTTGTGCTCTCCCTGAGCCCAGGCAGCAACTGGGCAGTGCTCTGGGCACAGACTAAATCTGCATCAGATGGTGAGTGAGCAGGGAAGCTCCAGGGTTTGAGCCCGTGTCCAGCTGCTTCACTCACTGGCATGGGGTAGGCTGGGACTGGCGGTGGTTTATGCTGGGATTATATCATCTAGGAGTTTATCTGTTGAAAATGACGGTGTGGGTCTGCTGGTCCATCACAGCTCTGAGCCATTAATGTGCGTATCTGGGAAAAAGGAAGAAGAGATTAGATAAAGATCCCTGTGTCCAGGTGAAATGACGAGAGGAGCTTTGAAGGTGCTATCTCTTGATTTGAAATCTTCTAGAGCTGCCCAGCTCAGGGCAAGTGCCAAGATATCACTTTACATTTAATCCAAAAAAATTGAAAGTAAGTCTGCTAGATGCCAGGCATTTTAAGATGTCTCATTTTGTTGCTTTATTTTCAGTAGTCGATGGTTCTGGATGTATTTTAGGAACCTGCCTAAGATCATTTGGTGCATACAACAGAGCAAAGTCTCTCCCTGGTCCCCAGCTGAGGATTCTGTTGTGCTCTGAAGCATGAAAACTGACAGTGTCTTACAGCATTTTAGGATATATTTACTCAGTGCTATGTAAGGTTTAGCCTTGAACAAGTGATGTCAGTCGCTAGAAACAGCACATCTGATGTAGCACGGGGCTCTGCTTGGTTGCTTAACCTCACTGGGAGCACATTGCCATAGGCTGAGGGTAGGGTTGCACTGGCACTATTACCAAGCTGCTAATTTAGCCATGTTCCTCTGCAGATATTGAGCCAGAAGCTGAGATTTCTCTCCCAGTATAGCCAGTTTTAAAGCTTAGGGAGCCCGGGCTTAGGTATAGAGCTCAAAGGTGCTGTACATGCTCTGCACAAAGCCAACCCTGGGAATGTTTTGTTGTCGGTTGGTGGGGGTTTTTTTAGTTAAGAGAACAGTCATCATACTAAGAGGAATTTTTTAATTTGTTTGATCAGACCTTATTTGTACATTGATTTGTATTGTACTTCCTTTATACGTTTGGACTTCTTATCTCCAAAAGGCAAATTAACCAATCAGGGTCAAATGAGCCATATCACCATGTGCATTTATTAGGTGTGTTCCATATTTCTGCCCATTCTTACTTCACTGCTTTTCCTGGACTAACACAAACTGATGTCCAAGGGTTATTAATGTGACACTACAGGGAACAGGACTTTTTTTTTTTTTTTCCTGCTACAGTTCAGCTAGAGAAATAGTTATTTTTCCAAAGCGCACATGGAAGTTCCGTGCCCACCTGCCTGTCGTAGCTTCAGGAAATGAGTCCAAAAAGCACAAAGAACAGGCTGATGATCCATCTAGCTGTGTGACCTCCCACTGAGTCCGCATATGATGGTGGGGTTTCTTTCACAGTGGAGATTCTTCTGCATTCCCAGCTGAAGCATGAAAATTAACATTGCCTTCTGACTTCTATATGCACTTCTATATGCACTCATAGAACTGCCTAATCATCTTTTAAAACTCACAATTCATTAGCCCCAAATAATATTTGAAGAAAGCAGTCCTGATGTAATTCCTAAAGCAAAATCACAGGTATTTATCCACTTTGATGGTAGGTGTAACCTGTGTTTAATTAACATGTGGAGTGGCTGAGGAGGAATTCAATGTAGTAATTTCCTTTAATTTAGTAGCATGCACATGTGTATTTAGCAGTGTGCCCCTGATGCTCTAACAATTAGCTAATTCGTCTGCCTGGCACTATGGAGAGAAAGCAACCAGTTGTGATTGCAATAAATAAAAACATCCCGCTGCTTCTGCTTGGAATTGGAGAACAATTTGCTTTCGTGTCTGACTTGTGCATACAAGGGAATACTGACACTGTTTGACAAATTGTTGCTTGACATTTTGCATTTCTAGAATTCCTTTAGTGGATGAGGATAGCACAGGCTTTTAAAAGTGTCTCCTATCAGTGTGTTGTTATAACCAAACAAGCATGCAGAAAAAACAACACAAAATATTAAGGGTGGCACTGGAATGACGTCCTTCTCTTAGCTTTGCAAATGTCAAGCTTTGCTTGTCACTTTAGAAAAAATTATAATGAAATTACCATCCTGGATACAGTCCTAAATTACAGCAGTAGTGGCAGATTAGTATTATGATTAAAATGAAATGGAAAATACTCCCCACTTGCGGTAGATTTGGCAACAGAGCTCTTTAAATCGCAATGCAAAAGGAGGTGCTGTTGTGCTACTTGGTTGTTTCCTGGACTACGTAGTTGTGAAGAGAGCAATGTATAAGTAGTCTCAGATGATTTACAGATGATATTTTAGTGAAGTTAATGAGCTTTTATGAAAAACCTACCACTTTGTGACCAGTTACCCATGACAAAAATGCTATTTGTTTATTAATTTACTTATAGAGTGGTTATTATTATTCCAGCTCTCAGTTGAGGGATTGTGCCTTATTATTCTTGATAAATACTCACTGGGAGACGGTCTGTGTGCCAGAGGACTTAGAGTGGGAATAAAGGAGATGCGGCAGAATCTCCTTTATTTCAAGGAGTAATTTCAAGTGTAATTTCAAATAAGTTTCCAAGAGTGTGCTCAGAGTCCCTGGCAGAGCTGGGAGGTAAACCCAAGGCTCAAGCCACTGCGTTAAGCACAAAACACTACTTCTTTTCTTCTCTGATGGATACTGTCAAGAGTGTTTGGTGCTCAGTGCATCAGTTAGGATTGATTTCTCCTTTCCAAAAATTTTCCCTTGAGGGCAACTGCTCCCCAAATTCATCTGCAAAAAGGACAGGTATATTTTTGAGGTATTTTTGTCCACACTGTCAAAAATAAGTGTGCAGGTATAAAAAGCGGTCATGTCTCTTGTCAGATGTCTCCATGCTGTACAACAGGGCACAGAGCAGAATTCATCCACTGCCCAGGGCTGTGCCAGGGTGGCTCCATGCCCTCCTAGTGACCCACACTAGTTGTGTCCATTTCCCACACCAAGTGCCTTTTAGGTTAGAAACCATCCCAAACAAGGAACCATGCTCTCTGCAGTTCCCATGGAGCAGGACCCATTCCAGCTCTGTCCCATCCCAAATGGAAAGAGGGGCTGGTTCAAAGTGCATGTGCCGGAGAAAGAAAGGATTTCAAGAAGTGGGATCCTGTGTTATGGAGGGAGCAGCTATTTGGTCATCGTGCTTCCTGTGCATATTTTGGAGCTGTAGCTAAGCAATTTTTTTTTAAAGGAAGTTGATTGCATGTGTTTTATACTCAGCCGATGATATTTGGCTGGATTCATATACATAACACTTTCACTGACCCTCAAGAGGGCCTGTGTACCTATGAGGCTTTATTCTTTCATTTAAGTCATTCTAATAATAGGTACTATTTTTCTCTCCAATGACTCCTGTGGCAGGAAAACCTATATCTAATTAGACTGGCACATATCAGGTGTGCCTGGCATCTTTGCTGTCTTCTCCATACCTCCCTGTTTGCTTTGCATAGTTGAGAAGAGAAGAGCAGACGTGCAAGGAGCTTGAAACTCAGTGGCACACCATGCCCATGGGCTCATACACCTTGGCCTTTGCTTATGTGTCCCGTGGGGACCTAAAACCCACCTCTGTATTTTGCCAGGAACAAGGTCCTTCATTCATAAGAAATGCCCCCAGCTAAAAAAGCAACTTCATGCCCACAGAAGTGCTTTGTGCATCCAGAAGGAAATAAACTGTAGGTATACTCAGGCACAGGCAAATCCCGGAGAGTGTTTGGGTCAGCTTCTATTAATTTTATGTGGGAAGAATTTAATCTTTACTCCTTTTTTTGTTTGTTTGTTTTTCTGGCTTTTTATCCCCCCTCGCTGGGCGAGCCCGCACAGTAACAGGGCTGTGTTGTGCACAGAGAGTCAGGGTAGCTGGGGAGTCAGCACGGGTCCCAAAAGAGGTACAGCTGTTAGAAAGGTCCTACCCAAGCTCAAGGCTGGGGTAATTGGCAGGAACGTCACCACTCTAAAGTGGCCCCTCTGTTTTGGGACTGGACTTGCAATCCCACAGTTGTGGCTGTGTCTGGTATTGTAGGGACCTGTTAGGCAGTTGGGAACTTGTGCACTGGGCTCTGTTTTGTGATGTCTCCATCGTGCAATGAAGACTGAAGTACTGTAGATGGGTGCTTAAATCTGGGAGGAAGACTTTGGGGCTCTGCATTTCCTTAATGACCATCATTCATTGCCTTAAATAAAGTCATTGCCGGTTGTCATCTTTCAGTTCTCCAGGGAGGGAAGATGAATGCGTGGCAAATAAAAGTAGTGAAGAAAATCCTGCATCAGATGTGTAATAATAAAAGGTGTGCACATATGTTGTATTTCTTTGTGAAATTCAAGGTGTCTTTAAATGCAAGGGGCAGCCCGGAGCCCAGAGCGGTGGCACACCATGTAGGTGTGGGTGCTGGGAAAGATAAAGTCTGGCTAATCCACCAGCTGAATAAAGAGGAGTTGACTGTATTGAGACAAGTTCAGAGATCCTGATGGCCCAAACCAAACTGAATTAATAGTGAATTGTTATTTATTTTTTATTCCTTTTTCTCTCCTCAGGTGGAAGAAAACTACTCTACCGGCAGCCCTTCAAAAGGCTTTTTCTCAAAAGGGCTCCAGAACCGACCTTCCAGCCCTGTTTCTGCCCCTGTGAGATCCAAACATAGCCCTGGCTCACCCAAAACAGTGTTCCCCTTCCCATACCAGGAGTCTCCCCCACGCTCTCCACGCCGAATGAGCTTCAGTGGGATCTTCAGGTCCTCCTCCAAAGAGTCCTCCCCCAATTCTAACCCGTCTACCTCTCCTGGGGGCATCAAGTTTTTCTCCAGATCAAGAAAAAGTAAGAAATTGCTCATGTTATTTCAGGAAGATACACGGTACCTCTGGGCTTGGCCCATTCTTTACCTGCGGTAGTGAAGTAAGTGCAGATGAGGCATGTGCTAATTGTTCGTTATATTATCACTTTCACTGACCATGTGTTTTGGGTTTCTGACATGCTGGCCATTAGGGTATGACCTCTGCAGGACCACAGGCGCCTCTGCAAGGCTGAGGAGGGAAATGACACTTCAAAGCTTTGCACAGAAATCCTGCCGTCCATATTAGTGGGAGGTTTCTGGGTGGTTTCACCAGGGCTGGTTGGATGTCAGTACTGGGTCTCGAGAGTGGCTGGAGGTGTTTGTGGGGTTTGTGGTGGAGGTGGGCTCAGAAAGGATGTAATCTCAGGAGCTAAGGCAGACCCGTTTTTGTAGACTCCATTGAGAATTTCAGCTGGTTTTTTTATTTGATATTTCTTTGCCCTGTTGTAGGAGGGGAAAGAGAACTTCACTGGATAGGAGTAAATGATATGTGTTTCCAATCAAATGACCACTGAGGGAGTATTTGAGCTCCTCTGCCAGAACATGGAAAGTTTCGTAGACCTCCGTGGTTCAGAGTGCTTGCCTGTTTTATATCAGGCACAAACTTTACCTCTTCAGCAGCTCATGGGCTAACACACCATTAAGACTCAGAAATGAGCAGGATTGAGAAAAGACATTGATTTTAAAACTTTGTTGCTGAATAAAAGTTCCCAGTGCTGGTCTGTAAACCCAGCCTGGTCTACCCAAGGGGTTAGTGGCTATAGGAAGAGGACAGAGTTATGGGGGAAAGAGAAGAAAAGTATCTTGCCACTGGTAATGCTGGTTTGTGAGATGACAGTGAGTTTTCCTTCTGTGAACAGAAGAAATAACTCGATGATAAATCGTTGTCAAATCTTCTGCAGCAACATAGGTACAGAATTAGTGATGTGTATACTTATGTTTGGCTATATGTTTCCTGTGATGTGCTGATAGCTTTCAATGACTTTTGATGACTCTATAATAGTATAGAAGGACCTTCTTGGTTTTTTCCATCAAAATTTCCCTTAAAAACATTGGTTTTAATCAAAGCAAGTACTTTCATTGTGATTTTTGTGTACAAGAACACAGCTATACAAACTACAAACCTATATAGGATTTTCTTTATGTTTCTGCTGCAGCTTAATTGAAATGGCATCTTTTCCAGTCCTTGCCTGTCTCTAAAACACCTTCAGGAGATCAAAAATAGGAGAGTCAGTGATTCTGAAGGGCTCAAAGTAGACTCCAAGCATTGTTTCTACTTAAGGATGTTTGTTTCCTGCTTAAAGTTCAAGTATGCCTTTTATGCTCCCTCTTTTTTAAGCCTCACAGTAGTTAAAGTCAATTTAGGTCCATAGGTTTAAATATTGCATAGGCAATATGCTGTTGATTGGGTACACAGAGAAGAGCTCACTGCTGCATGAATAACAGCAATATACACTGCACAGCAAAGCCACCTTGTGACTTTTTAAGCAAGTGATCCAGGAAAATAGCAACTGTTTAAGTCTTAGCTAGGTACAACAGAATATTAAATAAAGGACTCTTCCAGTTGTCAGCAAAATCCTTTTGATAAGGTCACATCACTGCCACAGGAACAAGCTTGGAACAGGGCCATGCTATTTTTGAGCTAACAGAAGATACCCATTACCCTGCTGCTCCAGAGAGGGTTGCAGGAATTGCTCTGGGCTTGGGTGTTTGCAGTCTTTTGTTTTTCAGGCAGGAGGGAGCGCCTCTTGGAAAGGGCATGATGATTAAAATTGGTGTTTAAGTTAATAGCTCTTCCCATTCTGCTGCTTTTTGCAAAACAGACCGTTTCTTACCAAGTGCTTTTCCATCATTTCCAACTCTTTTACAAGATTAATGCAGATACATACCTTTCACTACCACATTAAAGTTGATTTTATTCATAATGTGCTAAACAGGGGTCAGTGATGAATAACACTCTTAAGGTTTAGTGTACTTAATCAAATTTTATTGAATTTTATTTAACAGTATATTTTCAGGACTTCAGGAAATTTACAGATTAGCATTTCTCTTGTATTATCTAATTTTTCACAAGCAAAACTTCCCTATTCTGCTACTTTGCAAATAAAGAATAACCCCATGTATTACAAAACACTAAGTTGATTGGTTACATCCCACTCGAAACAAAGTCTCTGTGGCTTGAACAGCATATCCCGAGTGACAGGACTTCTCAGACGAGATATCTCACACCTTTGTGTAAATGCTATGCTGAAGAGCTCTTAGAAGAGCTAAACCAGCACGCCTCCCCATCTCTGAAGGTGCATAAATACTTCACTGCTCAAAATTGTCACAGCCTACATGATTAAAATCCCATTTTCTCAAGGAGCTTGGGATAATTGTGTTAAAAGTGAATGGGACTTAGATTGTTTTATCAGTTCTGAAACTGTGAGTGCTTTGAAATCAGATGGGCTTTCCATGCTTCCCTGCCTTTACAGCCCTGCTGGTGCTGGGTTAATAGTATTAAAATGAAAATTGACTGTGTGCTGGGCTGCATTAGGAGGATCAGCAGCAGCAGGTCAAGGGGAAGTCATCCTCCCACTCTGCTCAGCACCTGTGAGACACGTCTACAGTGCTGGGTCCAGTTCTGGGCTCCCCAGTACCCAAGAGAAGGGATGTACTGGTCCAGCAAAGGACTCCTATGTTGGTCAGGGGCTGGAACACCTGGTGTAGGGGGATGAAGATGGAGAAGACCTTTTTGCTGTCTTAAGTTACATAATGGGGTTATGGAGAAGGCAGCGCTCAGCATCTCTGGGATGCCCAGCGAAAGGGCAGGAGGCTGTGAGGGAAACTCCAGGCAGATGCAAGAAAAATGTTCTTGATGGGGGTGACACAGCATCGGAGCAGAGATCCTGAGGGACTGTGAAATTGCTGCCCTGGCAGATTTTAATAAGTCAATTGGGTAAAGCTCTGAGCTCCCCAGTTTAAAGTTGAAGTGAGGTTGTACCAAGACCTCCAGAGTTCCTGTCTAGCCTCAGCTCTCCTGGGAGACTGTGCTGGAGCCTCTCCTTTGGGTTTATAGCAGATCTGTATTTTATCCAGACAATCTGCAATTAGAAGAAGAAAAAAAAAAAAAAAGCTAGATAAAAGTTCACAGGTTTGGTGGTTTGGCAGGGGTGGGGGTAAAAGGTGGGGTTATACCCCCAGTTCACCTGCAATGAGTCTGCACTGCACTCCTTTCCCTGTCATGATGGAGCAATATGTGGGGGAATTACATGCAGTCTTTGTTTTAACTAACATACCCCGTCTTCCCTCCACTTCCTCCTCCCACACATTGTTCAAAACACAGACTAACCTGTTACTCTGCATATTCCTTGTTTTTCTTGGAAGCAACTTCTTCCTAGCTTGTTTTCATTTTAAAGGCTATGTGTGGTATTCACAGTGCTTTCTTTCCCATGCAGTTGCTCTTTTCCCAGCTCAGTTATTTTGCTTTTTGAATATATGCAGTTTAGGAAGGGCAGTAATGATTAGGGTAGGATGATATTAAAACAGAAAGTGATTTGCAGACAGAAGACTTAAAACATTTTCCACTTAAGGCTGGGAATTGAAAACTTGCTCATCTTTAATATTGAATCACAGAATGGTTAGAGTTGGAAGGAACCTTAAAGATCATGGAGTTCCACCCCCCTTGCCATGGGCAGGGACACCTCCCACCAGACCAGGCTGCTCAAAGCCCCATCCAGCCTGTTCCTGAACACTCCCATGGATGGGGAGTGGGATAATATAACACCTCTTTTGGCAACAGCCAAAAGCTTGTCTTTGTGTCTTTTCCTTTTGGTTACCCCAGATCAGCATCTGATCATAACTCCATGGCTCCAATCTGATAAAAGATTTGCCTCGGAAGGAAAAATACCTTGGCTGCCAGCCACTTCAGGTATTCTCTAAGTACAGCTTCAAAACAGTTACCTGCTGGCTAGGGCCTCATGGCCTGCATGCCTCCTTTGAAATGGCAACAAATCCACCTTGGGCCCCTCCTGACAGAAACTCTACAGAGACTTTTTCTGCGTAAGGTGTGTGCTTGGCCACTAGTCCAGCCCCTTCAGTTCAGGAAAATGACTGCGGAAAAGTCCAAGACAGCTCTTTGCATGTTGGGTTTCTGCACAAGTGCTTTGACATTCAATTCCCACCTTCTTAACTTGTTTGTTTTGTTGGTTTTTTTTTTGTCTGAGAATTTCTTTACAACAGCACTATTAGATGTATAACCGAAAACTGAATATGGATTTGGGATGAATTAAGCTTGGTTTTGAGGTCATGCAGATGATTTGCTAATGCTGATCCCCCGTGCTATGAAGCTTGGTATGTACAACACTGCCCACCTAACACCTCCTAAAGTCAGACACCTTCTGCAAGCAGAGACTTGGCTCTGTGAAATGTGGAGCTCAGTACCTGGTTCACCTATGAGCATGGGCATGTAAGCAGCTGTGGAACACTGAGCAATTACATTTTAATCACTGGTAGACAACTGGATGCAAAAAAAAAGGAGAAAATTGGAATGACCTGTAGCTAGCAGGAGTCTTTTACAGAGCTGATACTGATTACCTGGGTGTTTTTCAGAGACAGCAGGAACAAAGGCTGAATGAATAGGTATGAGTTGAAGTTTGAGGTGCTGTGAGAAGTGACTTCAATATTGGTGTTGTGGAACTGTTTCCCAGTTTGTCTTAGGTTTGCTCAAAACTACATGAACTGCTCTCATGAGGAACAACTTGGAAGCTGGTGGTCTAAGACGTTACTGAGTCTTGGCCATGATGGGAATGCCAGTTTGCATGAGCAGGTATGAGGCTAAGAGAAGGAAAAAGTGGCACAGATTTACTGTCAGTGAAGCAAACTAAAGTGATCCAAAGTAAATGTGGGAGGATGAACTACACTGGGGAAAAACACAATTCTGATTACACTTTTCCATGGTCTTGCAAGAGCTTGCCCTTCAGAGCCAATACATATACAAATAAATGAAGAAGGCTTTATTTTACTGAGTGGAAATGAGGGAGCTAAAATCAAGTACCCTGAATATTTTATTAGAAGTACGTGGTTGTATAAAATTTAAGTCGCTAAAGTGTAGCTTTTTCCATGGAGCTGAATGTCCTGTTTGAAGGGCAGGAGGGCATTTTCCAGTCCTGCTTCCCCTTCCAAAAACATCAGTTCAAGTAACAGCAACACTCATGACACACTGCTGGTGCTGGCAGTTTTAACAGCAAAGGAAATCAATTAAAAGGTTTCCATTGACCTAAAGCTTTGGGTTGTGGTGGATGGGATCAAAAGATAAATTTAGCTCAGAATTAAAGGTTGTTTACAGAACTTTGAATGGAAAATGAGGCAGCTTTCAAACACCTTGAAGCTAGTGGTCAGATTTGAATCATAGTGAACTTACACTGTGTTTGAGGAAGGAGAAGTTTTAATTTTCTGCCCTCTCAGTGATTTTTCTCCTTCTGAAATTCAATACTATAAACTGTGGTGCCTTAAATACTCCATAAGGAGGTATCCTGGTGCTCCAGTAATAAAAATAACCAGATAGTATTTGTCTGGAGGACTGCAAAATGCAATACACAAAGGTTGTCACATATTTTATTCATTCTAATAATTTGTTTTCTTGGAGAACATTTTGTGTTTAGCTCTATAAAAAAGCTTATGGCTGTACTGATTTTTACCCATAGATGGAGCAAGTAGCTCTCATTTCCAGTACCTCAGGGAAGAAACTGGGAAAACCCTGCTGGGTTTCAAGTTGCCACATTCAACTCTGCTCTCACTGAAGGCCTCCTGACTGTGGCTGATCCCTGCTAGGGCTTTTCTTCAAGCTTTAAACTGAAGTTCATTTTCCCTCCAATTTTAATACATACTGGTGACATCTAGGTAACAATTTGCAGTGAAGTGGAGTTTGGTCCGAGACAGGCTGTTGAGGAGGGTCGGTGGCCAGATGCAAGCATTTCATCTGCCATTGCTTCAAGCTATTTCCTACCATTACTCTTGAGGAATACCTTGCTGAGACACTTGATGTTGTGCCATGGGCTGTCCTCACTCGGGCCAGCTGCTGGAGTCTATGTTTGCATTTTTCTTTTATAGATCCGTAAATTCGTCCCACAGTCTTGGATTCTCCCAGCCTTCAGACCACAACTGTAGCAAACCATCAATTATAAAACTACATCAGGATGCTGGATATCTGAGGCCACTTCCATCTTTCATTTTTCATCCATGCTCACAGTTCCCTTGCCTCCTGAACGAGCAGGTGGGTGGGATACTGGAGAGAAAAGCTATGGGGCAGCTTTGATTTCTGGCTATGACTACCCTCACCATGCAGGACAAGGGGAGCAGGTTGTGGAGGGATGGTACTGCTTAGTCCAGTTGCCACCCTTGGGAGGGTGGTCAGTCCCACAAAACCTAGGAAAGGAGCAGAGCCATTTGTTTTGCTCTCTTTTCCAGTGCTGCTGCGTAAAACCATCTCATCATATTTTTTCAAGCTTGCTTTGCATCAAGAGGTGGACAGGGGGACCAACACTGTTCATTTCAATCTCATCTACACTAGAAAAATGACTTTTTGTAGACAACGTGTGTCAGCATGGCTGCAGCCAAGCTGGTGCCACCCACAGCTTTGTGTGGCCAAAGACCAGCCACGTTCAGCACTGTTTCTCCTGCCAGCTACTGAAATCTGCTATCAGCAGCAGGTGATTTTTCTGGTTAAAATGTGCCCATGATAAATGGTCTTAGTTTATTTGGAGATATCTTTCAACGCGCTTTCCATTTCACCTTAGTTTACCATGATCTGTGATATGTGGAGTACATCCAATATGCTTTTATATTCTTTACCACTCTTTCTAGATGAGAAGGAATTTTCAGACTGTCTTCAGATTGCAACAATGACACCACCACCCCACCCCCCCATAAAAAGGAAGTTTTTCAGTCACTAATTTTCATCTGTAGGATATGGGACGCTCCTGCGACCAGATTCATCCCTATCTTCCGTCTTTCCTGGGGTTTAAAATATGGAACATGATATAAATGATCAGACTTTTAAATAACAACTAAGTTGTTTCTTGTGATATATAGAGACCTTAGTTTTATATTTGTTCTTTTAGAGCCTGCTGCTGACGTGCAGAGGAAATAGAAACTGCAGTTTAGTCATCTCTAAAGGTTGATGAACCCTGGTGGCCTTTCACTGCTTGTCTTCTTTGCGCCCTTTGATAAGAGGTCTACAGAGCAGTGCTTATGTGCAGGTGATTTTTGTTCCCCCCCAGGTAATAATGTAAGCAACAGTGAAGCTAACGAGAGAGTTTTGGAGTCTCAAGCTGTCTAATCACAGTAAACTATTTGGAAATAAGTTATGGGGGACTTTTTTGTGTTTGTGGCTTGGTTTTTTTTTTAAACTATCTGTTGTTTAAGTATCCAGGAGTATGTGTAGGAGCAGATTTTCAAACATATTTAGGTGTTTATTCCTTTAAATCAGCCATTTCAGAATTTGGTGCCCAAGCAAGTATAGAAGTGCTGGAGAAATTTTGTTGATTTTAGTAGGTTTGTTCACACATTTAATGTTAAGTACATTGCTTTGTCTGAATCTTGGTGAATGCTTGTCTTGATCCCATTGAAAATGCTTTGCACATCCAAGCTCTTTTGATATGCAGTTAGAGTCTGAAGTATTATTAATCACTTAAGGTATGAGATCCAAGCTACAGATATCATGGGTTCTCCGCTTCTTAGATAAAGTCCATGGAAAATGCCTCAAAAATGGGCTGAATAAATGTGATATGTTGAGTCAATCAGTTTTCTCATCTGAAAAAAGTACGTAATGAAAGAACCTGACCACAAGGCAGAAAAATACATAGTTTGGGGAATATAGTACGTGTGGTATTTTAATTATAGTTACATTCCAGGCTCAATCCAGCAGCCTGTAGTTCTTTTGTAGCCCTTGGAAGATCAGTGTGACTTTTAACTGAGCTGGGACCAAATATAAACATTGGCTTTAAAAAGAAAATAAAACCATAATAATGATGGTAAATCACTGTGAATTATGAGAATAAATAGGGCAAGGTGTTGATCACTCTCAAGTCTCATGTTTGCAGCCTGTGTAGAATGAGCCTTTGCTTTATGCAACCTTTGGGGCTGTGAAAACATCTTGTAGGAGAGCCCTGGTGACAATCCATGATTAGACTGAGAGGGTTTTAAAGACTTCACATGGACTCTGCTACTTGCCTGCATGGGTGACTAGATTTGTTCCCTGCTTTCACCTGTGTATTTTGTTTTCCCATTGACCATAACACCAGCTGAAGGTAACTGAGACCTCTGTTTGGCTTCAAGGCTGTGAACCGCGGGGGGATGGTGACTCAGGAGTCAGCAAGGCTCGTTGGTGGGTTGATCAGAGTACCTTCAAGCAAGACAACTTGCAACCCCTTCTTGTGGGAGACCTCATGAACACCTAATTAGCACCAAGCTGTTAGCAACTGAATAATCTGGGGAGATAAGATAGGACTTTTATTTATCTAATGCCTTGAGAGTCCCTGGTAGACTTCTGTACTAGCCCAAGAGCATGAGAGGAGCCTTTCACATTGGATTCATTCCATTCTACTTCTGTTGGTTGTCAGAGCACTTGACGGCAAGTTGTGTAGTAATCATCCAACTGTGGAGTTGCCATTGGCCCATTTGGTGTATACAGCAAATTTAAATACAGATTGGCCATTACAAGGAAGAGGGGATGTGGAAAAGCACAGAAAATCTCTCCTAGTATAAAGCTGCTTGTGGGACCAGGTTTAGGATTTGGGTTTCCCCATTGCCATAATAAATCAAATAAATATCATGCTGGATTAGGAGATCTAGCAAAAATCCTTTTGTACTTGCAGTTTGACAGAGATGAAAGGAAATTGTGTAATACCAAGGCTATATTAACATCACTGATCTAACTAATTCCCATGCTCCTGAATCTGTGTGGCAGAGCTAAGTCCTTCCATGCTGCTCCCTATTTGACTAAACTAAGATTATGGGGTTTTTGTCAAAGCAAAGGAGAACAAAGATGCAACTTTTTAAAATTAATTGGTTTAGGATTTTCTAACCTAGTGAGTTAATTGGTTTGGATTTTATTGTGCTTAAAATATTGTTAGCTGAAGGTAGCTAGAAGTCATGTTCTTAGTTAAAAATAAGAGCTCAGGTAAAGTTTTCTACTCGTGTCAGTAAATTAATCTTGAGTCTAATTTTTGGACATTGACCTATGAATGGTTCCCAACCATCAGAATCTTTACAGAAATGTGTTTGAATAATGTATCCTAAATGACATAATGAGTATTAGGAGCCAGTAACTGTTATTGCAGGTTCTTTGATAGTCTAGCAAAACTTGTGACAAGCTTCTCTGGAATAAAGGGGCAGAATCATGCAGAGGACCCAATTCAGGTTCAGAAAAGCATTTTATTACTCACAGGCCCACATACGCACATTAGTTAGAGGTCCATGCTCCCCAAAGTTTGCACTGGTTTTGGACTTGGAGGATGAGGGTTGTAGAATGCCTGGAAGCCCTGGCAGAGCTTTGCCAGCTGGCACACGGAGTGGTTTGTGCTGCAAAGTGGGTGTCTGCGGACGCTTTACAAATTCAAGTGCAAAGGATGGGGCAGAGAGGTGAGGATGGTGGGTGCAGTGTGAAGCTGTGGTAAGGAAAAGTGTGGTAGTGAATGTAAATTAGTAAGTAATCTCCTGAACAGCAGCCTTCTCGAAGGGAAGATTTTAGTCTGTGGAGTCACCTGTAGATTACAAGCAATGTGCTCTAACTGGTTTTCTCCCCACGGTCTTTCTCTTTGGTCCATTTTCTGGATGTCAGAATTTCCTATCCAGCTAAACAGCTAAACCAGTGCATCTACAGAGCACTGATGGAAGAGTCCAAATGTCAGGAATTAACTGATTTGTGACAATCCTAAAACTATTGGGCCAGCGAGGAGCTTACAAAGGTCCCTGTGCCTGGGATGGATCAATAGACTAACCGTCCACTCCAGGGATGGCTGGTTCTGGCATAAGGCACTAAGTGTTTAATGAAACCTAGATAGGATATTTCTTATTTTAGTTGAAAAACAAAAAGAAAGGTTATGGATTGTTTGGGGGTTGCATTGTTGGTTGTGGTTTGGGTTTTTTGGTTTTTTTTTAAACTGTTTTCTTTATTCTTGTGTTTTCTGCTACATTCATTTCTGTCACACTTCACCCAGTATTTGAAGACTATTCTCAATCGTAAAAAAATTCCTATCTGAGATGGTGGAAAAATATTGATCCATGTGTACTTGATATGTGAAAAAAATACATGGCATCTTTGATGATCAGCCATCAAACACCTCATTTTCTTAGCTGAACTACTTTGAAGCTTGCCTCGGGGCTCCTAGAAGCACATTTTATTGGTAGGCAACTGCGGTGATTTCCAACAGGGTTTTTTTGTAGTTTGCCTCTTGCAGCATCTCCTGCTGCTTGTGGCTCTCAGAGCCTGAAATGCAAGTGTAGCTTTGAAAGCCTGGTGTAGGTGTGTGACACAGGACTGCGGTGACAAGTGCGTGTGGGTAGCTACGCCAGACAGTGCCACACTGTGTGAATTCAAATCGCATCTCCCTGGGAGCTCCTATCTGACTGTGAAACATAGGTGCCCTCCTGTGGGCATCCCGCTGCTCCTCCTTGCTGTTTGGAGAGGCTGGGATTGCCTTGCCTGCCTGGAGATGCTGTGGTTTGGGGTTTGAGCAAGATGCTAAGGATCTTTTATTATGCCTTTTTTTTTTTCTTTGCCTCTAAACCCTTTCAAACGGCAGGGGCTGAAAGCATCCCTCCCACTGCCATGGGTAACAAAAATCAATTCAGGTTGTTCTCTCCTCATCTCAGGAGGGTTTGCCATTGCCCTCAGATCAGGATATGGCCCTCAATATTGTGACAGACATTTAATTGTGTTGACAAGTACCAAGACCTTCACGCAATTAATTTCTGCTGGGGAAGGTGTGTGAAGATTGGCCATTAATCATATGTTCTTCAACAAATGCAGTTATTTGGGAATCTTGAGTGTTTTGTATCAGGGTCACTGTGAATGTATCTGCTTTATCGCCTGCCTGAGCTGGGCAGAAGCTTTGGTGTCAGATTTGTTTGCCTAACCTCAGTATAAGGTTTCCAGAGCTCTTCGTGTTCACAGTCTTTCCACGGATCTGTTTAATGGTGAGTGAACTGTGCTTGGCAACCTGAGCTGTAACTCCACCAGGATGATGCTGTTTGCAGTTATGCGGTTGCTTCAATTCCTCTCGCACGCCGATGTGCCCTCTGTAGCGCCAAGCAGCCAGAGACCAAAGCTGGCTTTAATCCATGCACAATAAAAAATCCATGTCTAAATGCTATGAAGGTCAAGACTTTCTGAAGAGGAAGTGAAAGAATTGCACATGAACTAATGCTTAAGAGTGAAATGAGAGTCACTACATGTGGCAAATAGCGCCCAAGTTATTTATTCTGTCTTTAGCACCTCTATTAAATGCCTGCCTCCTTCGTGTGTCATAGAATAGTTTGGGTTGGAAGGGACCTTTAAAGGTCATCTAGTCCAATTCCCCTGCAATGAGCAGGGACATCTTCAACTAGATCAGGTTGCTCAGAGCCCTGTCCAACCTGACCTTGAATGTTTCCAGGGATGGGGCATCTACTGCCTTACTGGGCAACCTGTAAAAAGTAGAGTTTGCTAGAGAAGTGTTGAGCTTGGCCATGTTTGGTGCACCTTGAAGGAGTTCTGAAAGACAAGAAGCACGACCAGCAACTGCAACACGTAGCCAGGTAATAAAAATGGGATTTTGGCAGAGAAGTCTTCAACAGCACTGGATTGCACTGCAGCACTGGCCTAAACTTGTTCAGGAGAGCAAACCTCAAAAATGAATTGACGTGAACATTTAGATGAGAGTGTAGCTGAATTTTTTCATCTTTTAGAAGAAAATATTGCTCCTTCCAGCAAAGCTAATTAAAATGTGGCTTCTGCCCATGCAAAGATAAAATTCTAATATTATGTGCATTTAAACATTTGATTTACTACATCAGACTTTCTCAGAGTGACAGAAGAGAAGATTTGACCATTGAGCTCTGAACACAATGGAACCATTTCCAGATTCGGGTGTCTGAAGCTAATAACATAAATCCTTGTTGAGACACTTAAGCCAGTTGGCTTGGGGGGAGGGGAGGGGAAGGGGGAGGAAGGAGCTTCTGAGCTAAAAGAAAAGGAGAAGAAAAAAGGATTTATTTTGGTTGAGTTCAGCAGTATTTCCTGTTCAACCCTATAAGGTGGTGATCATTAAGGAATAGTTTCCTGCCCGGGCGTCTTAAGTGTTGGGGTTTGTCCTTCAAAGCCAGAGGAAAGTTCTTACTTCCAGTGCAATCAAACACACTCTCATTGACAAAAGCCTAATTATGACCCTTCCCTCCTTAAAAACGTAAATAGTAAGTAATGAGGATTATCGCTGATCTGACATCTTGTATGTTCACTGGCGTTTGCGGAAAGCTTTCAAGCAAATGGTGGGGATTAGCGCAAACCAGTTTGTACAGCTGTCTAGATTTTGTTGAATCAGAAGCCCAGTCTGCAGAAAAATATGTGGATTATCAGCAAATACTTACCTACTGGTAAGGGAAGATGCGCAGGGATAGATGTTCCGAATTTAGAGAAATGGTCAAAGCCGTGGCTGTGGAATAACAGACAGGGGCTTCACTGCAGTAGTTTGGAACGTTTTTATTTTTCCCCTTTTTCTTTGTTGTAGAAACAAAGACCAAGAAAGAAACTGAGAAGTAGCAGTTTTCTTAATTGCATTAATATATTTAATTAACAGCCATCGCTTTGGTATTCCTTTGTGATGGGCCATAATTCCTTCAAATTTGCTTAACACAGCAGATTTATATGCTTATATTATCCAGACTGTTGGGGTGAAGACTGCGTTTAATGAAGATGCAAAATAAAGAAATTACCATGTCTTATTTCTGCATATCTTGTGGAACATCTGCATGTAACGTAGTAGCACTTATCCTCATAGTCAGATAAACTCTGAAAGACAAGATCCCCCCGAACTTGGGGTGATGGTGGTGATGGTGGGCTGGGCTGGAGCTTTTGTGCAAGGGAGATGTTGCCACAGTGGTTTCTGTGCCTGGCTCCAAGGTCATGTTTTGCTTTTTTCTTTAACCACAAAGCTTAAGGTTGATGATGGGAAGTGAAATCTCAGAGGGTCTTTTTAGAGAGTAAGCCTTGGTGGGGTCTCAAGGATGGTGGCTACTCCAGGATTGTCCCCAGTCTTGGAGAATGGTGGTGGAGGAGTATGTGGCCATTACAGAGGGTGAAATTCGGAGTAAGGCACCTCATTACATGTGGCTGTGATGGGAGCTGGAAGAGATCTGGGTGGCTACAGCCACCTCAGTGACCCAGGAGAGTTTGTGTGGCATTGGGGGTCCACAGGTTAGAGAAGGGGGGAGTGAAAAGCCTTGAGAAAATGGCCTTAGATCAGCTTTCTCTCCGACTGTAGTTTCTTGGCATGGGTTTTGTTAAGACATGTCACTGCAATTAAGTCACATTAAAGTCAAACAAGCTGCTGATGAACACTGGTCAGAAGTTTCACTCTGCTGTAAAACTGACCCATCATTTCAGATGGAAAGCTTTGAAGCAGAATAGCTAGAATGTGGCTTAGAGTAGGTGGAAACCATGGTGGCCATCACAGGAAGCCCCAGTAACCTCTCTGGAAAGACAAGATATGGAGAAAGTGAATATTGTTGGAAGATCTTACAAAGCAGGCAGCTGGGCTGCAGAATGGGAAACTTAAATCAGCTGTGTGCAGCTGCTTTCGTGGGGAGCTCAGCTACAAAACAAGGGAGTGGGAACACTGACGGAGCATGGACCTGCACCAGCTGTGTCTTACCTTTAGCCATAGCTCTGGTTTGGCTGAGAGAGCCAAGAGAGGATCCCTCTGCCATGGGCTGGGCTGGGGGTCTCACCCGTGCTTGGAATAATTACTTGGAGAGCTTAATCCTCAGGATTCACACCATCATTTTCACTCTTTTTTTTTTTTTTAATTTTTTTTTTTTTTAATTTTTTTATTTTGTTTTTAAGCAGAAGTATGCAGTTGGGAAGAGGTGAGAGTTTCTCATGCACTTGCTCATGTTCAGTGTGAGCATCCTGACGCTGCCTCCATGCACCAGCTTCTGCATCCTCTAACCATCCAAGTCTCTTATGGTTCCCAGCTACAAGAGGCTTGGGGAAGGCAACAGCAAAAGGCATTGCCACAAAAGAAGTCTGTTGAGCCATCTCCATCTTTCTTTCCAGTGTGTAACACTTTGTCCATTTCAGTTTTAAAGTTGAAAAGAGACATGGTATTTTTAAGGGCTTTTTTCTGCTTCAAGCTTTCCATCTGTTTTGGGTTTTTTTGACAGCATTGATAGCTTTTCCATGTGAATTTTTAACCAGTGGTTAAATTGGAAGAGTGGGGATGCTCTGACAGAAGGGTTACTCCTCCCCACAGAGCTGTGGAAGTCAGCAGAGTGTCCAAAATCTCATGTCTGCTACTTCTGTGATGAGAGGGGAAACAGAATTACACTGCACAGGTGAACCTCACACGTTGACTGCTTTGTGGCAGATGTCATCTGAAAGGAGTTACAAGGTTGTGTTATGTGTTCTTGTTGTGTTCAAGCCTTATTTGCTATCTTGAAATGATGTCATCATGCTGAGTGTAACAATATGTGGATTTTTTGGGGGAAGAGCGATTGCAAGGAGCAGGAGAGTTATAGGCCTTTGTTTCAGTGTGGCTAAACCAAGTTGTTCCCCAGTGCAGAAAGGCTCTGCAGGATGGGGCACCGATGTTTGGGAGACTGTTGAGAGCTGGCTGCTTGCGTATTTGAAGCCTGTGACATTATTAAGTAAATAAAACAAGCAGCACTGAAGAAAGTATCCAAACAGCACGTCATTTTCTTTGGAAAACAACCCTGCAGGGTGCTGAAATCTGCTGCTGCGGAGCACTGGGATAACTGTGCATCATTCCTCACTTAGGAACCATGTCAGAGACCAGATTGGAAAGATGATCCATAGTGGATTTTTCAATTCTGTGTCATCCAGCTGCCAGGAAGAGGAGTTTTGTTCTGTATTTTGTATATTCACCTTGGTCCTGTTTCTGTTTCTGCCTGAAGCTCTCTCTCAAGTCCTTCCAAATTCTTTACCATAAAAGATAATAAAACACTACAGCACTTCACTAACTGACATCCAGAACTGTTTCTTCAAACAGTAAGGCAAAAGTCAGACTGGGGGCAGGACAGCAATAAGGGGAAAGACTGAGGAAAATTCACTTCCTTTCAAAGAAATTGCATTTTTGCCATCAGTGAAAACCTGGAATCCACCCACGGTAACAAAAAATTAGCAGGTTCTTAATAATGCTCTTTTTTTTTCCGTGGATACCCACCAGTAATGATTTATGCCCCATGAAAAGCTATGTTAAATCTTGCTGCCTTCTGCTTTGGAGGTCACGGAGGGATGGCTGAGCGAACCTCAGCAGTGGCAAATACAAAGCATAAAATACTGTCATTGTGTCACGGTAAAGAAGGAGCCAAGTCTTAATCACATAAACAGATTCTCATATACTTTCCCCATGCTATTTTATAAAGTGCTTATATAACTGAAAAGATTAACCTTGGAAGAAGAAGGATAGAAAAATATTTTTACAGCTTCTTATTTATGGCTTTACTACGGTGGAGGAATTAGTTTGCATTTTACAAAGCCGAAAAGTGGGGGAGGAGAGAGAAGGAGGGATCTGAATAAGGAGATGTATTTGCACGGGTCTCAGAATATTAAAGAAGAACTAAAATCCTGAGGAGTTACTGCTGTCAAATGCAGACACATAGGCAAATCCTAGACTGGAGCGGGACTTGGTATCCAGGCAACGTCAACATTTTTTCCTAAGCTACTGCCAGCGCTGATGACAGCTTTTGCCACTTTATGGTCACATTAAAAGAAAGAAAATGCCTGACATCCCTGAAGTTCTTAGAAATTAATTTCTTAGCTGTCCAGCAGATGCAAGGCTCAGCAACACAGAGCACATGCACATCTTGCAAAAATTCAGGGGGAAAACTCCTTTGATGAGTTTGTGGCTTGGGAAGGTGTGTGATTCCTTGTTTCTCTCTAATACCCCCCAAAGTTTTTTGTCCTCTCCCTTGGACACAGTTACTTACTGTGGGTTAGGGAATGGATCCCATTTGATTAAGCTCTTTATAGGCAATTTGTGCCACTGTGTTATAGGTTAGAGGAGCCCTTTGCTGTGCTAAGAATGCCTCTGCCTCTCCTGCTCCATCCTTCCTACTCTCTATTTGCATGGGCTGGGATGTGGCAGGTTTGTGTGGGTAGAGAGGATAAAGGCTGGCGCAGGACCATCCCCCTCCACTCCTGACTCCCAAAGATCTTCATCTGTGACCCTGAGTGGATCCTCTCCACGTTTTGGTAAAGTTTTGTTAATTACTATAGTTAAGGAGTGTGAATTTTGTAGCAGGTGACTGTAAATAGGGAAGGCTGGAGGGAATTTAAAGGTCCTGATTCAGGCTGGTGATGCTGAGGGCTGTGACTCAAAATAAAGACCAGCAGGACCTTCCTTGCCGATGCGGTACTTGATGCGGGAGCTCATGTTGTCTCTTTTAATGTGTTGTGCAGGAAAAATAAACACCAAAACCCACTCAGAAATTAATAGAAAGACTTCTTGGGTTGTTTAGTTTTTCTGGCAGTAAGTCTGTTTTTTCCTACTGAGGCCAGTAGGAATTTGGTCTCTTGGGCTGGGGGTTGGTGGTCTGCATTGCCCCACTCCGAGCCATTCCTGAAGAAATGGAGATTTTGCTGTTTGCCTTTGAACAAATCAACTTCTAATGGATGTAGGCAGCAAATGAAGAGGAAGGAGAGCCAGAAACCTGTGGTTACTGTAAGTATCTACTTTGTCTGCTGCAGGTCTTTGTTTAAGATTTTTCATTATCTTTCTGGTTAACAGAGACAGAAAAGGGAATGGTCTAAGCATGAGACTCTTACAGTGCAGTAACACACAACATCTGGAGGTGGCTTTTCGTGTGAAACTCTTGCAGAGATGGTGGCAACTATCCCTGGTTGTGCAGGGTCTCAGAGGCAGAGCTGAGAATAAAAGAGAAGTCTCTGAACTCTTTACTCATCTCTGTTTCAGTGTTCCTTCCTCCCCTCCTCTGCCCTATCAGTATATAGTGTCTGTTCGTATGTATCAGTGCAGAGGTTTTGATATTTTTTGCTGCAGTGACTTGCAAATAAGATGACTCTCAGGCTTGCCAGGCGTTATTGCTAGCTGCCAAGGTGGTGATGATAGAAGATTTTTTCCCCTCCAAATACGTCTTTTGTAATAACAACAAAAGCATTCAATCTGTGACACTGATAGGTTTTTACAGGCTGCTTCAGGAAACCTTGACTCCAAGAGCCAGAATTGCACCAGGCTGCATTATGGAAAGCTCGTAGGATTTATATTGGGAAGCTGCCCCTGAAAACACAGACACCTAAGTGATGGGCTAAAGATGCAGGATGCTTTTTGGGCAAACCAAGAAATTTAAGAGTTAGACTTTATGCTGTTGGGTATGTCCAGAGCTCTGTAAATATAACACTGAGTTTCTGCTTCGATTCTTGATGTGGAATTTAAACTGATTAATGATGTTAGAGCTACTTGGTAGAGTACTTTCTAGTTTAAGCACTGAAGCCACAGCAAGTTGCTGACTTTTGACAAGATTTGCAAATCTGATTGCAATTTTTAACAAGTTCTGGTCATCTGTGATACTAGTTTAGAACATTTTCAAATGACTTTACAAAGTCCAAATAGCAGTGTGATCGGACCAATGCATTGCTAAGCTAAGTCATCACTAAAAGAGATTTCATGGTTCCAGAAATCTCTCCTCAATTTGAGGCTTGATGCGCTTTGATGACATAAATGGGGAAGGATGCTGGCTACAAACTAAATGTTGGCCTGAGAACCACATCAAGCTGGGATGTGCCTGAGCACTGGCACCTGCCCTCTGATTCACAAGAGCATCCTAAAACCTAAATACCAAGGGAAGTGTTGCACAAAGAGTAACCGTGATGTTGCCTCTTCCCTACTCTGTCTCTGGCTTTCAGGCAGTCCCCTCAAGGACACACTTGACAGCCTTTTCAGTCTCTTCCTTTGTCGTTAGCTGTTGTGAAAAGGTTTTAAACTGCTTTTTCTGCTGCGAGGTATTGTGTTCAGGTTTGGCTTTTCTAGAAGTATTCACTTACTGCATTGTAGCTCCCACCTTTCCAGGTCTTCTGTTATCTAGGAATAAAGACTCAAAAAGCTTTCCCTAGTTCATGTCTGCGTTGGGCCCAGCCAACCCACTGAGATTTTTCACACAATCCTAAATATGACAGCTCTGAACTTCAGTGCTTGGTGTTTTCACTCGCACAGTGAGTGAACAGGGAACTTTTTACCACCCAAGCCATCCCACACAGTCCCTTGATTCACTCCCATCATAGGCCTGTGGCTCCCACAGTCACAACATCTTCCCAGGGAGATGCCGTGGATGTGGTGGATGCTTTGTTCCAGGCTACCTGTCTGCCAGTTACATGAATTGGTAGAATCATCAAGAAATGGAAAATATTGGAGCTTTGGTGATTTCTAGCTCATTGTAGATACTTTCTCCATCTATGTTCCTTCTGTACCCTGGCAGACTGCTCAGGTACCAGTGTTACATCTCAGTAAGATGCAGGGTCTGTCTTTCTCACTCAGCTTTCATCTTTCTTAAAAAGTCAGTGACGTTTCTTTTGCTAACAACATTACTGTGTTAGATCTGGGTGCAAAAAATCTCAACCCCCCCCCCCCTAAAACCCAACAACTCAAAAAACCAACCTGGAAAGAGAAACCAGAAAGATTTTCAATGATATTTCTTCCAGACCTCCTGGATGTGATAACGAGTGTTTCCTCCTCTCTACTCCCATCTGCTCTGGCAGATCTTCCATAATCTGGGTGACTAATTCTGGTAATCTCTTTGGAACTGGGGCATGTGAGACAGCCACCTCATGCACACGCTGGTTTAACACAGTGTGAAAAATACGTCGTGTTCTTGCAAAGGAAGGAGCAGAGCTGTTGGGTCCTACAGATCTCCGTCTCCTTCTGTTCTGCACCGGCCTCGTGCCAGCCTGCTGCACAGGGACTCTTGGAAAGTCATTCCTCTCTGTGCAAAGAAGCTACAAACCATGGTATCTACCTCCCTTCTGCTGAAGATGAAAAGGTGCTACAGGAGACCTAGCTGGTGGTGGTTCCCAAGGTGTTTCTCTTGGGAAGTTAACAGAGCTGATTTGCTAAGTTGTGCAATTATTATATTAAAGTAAGCAATGTACTCGGGTTTATTCCCTTGCTTACAACTAATTATGCTTCAGAATTATTAATTCATAGGAAAAGTAAGGGTAGAAAATGAAGATATATCTTGGGGGGGAGGGTTGTGCATTTGTTTGTTTTTTTAAATGCCTTGTATTTTTTCTGAACTGTCAGATGAAGGTCTAGTGTATTTGCTGGAGGTGGCTTTAACAAATGAAGGGAGGGCGCTGGCTGCAATGCAGCAGGGCTTGGATGGAGCAGGCTGTGCAGGGGCTTGGATTTCTGTGCAGCCCATGTGTGCGCAGGGTGGATTCTGCCCTTTCTATTATAATCCCCTTGCTGGAGCAATCACACTTGTAATGACAATGCAGTGTTGGGTGATCCTTTAGGAATTGCACCTCTTGGCATTATGCCTGTGTTTAGTTCATCGGATTGGGATCCAGTCCTGTGCAATGTCATTCGTGTAAATATATGGCTGGTGGCTATAAAATAAGTAGTTAAAGCCCTTCCTATAGATACAGTGTCTAGGCATTGGGGTTTTGTGGGCTTTGAGTTTGAGTTGAACGAGCAATTCAGCTCACAGCTGGTCTAATGCTACAAGACTCTGCTTCCGCTGTCAACAAAGCAAAATTTGCAATAATTCATGGAAAATGTCCATTCGGTGTAAAAGCTTTCATTAAATACCCCTCTAGGTAACCCAAACATATTCCTCAGGCCCTCCTGCACCATCACAGCAGCTAAGAGCAGCAGAAGCACACATTTGCAAACTCCCTTGTCCTTAAGCTTTGGGAAACTTGGGGTTAGGAGTTCATGGGGAATGGTTTGTTATTCTGGAAGCTGCTGCTCTCTTGCAGCTGAACCAAATGAGGTCCCTCTTTCATCACTTAAGAAATTTGTCAGTGAAGTAGCTGGAGGCAGGAATGAGAAACGCTTCTCCAGCATTAGTTAAGCATTTTGCTTTTTAAGGTGTGGTTCAATTTTCTCTTCACTCAGCATTTCTGCATTCTCTCACGTCTAATAGGATGCTGTGGACCACTGTCTTGAATTTTCTGTTTCTAATATATATAGTACATATGTCTTTATTAGATCCACTGTTGTATAGGAATGGATCATTTGTGAGGTGACTCAACCATAAAATTCCACTGTCAGAATTTTTTACTGTTAGGGAATACTTAAGATTATTTTCAACCAAAAATAGGAGCTAATAATAATACCGAGCCAGGAAAAGAGTGTCTTTGCCATCTTATTTTGTGTGTAAGCTAATTTCTTGGCTTCAGCTGTCAGATGAATCTGCTCATTGTGAAGAGCAGAGGGACACAGAACTTGAAATTACTTTGAAATCTCATCATCCCATCTAGATTTTGGGATGAGTGCATTGCTTCCAGTGTGCACATTGATCACTAAAGTTGTATTTTATGATAACTGTGCTAATGCTCTTACCAGCTTCTGAATTGCAAATGTGGTGGCTATGGCTGTGCAACGAAGAGATGCTGGCTGGGTTTGTGTATGGTGGACAGCCGAGGACAGCTGAGGTTGGTGCAAACCATGGCTCACTCAGTGAGTTTTCATCATCTTTCTAAATAAATCTTCTAAGGCAGAAGCAATAGAGGACTACATTTCTGTGGAGTCGAGGCACTCTGATTCTTAGTCTCTTGTATTTTGGGGTGTTCATTATGGGACAATGATATGAATTTCACTCTTCAGGTGCTGGCCATCCCTAATGTGTTAGTTTCTTGGAGTAATTTCTGCCTTTATTCATTTGCCATCATTCAGTTTGTGACTCCTTCATTGCTGGTTGAAAGAATTTTTCTGTAATTTAACCTGAAGGGGATATTTTATTCAGCTCTACAATGCCCATTATAACTTTAACATCATTGAATCTGTTCCAATCCTGCACGAGAAGTGGGAAGGGGAAAAGAAAGAAGAACAAGAAGAGGATGAAAAAGAGATTTGTGATGTTCCGGTGAATCCTATCTCCTTTTCAAGGTTTTGTGGATGGATGTGGTTGAAAGACTTGATAGAAGCAAGAAGAAAGAGAAGCAAGAAGAGATGAGAAAAATGCAAGTGGAAAAATACTTAGGAGTATTTCTAAAAGAAACTTTATTGCCTCTACAATTTTTTTTTTTTAGTAAAAGTTACTGGTGAGATGTTTTCTTTAACTGAGAACTTATTAAATTTTAGGAGTTGTGTTGTCAAACCAGACATCCTGTACTTGCTGGATCAAATACTGTTTTGCTGTTTTGAGCACAGCCAGATTGCGGTGTATCTAAGGGCTTCTTTTTTTCACATTACGAACTGAAATTGCTAAAGAAGTGAGTGCTGGAAACATATGCACCACAGTTTATTAGTAGGATGTGGGGAAATGATAAAATTACCATTTGGATAGGATCAGAGTCATCAGTCCCAGTTTATCGGTCTTTTGGGTAGGTGTTCTCAGCCTGACGTATAGTGGTTTTTTACTAGAAATCACCAATATGCCAACGCTGCTGTTTCCATTACTCCTATCCCTGCTGGTTCATATTATAAGCTCTGGAAAGGTAGGACAGAAAAACATGACAAAGACACCAGGATGTAATTTATAAGTAATTTACCAAGAGATCTGGGGAATCTAGTGTGCACCTTTGGGACTGCTAAAAAGATGTAAAATTAAACTTTCAAGTTTTTCAAAACCAATTTAGTGCCAGCCTGACAGCTTCAGAGATTGAAATATTTCTTAATGCACACTGAAAACAGCATGAAGTAGTATAAAAAAAAAGGGATAAAGACAAAAACTCATTGCAGTGAAACACTTGGTTACGATTATAGGAAGTAATTGAGCCCAGCTTGGAGTCATAAACTTGCGATTCTTTTATGGGGTGTGAGCTGGACTTGGACCAGATGGAGAAAGTGGTAGTTTGTATTTCCCTTTGAAAATGCAGGCTGCATGCTCTGCTCAACCAGCCTGCAAATGGTGTTTGGGCAAAACAGGCTTTTTTGTTATTGTGCATTGCATCACTTGTAGTCTTGACCAGGTGGGGCTTTTTTTGGAGCAATGATCCTTTTTACATATTTATTTGTGTTACTCTGAAATATTTTCCAAGATTGCTATTTATATGAAACACGGTTACAGTTAAAACCAGCCTGGTGTTGGGAGGCTTGTAAGCATAGAATTGCATAATCATAGAATCATTAGAGTTGGAAGGAAACTTAAAGATCATCGAGTTCCAACCCCCTGCCATGGGCAGGGACACCTCCCACTAGACCAGGTTGCTCAAAGCCCCATCCAGCCTGGCCCTGAACACTTCCAGGGATGGGGTTTTCACAACTTCTCTGGGCAACCTGTTCCAGTGTCTCACCACCCTCACAGGAAAGAATTTCTACTATCTAATCTAAATTTCCCCTCTTTCAATTCAAAACCATTACCCTTCGTCCTATCACTCCACTCCCTGACAAACAGTCCCTCTCCAGCTCTCCTGTAGCTCCCTTTAGTACTGGAAGGGGCTATAAGGTCTCCCTGGAGCCTTCTCTTCTTCAGGCTGAACAACCTCAGCTCTCGCAGCCTGCCTTCATAGGAGATGACTCCTGCCATGAGATTCCTCTCCTTTTGTGGCCTTAGGAGAATTAGTGAAAAATATGACAAAAGGAGGTTTCTCTTTTCTGCTTTGTGTGCTCCTGTCTCTCCTTAAAAAACAAAACGGCTAACCAAACAGGTGACTTAAGGGGGTGGAGAGCTGGGATGAGCAGGAGAAGACATTGCTGGGTGTGCTGGGCACACTGGCAGCTGATAGGGTAAAGGCAAGAATTGGTGTAAGGGAGATTTCCAGGAGATGTGGATCTTTTTTTTTTTTTTTTGGCACTAGAGCCCTGTTAGGCACTTTTTTGGCCTTGACCCTAGGTTACCAAAGTAAAACTGTCAGAGAAACAGATGACTTGGGACAAGAGGTGGCTGGGGCTAGAGGCAGGTTGGTGAGTTGCTGTAAGGCTATGAAATGGCTCGGGTCTGGCCAGCTCAGGAGATACAGCAGGACTAGGGAAGCATTTCACACACATGCACAAGTGTTTATTTGCTTCTTCCCCCAAATAATTTTATTCAGCTTGATACCTCTCAGAGCGAGGCTGTGTATGGCCCCTTTTGGAAGGGGATAGTGTTATCCTTATGCAGCTCAAGAAACATTATATGCTATAACTAATTTGGGAGACTTTAAAGTAACTTGACAAGAGTCCATTTCATGGCTGTTTGGAAGGGATTTGTGTTTTCAATCTCCAGAACATAGATGGCCCCAAAGGAGCTCTTTGAAGCCCAGCATTTTATTATTAGTTTTATAAGATCCTTCCACTGGAATCATTAAGAAGATGCAGTATCTGGTGTAAATGTGCTAGTAACTGTTAGACCATTAGCTGTGGGAGACAAAATGATCATACTCAAAGCAGTTAGTGCTTTTATTAACAAATTACTGTGAAAGTCAGTTGTTAAACAGCGTTATTTCATTTTCTGGTAGCTCTCTGCAGAAACAGTAGGGTCTTGCTACTTTCCTTAATAAGGGGAAACGAGCCCCCTGGTGCAATGGCCCTGCTTGAAAAGGTCATCAGCTACAATTTATCCTTGGCCTCTAACAAAAAGGGGGCTATTTCCGTGCTGAGGCAATACCAATTTTTATCTCATTAAAAAAGGATTTACATTTTTTGCTTTCTGATGACATTAAGTCATTCTCAGCAGTCCTTTGGCCACCAAAGAATGAGGAGTGCTTTTCTAAGAAGGGGAAACTTAAGGTCCAGATTGCAGTGGTGTTGTAGGCAGCACTTCTTGTGTCTTCAGCCAAGACTGGAAAGAGAATTGGATACTGTCTTCAAATATCAAGGGCTGCTCCAGAGCAGAAGGGAACAATCTGTTCTCCATGTGCATCATGAATAAAACAAGAAGCAGTGGGCTTAAAATGCAGCAAGATTCAGTTTTGCTATTGGGGAGCTATTTTTCACATGGGAAGTGAACTCACGTAGCAGTAGCTGAGCGTGGCATAACTGCTGTCATATCTGCACCTTTACTTGGGGTCCCTGAAGTCCTAGGACAGAGAATCATAGAATCATCTAGGTTGGAAAAGACCCTTAGGATCATTGACTCCAACCATCTACCCTACTCTACAAAGTTCTCCCCTACACCGTATCTCCCAACAGCACATCTAAATGACTCTTAAACACGTCCAGGGATGGTGACTCAACCACCTCCCCGGGCAGCCTATTCCAATGCTCAACCACTCTTTCTGTGAAAAATTCTTTCCTAATGTTCAGTCTAAACCTACTCTGTTGGAGCTTGAAGCCATTCCCTCTTCTTCTATCACTAATTACCTGTGAGATGAAACCAGTACCAACTTCTCTACAGTGTCCTTTCAAGTAGTTGTAGAGAGTGATGAGGTCTCCCCTCAAGCCTCCTCTTCCTGAAACTAAACAATCCCAGCTCCTTCAACCGTTCTTCATGTGATTTGTTTTCCAGTCCCTTCACCATCTTCATTGTCCTTCTCTGCACTTGCTCCAGCACTTTGATCTCTCTCTTGTGTTGAGTTGCCCAGAACTGGACACAGTACTTGAGGTGTGGCCTCACCAGTGCTGAGTACAGGGGGACAATCACCTCCCTACATCTGCTGGTCACACTGTTTCTTATGCAGGCCAGGATGCCATTGGCTTTCTTGGCCACCTGGGCACACTGCTGGCTCATATTCATTTGCTGGTCAATTAGACATCATTGAGTTGATGCCTTGGTGACAGCCATCTTTCTGAGAGACCACAGCTTGTAAGAAATCTGTGCTGATAAAGTTCTTTTCTGCACTGTTCATGGCAGTTTTTCCTTTTCCTAAGTACATTAAGTCCCAGGAGCAATCATGGGCACAGAGAAATAGGATTGCTTCTTCAGAGAGGAGAAAGGTGTTATGGCCTTTAATTCCTCCTAAGAGTTAAAAAGATAAGACTCTCATTACTCTTGTAGGGTTTGATTTTTGAAAGATCTGATTGTCAAGTGCTGGTGATGTCCAGAGGAAAGGCTGGTGCTCTGTGACTTTAAAGTAAAGCTTTTGATTTAAGAGAAATTACTGTAATCTCAGGAAGGTTGACTGGGATAGTTTGACCACGTCTTGGTTCATGCTCTAGATCTAGCCCACACTGCTCAACCCTTTCCTAAAATAAACTGCTCTAAATGTGCAGACTCGGAGCCTAACGTAACGAACCCCGGGTGGCTGGGATGAGCAACAGTCCCGGCAATGTTTGTCTCGTTGAAAAGACCGCGAGGTGGATTTCAGTTGTGTTACAAACAGCTGTCCCAGGTGTCTTTTGCTTTGCAGACAGCAAATTTGAATGGAGCAATCTATGTAAAGCATATAGATATACATACCATGGGGACGGCACGTTGCAGAGAAGGCCCAGCCCATCGCTCTGGCTAGGGTTTCCAGAAAGTATCAGCCTTTTTATGAATTGGCAGAAGCTTGTTGCCATTAATCCATTAGTCATTAGTCGCGGAGGGCCGGGCGTTTCGGAGGCAGCTGGACTGTGCTGCCGCTGCGAAGACCCAGCACACATGAACCAAAATAGTTGGGTGATGTCATGTCACGGTGCGAGTGTGCCCGGGACGCTCGCTGCCAGGAATTGTCTGTCCAGGGGTGGTTTCCTTTTACAGCCTTTTTAAAGAGTCATCATGCCGAGCTGCACATGACAATTCCCTTCAAGAGGGCTTGTGGCTCCTTTGCATAGTTAGTATTTTTTAAACGAGGCAGCTTATCAGGCGGTTCCTGACCTTTTCCGCATGAGCTGATCCACTGGGAAACGTTGCTTTGGTCTCGGAGGCTTCTGAGGGCTGACGGATAAGAGCTCTGCAGCTCCAGCCGGGCAGACTTTGAACTTCTCCCCGTGGCCACAGATACTTGCAGGCAAGTTACTGTATGCTGGAATTAAGACTGGAAGTGCCTGGCGTGTGGGGTTTGGCAGCCTGCAGCGGAGTGGCTCATCACAAAGACCACAACCAAGCGCCTCGGAGCTGAACCACCGGCGAGCTGGACTTACCCGTAGCCACACGGGCTTTCTGGAGCTTTATTTTCTCACACCTGGGTGGTTGGTGTAAACGACACCTTTCCTTGCCCCTCGTGCTGCTTTTTTTTTTCCTTCTTCAGTCCTGGGCATGACCGACAGCTGCTGCCGTGCGAGCGCATGTTGCAGCTCATGAAGCGTTTTGGTAGCTTTAGAGGGAGCAAGAAGAGAAAGGAGCAGTGCAAAAGCTCGGAGAGACGCCAGTCCGACCCTCGTGGCCTGTTCGGTAGGGACCCTCTGCTTTACCCACCCAAAAAGGAGGGATGTTGGTCTTTGGGAGAGGGCAGTGAGTGGGAGATAACGAATAATCGAGCAACGTTATTTTGCTTCCCAGTTTCATTGATTGAATCAGGCTGTCGTTGCGTGGAGGTTATTTCTGTGTTGGTTTGCAACAGAGATGAACATCTGAGCTGACACCTGTAGCACACGTCAGATATAACCTTTAGGAAAAGAGTGCCTTTAGGAAAGATTTACAGTAAATTCTATGGAATAGATTCAGAAAGGTCTGTCGACTAACGTTACTTTAATTGAAGAATGGCAGCTAAATGCTAAGTTGTGGCAAACACTGTATATTGAAAGGTGAATTTTAAGTAGAGAAAAATTGCCTATCAATCAGATAAGCAGTTCATTTTAGAACGTATCTTTCTGATACTGCAGTTGTCATTATAATTGTGTTTGAGATGCAACTAAGGACCTTTCCCTATTAATCAAAAGCTTTTCCTGGTCACAGAAGACTAAGTCCAGTCCAGGTGCTGAGCTGTGCGTGTTGGACAGTCGGAGTGTCGTGTAAGGATCAGCTGGCCAGGAGATAAGCGTTATTCCAACAGGACCTGGACATATTTCTTAAGAATAGTGAAGAAATATAATGTTTAGTGTATTTCCCATGTGGACTAACAGTAGTTGGTTTACAACTTTGTGGTTCCTTGGAGACCGTGAGCGCAGCTGAGAGATTCTGTCCTGTGACTAAGAGGTTTAAAGGTGACGTTACACTGAATCAGCCGGATAAGGCACAGTTTGGAGAGGCTGACTCGTACAACCAGTAGGCAAAGCTCTTTTTTTACTCTCTGTCAGTCAGAAGTCACTGTGTTAAATCCAGCAGAATGACAAAGGTATAAGTAGTGTTGGACCATATGGGTGGTTCGGAGAGGTACATATGGATTTAGTGATGGGAAGTGGCTATTGATGGATGGGTGGCTGCCCGGGAAGCTTGTTTTTTCTATTATTTAAGGTTTCACAATTTATTTAGTGATTGGTCGTGTTGTTTTTATATCTCTTGCAAATGCTTCTCCTTTCGTTCCTGTTTTGTATAGTTGAGTGTTTTTAAATCTAAGGGACTTGTTCTTCATTCCCCTAAACCCGTCTGAGGGTTCCTGCTGGAGTGATAGTAAGGTCAAGGTGATGTGAATGAGATGTGACCCCGGGCTTTGGAGATTCACAGTGTCAGCAAGATGCAAAAAGGCAGGTAATAGAGTTTATGAGAGAAGAGGGGAAAATTTAGATTACAGATTGCCCAGGTGTAAAATTTATTTCAAATTTCTAATTAAAATGCCTGAATTCTCACCTGGGCAGAAACACGTGTGATTTGTTGATTGAGTGAATAATAGCATTTTGAGCCACTAATTCAACCTTTTCTTGTGGTTTCAATGAGATGGGAGTAGCCAACAAAAGGATTCACTGCTGGAAGCACCAAACATAGTGTTGCAAGTCTTCTTCAGCATCTAACTCTAAACCCTGTCCTTACTTTCCTCCACAGAGAAAATAATTTGTTCTGCACCAAGAGGACCAGCTCTATGAAATGTAATGTTTGTGACAGTTATAAAAAAAAGTTGAAAGTGTCATGCCAGAAATGCCAAAACCCCATATTCCTCCTTATCCTCATTCCCATTATTCCAGGTCTGTAGCCCACTCCAGTGGTACACAGCGAGCATTAAGCAGAGTTTTCTGCACAGTGTTTACTCTACGGACTGTGCAGATGCCCTTCTTGTAAGGGCGTGACCTGGTCTGCTCCCTGCATCATATTTTTGTGGTGAATGGAGAGTTATCAAGTCACGAGAGTGGGAAAAAGCAAAGGGAATGTGTCTGTGCTACTGCTTTCCTCAGATGTGCTACCGCAGAGGTTGCCTCTGCCATCCCAGCAGAGTCTGGATTCCTTTTGGGACATAGGTTAACACTTGCAAATGCTGCTTTCTTTTTAATGTTTTTTTTTTTTTTTCCCAAACGGCCTTAATTATTTGCAGTGAAACATCAAAACAAAAGCTTTGCGTTATTTGCTAGATTTAATCTGCATCTTTTAGCTATTACACCTTACTAACCACTTTCTGAGCAGCTCTGAAGGGAACCACTGTCGCTCAGCAGGTTTTATGATCAGTACTAGCGGCGTGCAGGAGTGTTGGTCGGAACCAGACTCGGTGGCTCATCCGGTTTGGTCACGCACTGGTGCATCTTCTTTAGTTGCCGTCTGTCATCAGAGGTGAGGGATGAATGAAGGGAATCCAACATGAGCTTTCCCACCCCGCTCTCACGGGGCTGGCCGTGCTGCTGCAGTGGCCTCCCTGTTGCTGAATGGGCTTGGATTGTATTCAGAAAGAGGCGGAAAAGGAAAGGAGAGGAAAAAAAGTCCCCTGATGCCTTGGAAAAGGGTGCTCTGTTGCCTGGACTAGTTGAGCCTGCAATTTCTGGTTTTTCTTTGCCATCTCTGTAATTCTTTTTGAGAAAGGTTCCTCTAGGATTTGGGCAGTGCAGCTCCTCATCTTTCCAGGGGTTCATCAGGCCACTGCAACTAAAGTTATCAAGAACTGCTTTCTTCTGTGTATCAATTGAGCTAAAGCCCATCCTTCCTCTGCACCGATGAAGAGGTTCACATGCTGGTAGAGAAGTGGTGAATGGCATTGGCAAAGATGGGTGTGCCTGTAGCTCCCTGGTTTTGGAGCCTTACAGTCCTTTGATGCCAAGTGAACAGCAAAGGGAGACCTTACTACAACCAAACAGAAGCAAAGAGCACACAGAGAGAGGAGGGAGAAAAGTGTGAACGAGCACCAGGAGCAAACAAGAGCAGGGAAAGGTGTGGGGCAAAGGTAGAGAGAGAGCCTGCAGCTTTGCTCTGGGAGAGGAGCAGCCAGCAGAGAGGCGTTGAAGCTTCAGCTATCCACCAAGCAGCAGGGAAGCCGATTTATGCACCATGACTTTGGCATGACTGAGATTATCCAAAATTTCTCCAACCTCTGGATCCTCCTTCCAATTGCAGTTGCTGCTTGCCTGAGTGCTGGTGGCAGCTTCTCCGCCTGCCGGGTCTTGCTGGGGCCCTGTGTGTGTAAATAGATAGGCTCTGTGGCATTTCTGAAGGGGACAACATTTTGGCCCCAGTGAGGCTAATTGCTCTGCCCTTTAAAGGACACCATCTATTCCGTGAAGGATTGAATGACACATGCAAAAGGTATAAAGTTAAAAGCGTTTCTTCCCTACCCGAGCCATGAGCACCCAGTGAAGGAAACGCTCTGCTGTGATCCCCGATACTGCCTTGTGCACAGGCATTTAGCCTTGAACTGCTTGTTTTGGAGACTTTTAGCCACATGGAAACACCCAGAAGCTTCTCCTTGCTCATGCTGCTCCTCTTAGGATTTGTTGCTGGGGATTTTAATCAGCAGAGGCCAAAGCTGAGCCCTGATAAGCTGGGTCCAAGGGGCTCCAAGCAAACCTTAGTGCTGCCCCTCACCCCTGATCTGTCCCACCTCAGTAACACTCTTGAAGACAATTTCCCTGCCAGCTGTTATAAAAAGCTGCAAATTAGGACTACATTAGGAGTGAGCCTGCTGAATGACTCAGACCCCAATACACACACGTACAAACATGCTTTGCCCCTGCCAGGTACATGAATTGAGTGGTCCTGGTGCACAGGGCAGGGGCTTGGCCTTGTGTCACTCTGTAACTTGCTGTAATCACGCTGGTGGCCCTCAATGTGCATATTTTATCTCTAATCCCTGCAAACCACCATGGGATGGTGGGCTGCTGAGGGTCTAGAGCAGATCTGGGAAGTGCCATATTCTAGAGGATCTTTAATAATAATAATCAGCCACAGGAGAAATGTCTTCCCTTCTCAGTCAAAAACTTAAAGGGCTTCTTCCGTAGCTTGCCATCATCCTTCCCAGATCCCTGGAGCTGTGGGTAAGTGTGGATTGTGTGTCAAGCAGATAAATGATACTCTTCCTTCCCCACTGACTGCACCAGTGATCGCCACGATGACTCTAAGTGCCATAGGAAGCGACCAGCTCAGACAGCAGTCCATAGCAGGAACGTACACCAAACCAAAGAGCAGGTGGTTCACAACCTCTCCAAGTTCAAACAGAAATCCAGGAAATACTTCAGCCTGGCTCACATCATCATTTATTGGCACAAGCAGGGTTGCGTGCACTGAGAAGGAGGGCCAGAAAATGTGGGGGAGGAGGATGGAGAAGTGATTGCAAAAGGAGACAGGACTTGATCTTCTGCTCCTTAAGCCTGGGGAGCTGTGGCTCATCTGGCACTGTGCCCCAAAGCAGGTGATGCTGCTTGTGGGAGGACCACAGCTGAGATATTTATGTTTTTCATGCTGGTGGGATGTTTCTGTTATGAGGCAGTGGGGGAGAAACCATGGTGCAAATTTCTGGAGAAAAAAAATGAAAGTGAGGAGTTCGCAGCATGTTCCAGTGGCTGCCATAAACCAACCGTAAGAACAAAATCCTGTTGCTTCTGTAAAGCAGCTTAAAATCACCAGTATCAGAGCCTGGGCATGAGAAACTGAGAACACTTTGGTTTGTTAATGATTTTCTCCACTGGTTTTTATGCTCTGTTGAGCTGACAGTGATTTTAGAAAATGTGCAGCCCTGGCTGATCAGTACCGATTAATCTTGTACTACAGAGAGCTCTGAGACCGGAAAGCTGTGAAATTTCTACAGATGGTTGTGAGGAAGAAGAAAACTGGTGATGAGCCTGATGAAATGTTGGAGACTTCTTATTCTACCATTTTCTTCTTCCTTATATTCACTGTGCTGCTGCTTTCTGGGACATCCCAGCTTTGTACACAGCTTTGAAGCATTCTGAATGAAGCCAAAAAGGCTGTGACCGTGAAGCAAAAAAATCAGCAAGGTATTTTCAAATAGGTACTGGTAAATTCAGATAGTCATAGATCTCAGAAAACCTCCAATGATGTGGTAGAAATTGAAATAGAGGTATATTGAGTAGAGTGCTTTGCCCCCGGCTCTTCCTTTGCTCCCTTCCTGGTGCAGAGCCCAGCAGCATCCTTCCTCTGCAGCCCTTTGTGGGCTTAAAGAAGATGTAGGCTCTTTGCCCTAATGATGAGGTGTTCCAGAATGCAAATTCTCCAAATAATTTATTTTCAAAGGAAGTTATTTTTATCTGAAGGACAGGTTATACACGTGAAAGTACAGCGTGTTGTCTTGAAGCACAAATTTACAGATCGGTGCTGCAAATGAATCTGCCCACCGACGCTGCTGCCTGGTCCTGCTCCAGGCGGCTCAGTGCATCTTGCTGTAAAGTTGGATTCAAAATACCTATCTTACTATAAATGACTGAATTACTCAGCGTTGACGTGCTTTTGTCAACAATGTAGTGGGTGAAACCAGTGAGGCCAGTCCCCCTTTTGGCAGGCTGTTTTACAAACTGTACAGGTTTGGGGCAGGGAGAGCTCCCGTTGGGGAGGAGTCCATGTGGTTATGGTCCTTGCTGGTGCTTGTGGCTGCAGGTATTTGTCCCCCAGGCACGGCAGCATCACAGAGGCTTCAGGTTTTTTACCATCTTAATTTTACTTTACTTCTCCAAACTATATTTATGTATTTATCAGGATTTCCCTTTGCATCCGTCGCTTCTGTTACTCTTAGGTGCCAGCTCACTTCTGATGTGTATACAAGGCTGGAAAACTATCTGAGTTACCTTGCGATATAATTAACTATCACCTGATTCATTTCTGAGGTGTAAAGAAAATAATGCAGATAAGACTCCCATACGTGATATCCCAATTTAAGGAATGCAGCCTGGAGTGTCTTCATGCTGAATGTTGGAGCCTCCCAATTTGAGTGCCAAAAAATTGCTGGAATTACCAATTTCCATGTATGATCACAATTGTGCTCTCAGCCTTATTGCACCAGGGGTTTTTTTCTCCTTCTTTCCCTTGTATTTTTCAAGGGCTGTGACTTTCAGCAGAATATCAGTATAAGAAGCCATTGTCCTTGTCTGACTTTCTGCTTCATCTGAATGTACTAAGCTAGACCACAATTTATTTTTATTTATTTATTTATTTATTTATATTTGCATGCATCTATAAATGCTTACAAATGCATTTGCATGCATCTTACAGATGCTGTTGCCAGGCTTTAAAGGCAAATTTCAAGCCCGAAACTGTTTTCACAGCCTAAAATTCCACTTGACAGTAGCATTTAGGTAGGTGTGTGCTTTTGTTTAATTAGAAATCAATGTTTTGGACTATTGACTCCCTGCTCAAAGTTTCAGCGAATTGCCCAAGAGTGCAATTTCAAAGATGTTGTTAAGGCAGTTTGTTTGTCAGGTTTATTGGATCAGCAAATCCCAGGAATTATCAGGATTCAGCTCTTTTCTACTTTCACCTTTATTCTTGTCACACCTAAAAGCAATTCAAGGACTCAAAAGTGCTCAGAGCAGTGGGGTTTAATGCCTCAAAATTGTTTTAGCCATTTTATTGTCATTACAGGGTCGTACTGAACTGCGAAGGCTTAGGTCTCCGGAGATGAAGGGCTGCTCTGTGAGATATCATTGTGTGACTGGCAGGCTTGGCTTAGAGGCTTGAATTCTCTGTGCCAGCAAGGTCACGCAGCCATACTTGGTGTAAGGACAGAGCCCAGTGTGGCATCGCCTGCTGGCACTAAACAATCCCCATCCCGTCCTTTTTCTGCTCCTTCTTTGATGAAGTTGGGGCGGCTTAGCTGGAGGAAGGATGATAGGATTAGCTGACGTTAATTAAGAGCATCCTGTTGTTTCTTCAGAGTTTTTTCCAGGCATTGGAAAACAGCTGCTTCCCAGTGCTGTATACTCCATGGGGTAACAAGGACCCTTTTGACACGCTCTGAGCTACAGTCACCAGATTGTTTAACAGATCCTGCCCATCTGGCCCCACAGTTTTATTTCAGTCAATGCAAGAATTACGGCAGTGTATGCAGGATTCTTGCGACAGCCCTGCCTTTCCTGTCAGGCAAAGCTCCTGGAGAGGAACAGATGATTTGTGACATCTCTGCTGGTTGTATATAGTATAATTAGAGGTAATAAATAAGGATGGGGCAAGAAATCAATTCAAGAAATACAGATGAGGGAGAAACGGGATAGAAAATCAAATAGAGAGCTGAGTGAGATGAAAAGTTTGCAACAGAAGGGTTCTCGTGGCAACAAAAGTCAGGTGGGTGTTCAGAGGTGAGTTTTGTACCAGCCTCCTTGAGAGAAGGTCTGAGTTGAAAGGATGAGAAGCTGGAATAACACTGACATTTTGTAAGGAACATACCTGAATTTAGGGATGGTCACCACCCAGAGATCGGTATGGGGTCTGATAATGTTCATTAGTGGCATGGATGGTGGGTGAGATGAGCCCGTGCAGCAGTACACACTGGGCACTGGTAGCTGACTTCCAGTGAGAAGGACTTGGGGTTGTGGATATCATCTGGAAAATGATCCAAAAAAATGCTGTTGTTACCAATAGGGTGAACCATATACTGGGCTACATGAGGAGGAACAGAGCAATCCAGCCAAGAGAGGCTACTATCCCACTCCACCTGGGTCTGCTGTGGCTGCACCTGGAACAGGTGTCTTATTTCTGGTCCCCCCATCAGAAAAAAGCTGGGGAACTGTAAAGAGTTTCCCTGGAGAACTACCAAGACATTCTGGCAGATGTTTGGGGATCTGTGAGGAGAGATTGAGGAAACTGGGAGGTTTTTGTCCAGCAGAGAGAAAGTTAAGGGGCAATTTATAATTGCAGCCTCAAACTACCAGAAGGGCAGTTTCAAAGGTGATAGAGCCAAACTCTTCTTAGCAGGGGCAGGTGGTAGAACAAGTTGTAAAAGGTAAGAGGTTTTCGTGAGAAGGATCAGACTGCATGTCAGCCAAAGCTCCCTCAAGAGGGTGGTGCAGCACTGGCACAGGTAACCTAGAGGTTGTGGCCTCTCCATCCTTGGAGGTGTTTGGGACTCAGCTAGCCAAAGCCGTAGCTGACCTGGTCTTGGTTGATACCAGACCTTCTTTGAGTGTGAGATTTGAGAAGAGGCCTCCGGATGTCCTTTCCAACCAACATTTCTGTGATGCTCGGCTGTTCAGTTGCAATATCTCTTTCCCCCCAATTCTCACCACTGGCACACAACTGCTCTTCTGCTATGTTTTCAAGATCAGGGTGACTTCGCAGGTAGAGGCAGCTGGGGCTGCTCGTGCAGCTGATTTGTCTCAGCAGACCAGTCAAAGGAGACCACTGCAAAGCCCAGGACCAGCACCAAAGCTTTCATTGGGCCAGTGAAGGCAGTGAGATGTGTGTTTCATACCAAAGGCACCCAGGCTGCCTTCTGGCTATTTCCTATACATTAAGCGTGACCTTGAGAGTCCTGGGCAGTAATTCATGCAGCCCTCAGCTGGGCAGTGCCTGGGCACCCCCGGTCGCTGCCCCACTTTGGGTAGCATTCATTTACCAGCCGGAGGAATTGCAGTGGGACTGGGTTTGTATCAGCTATCTGTCACTATAGCAACTCTTCACTTAACCAGTCCCTGCACTAAAAATAGATCACCTTGATCTCAAGGAACGAAAACCAAAGGAAATCAAAAGGGGCAGTGACAGCAAGAGCTGTAGAGTCAGCTATTCACTGAAGGCTGCAGCATTTGAAACCTCTTATAAATAATCTATCACGTAAGACAAATATTTGAAGGGAATTTCTTTAATCCAGAAACCCACCGTGCCAGTGGGTTTGAAGCTTTAGCAAAGGGCGTGCGTTACTTTTTATCAGAGGGGTGTGTTTGCTGTTGCCACCCAGCACAAAGGGGATGCTGAAAACCGTGTGGGATGTTGCTTAGATTGGTTAAGATGTATAAGAGATCTTATCTTCTGAGTAAGTAGATCTGCAGCTCTTTCATTAGATGCAGTAGCCCTTGATGCTCTTGTGTAAGTTATCAAAATTGCTACTCATTAATGAAATTGTTACTGGTATCTACAAAAAACTGTAAAGGGCCCAAACCTGAAAAAAGCTGAACACTGTTAGTGAAGCTGCCACTATCTCACATTGAAGTTGATGGGAGCTGAGTATTTTGGCACCTGATAGGGACAGGGTTCTCTGCAAGGGGAGTGCAAATGATACTTGATCTTATTTTTCCTCCCAACCCAGCTAGTGCTTACATCTGAAGGGAATGGAATCAATCCTTGTGAAGATAAGGCAGTAGGTGTGAAGGCAAAATAGCAACAAGATGAAAAGCTTGTTGAAGAGCTACAGAATTAACTGAAGATGCCTTTGATGGGAAAAGATCTGAATTTGTGTGAAGGTAGCTCATATATCAAAGGCAGTATGTATGATGCTCAGGAAAGGGTTAAATTAGCTTCCAGAGATGGCTGGAATTAGCATCATGTTTTCAGCATTATCAGTCAGCAAGAGTTTGCTCTTGATAAAAGGCCAGATTATTTTAATGACCTTTTTGGGCTGACAGTTTGCAGACATAGCTGAGATTGAAACATGTAGGCACTTAACTGCCCCTGCATATTTTAATTCTTATTTTTATTTAGCATTTTAAATTGTATTTTTTACATTTAGTTCCTTGGGACTAAGACAAGCAGCTTTCGATATCCTGAGACGACATGCTCCATCTCAGGGGAATACCTGTGCGAAGGGGGAGCGGTGAGAGGCAGTGTGCTCACCCCAAACTCCTACCATTCTTTTCCAGCTTAAGGCATATTGCTACAAGGGGAAAAAGGAAAAAAAAAAAAAAAGCAGAGATCTGGCCCATATTCTTCCCCTCTTCACTGGGTGCTCTTTTTAGTCAGCTTGGGAGCTATGAAGGAACTGGACTGCAAAGTAATTAGAAATCCTGAGTGCATTCCCAAACAAGAGGCAGGGAAATGTGAAAATAGAAATGTAGGATTTTTTAAACAGAAAAAGCCACAAAGATGATTAGGGGGATAGAGCACCTCTCCTATGAAGATAGGATGAGAGAGCTGGGGCTGTTCAGTCTGGATAAGAGAAGGCTCCGAGGGAGACTTTCTAGCAGCCTTCCTGTATCTGAAGGGAGCTACAGGAGAGCTGGAGAGGGACGCTTTGTCAGGGGGTATAGTGATAGGACAAGGGGTAATGGTTTTGAATTGGAAGAGGAAAGATTTAGATTGGATATTAGGAAGAAATTCTTTGCTGTGAGGGTGGTGAGGCACTGGAACAGGTTGCCCAGGGAAGTTGTGGCTGCCCCATCCCTGGAAGTGTTCAAGGCCAGGCTGGATGGGGCTTTGAGCAACCTGTTCTAGTGGGAGGTTGTGGAAGTTATCATGGCAGGGGGTTGGAATTGGATGATCTTTAAGGTCCCTTCCAACTCTATGATTCTTCCATTCTATGATTCTATGTTTCTATGAAAATCATTCATTGAAAACATCCAGTGATACAAATCCCATAAGCCTACCCCAGACATGAACCTGGCCCACTGTCACTGCTGTTTGGGGAGTGAGAGCTTCGACAACGTGCGTGTTTGGATGAGTGACTCTAAGACACAGCCATTAATGAGGAGGAGATGAGATCAAATGAACCTGGGACACTGCACATGTTCATTCAAAGACTTGTGCATTCTTGGTTGGCCAAGCCTCCTGGAGACCCTAGTTGCCATTACTGGAGGTGGTGGTGCTATATATAACAAAAATTCCCCTGAATTCCAGGAATTATTGCCAGCAAATGCCCTTTTTAGTGCTTTTACTCCCAGCTTCAGCCTGGCACCAGATTTGGCACGGATACAAATTTTGCTGCAGGAATGAGCAGAGTTCCTGGTACCGGTATTCTCCCCATATGATATTTTCATGGCAGTAACTGGTTTTCACCTCACTTAGCTGGCAAGGTGGTTAAACGCACTTCTTCTGTCTCTAGAGAGACTGCTGCTTCCACTGAGCTACAGTAAAAACCACCTTCTTACCCCAGAGCAGGTGACAACTTTCTATTGCTGTCAGATTTGGGGTTATTTTCTTCCTTCCTAAAAGGATATCAGTTTTCTTTTCTATCAGCCTGGTCCTTCTTTAAAACTTTATGGAGATCCTTCCTGGCAGCGGTGATAGGAAAACTGGAGACTGTGTGAAGTCTATTTGAACTTAAACCGGAAGGGTTGTAAAACAAGGCTCTTACTGTAAATCACTACAGATTTTTCCCAAAATAAACACCAGTCTAATACAGAGCCCAAGGCAAAGCAGCAAGTTCCCTACAAGAAATTCCACCAGAATAAGCTAACCTTGAGGTGTAGGAGACTGGTACAGAAAAAATGTATTACTCAAGACTGGCAAAACTAATCCTAACTGAGGAGAGTCGTAATAATAATATATATAATTATAATGTTATGGGACTGAGCCACCTGATGAAATGGAAGCTTACTACAAAAACCATGAGCAGGCAGCACTCTTTAAAATTTAATTACAAAACTGTCTGGGAGATGGAGAGATGCTGCTTCTATTGGAGGGAGCTGGTGGCTGGTCAGGACCTGGAATAATAAGCTTGGTGCTCTCTTTCAGCTGAAAATTAGAGCTAGGAGGTTACATGCATGGAGAAAAGGTCAGCTTAAGCTAGAAAATAATTAGACTGAAGAAATCATGATAGCAGAGGGGTTTTTTTCCTCTTTGCAGGGATGGGGAATACATGAGTCTCATTGCAGCTGAACAGCTGCCAAAGGCAGCTTCACGGCACTGCCCCAACCCTGGGTGACCATATAGACGTGAGTGTGCCTCTGCTGCAGCCCCTGCTCTGCAAAATAACCCTACAGAAGTCAACTTTAAATAGATATTTACTAAATTAAAGGAGAATAGTAGCTTTCTAACTGCCCTGTAACGGAGTTTGTAGTTTACCTTGCTTCCCAGGCAAGTTTTGCAGCTGTGCTGACATGGCTTATCCGAGGGTTGTATTTAAAGGTGACTTGGATAAACCTTTTCTGCATCGCAGGCAGTGTAATTCCAGCTTGCTTTTTCCTCTCCACCTTCTTTCCTGACAGGAGTCAGGAATCCACCAGGTTTGATCCTGTCACAGGTGTTCCAACATCTTGTAACCGTAAACAGGCCACGTAGGTTTGGACTTGACTCCACACTTCTAAAAACAGCAGCCTGAGCCCTCCTGTTCTAGATGCCGAAATCAACATAGAAAGGGGGATTTGACCTCAAAAGCATTAAATAAAGGCATTAAATACTCAGGGACAGTTGGTGCTTCTGAAAATCAAATTTAATGCCTGATGTCTTTTTACATCTTGTTTTAAGGGTCGCAGACCTTTGACCATTTGGACTTGAGCAGCAGCACACACTCAGGTGGCTGAGAGGTTTTTGTTAATAACATGGGTAATTCCTGTCATTGTAGTATTTGCTTAGTTATAAATCTTGGAGTATCTTTAAAAGATGGGCACCATTAGTAGATTTTTACAAATGGTAAGTTTAGGATATAGAAAATTAAGTGTTTTATCATAGTGTGGATGGCACGACAATTAAGGCACCTCCTGCTTATGTGTGAAGTTACGTTTACTGTTTTTACTGCTTTGGAATTCTTCAGTTAGAACACAAGAACAAAGTCAGGCCAATTATTCATCCAGATTAGTCTCTTTTTGTGCCAATAGCCAGTAACACAAGTAGAGGGAGGAGTTAAAGAACAGGACAAGAATGTGAGGGTGTTTCCCATTCTGCTCTCGCAGCCTCCAGTGCTTTGTGGCTCATACCCTGAGCTGAAGCTGGTGTTTGGTAGACCTTGACTAGTTTTTCTTTCATGATCTTAGAACCATAGAATGGTTGAAGTTGGAAAGATCATCGAGTTCCAACCCCCCTCCTGTGGGGAGGGACACCTCCCACTGGACCAGGTTGCTCAAAGCCCCATCCAGCCTGGCCTTGAACACTTCCAGGGATGGGTACCTGTGTATACTGTCCACTCATAGCCAGACCCCTCTGGCATGTCACCAGAAGTCTTCTCTTGGCCACCCAAGTGGCTCCTCACCTGAAAAGGAGTGTGCTTGGCCTTTGTTTTGTAATTTTCTCCTCCTGTACCGATTACAAGGGATGGCAACATTGGCAAGGTAGGACACATCCATACGTTGAAAAGCATTTCTTGGCCCACTGATGGGATTAGGAAGGTAGGTAGGTTTATAAGAGCTGTAATAAGGATAGTCATGAGTAGTTCACTGTCTAACAGATGGGAAAATGATAAACCTGAAGAATATTATTATGTGATTTATGTATCTGCAAGATTTAACTCAATTGCTGGAACATTATTTTATTTTTTTTCTAAGAAAGGGCAGAGATCAAACTTTGAAGACAAATCCAACTGTGCACACAAGAGCCTGCAGTAAAAGAATTCTCTGAAAAGTGGAGTTGCGTATTTATTATTTCCTTGGCTTGTGTCTAACTATCTAATCAGTCTTTGTGCATGTCAGCAGCACATCCGTAATAAGAAAGTGCTGTGTGGATTGTGTGAACTGGAATTAGAGATGCGATAATCAGCCCAACCGTTGGAGACAATGTAAAGGCTGCATGGCATTTGCATTCCTCTAGCTGAGGAAAAAAACCTTCTATGTGCAAATGAGTTGTTGAGGAGTTGGTTGGGTTTGTTTTTCCTTCCTGATGTGTTATAACCGTGGGCAAACTGCTGTCGGAGCAGCTCTTCCCTGACAGCATGCCAGTTCACACCGGGGTGCCTCCATGCCTGGCTAGACCAGTTGCAGTGTGGTGGTGACAGCTACAGCACGCTCAGTTAGTATGTGAGGTGGTGTGCAGGTGGAGCTAGGTAGATGCCTATATCCCATGGAGAAAATCACTGATGTAGGGTAGGTCCTGATAGTCTCCAGACAGAACAAAGGACAGTTTTATGATGAAGAGACCTCAATTGGGATAGAAATCTTATTTTCCCATCAGTACAATTCTAAAAATACTGATCCATCTTATCAAGATGTTGTGAAAGTAACTAATAACCACAAAGGGAGCCTCATTTTGTGACCCTCATCCTGCCTCAATGTTCTAAATTGTTATTGATTCCTTAAATAAGCAATTTGCCTGTCACACATTTATTCTTGTAGCCAGCCTCAGGGTTTTCTGTCTAAATCCTCCTTGACTCTAATCTTCCCATATTCTGATTAGCATCACCGTTATCAAGGTATAAGCAGAGACCAAAAGTAAAAAGCTGATGTTGCAGAGGGAAGGTGTGAAGTGCTGAGTAGATAAAAGCAAGGTTGGAAGTGATGAGTAGGACAAGTTCAGCAAAGCCTGATCCTAAATTTAATCACAGCCCTGTATGGCTACCGTGCCTGTCCTGCCTGGAGGAGAAGAAAGGCCTGGGTAAGCCACTGGTGTGTGGCAGTTCAGTCCTCATGTTCAGCCCCTGCCCATGCCCAGTGTCCCTTCTTACCATGGCAAGAAAATAAGACAGAAACAGATGAAACTTGAAATGTAGACATCTTCACTTAAAAGGTTTTTGTGACAAAAGCTGTCCTGACATATACCCTAGGGCACACACAGCTAGCCAAAACTATTCCTTAATGTATATAGTTTTAAGCTCTTCCTGGAAAATAATTATCTGTATTTGTAAAATGAAATTGTTCTATACATTGAGAGCATTCTCCTCCCAAAGGCTATTAATCAGCTAAACTGAGCTGGCAAAACTTCTGCCTGTTTTAACGTTCCAGATAACTAAAAGTTAGATTAAGTGCCAGCTCACCTGCAGCAGAACAGACCTCTGTCCTGTATGGGGTTATGTGACCCTCCTGCCATGAAAAACTGCATATTTAAGTTCTCAGGATGACAACTTGAGAGAGGGAGATGGGAAAAAAAAAGGAGTCCTAGGTCTAAAGGCATGTAAGTCAGGTCTGTAAATTCAGGCTCGTTATCCCAGACCAAACCTACTCACTGCACAGACCCCGCTAAAGGCAGGTGTCAGAGCTCATCCCTGCTCAACTGGCGTCTCGAAGAAGAGAAAATCTGAAGGGAGCTTCAGCAGCTGCTATTTAGGAGACAGTTCAAAGAGCACACCATTAAGACACAAGAACACACTGTTACCTGATGGACTGGAAACAGGAACTTGCATGGAAAGCCTGGGTTTATTCAGTTATCTAGCAGCAAAAGGAACGTTTCAGGACAAGAAGATTCAGGGGAAGCTGATTGTGTTTTTTGCAATAATATTCTTCATCAAAGGCACTGAGGAGATGCTCCTTGTTGAACAGAAATATGACAAATGTAGTAACACGCTGGAAAACTAACAAGTCTCCCTCTGTGTTGCTCACTCGGGCATTGTGAAGGACATAAGAACGAAATAGCAGAATTCTATTCAAATGCAGTATTTTGCATCTGATGATGCAGACTGACTCCCTCCTTGCCCTCAGCCTCCCGGACCTCTTTTGAACCTTGAGAAAAGACTCAACAAAAGAAACCTGACAGGCGCAATTTTAAAACCCCTTACGAGAGGCTGTTTGGGAAAATGAGTTGATAGAAGAAGAGGAATTATTGTAGTAGATGAAAATCAGAGTTGTCTTCCCTGGTAGCTTGAGTGTCACCCCAGCTGACTCTCCCTCACACATCGGGGTTCCTCACTCAGATTAAGAGATGCTTTAAACCTGAGCTGCTTTGCTTGGCAGGGGAGGGGGTTGCTGCTGACACTCAGACTATGGCAGGAGGGTACAGCTGAAGCACAAGGTGCTGCTGCTCCTCATCAAGTCAGTAGGTCTGGTTTTGTGGGTTTTTTTTTTCTTTCTTTGCTCTCATTCACAGGGAAGAAGTCACATTTAGTAAATCCTGGCTAACAGTGGCAGTGAAGGTAGCCTCTGCGAGAGAGGGCAAGGAGCACGAGTAGTTCCATCTTCAGTAGGGTAAGATGGTAACAAAGGGGTGTTATGGGCAACTGGAGCAGGACTGGTGTTAATCATAGGAGAGGTGGAAAAAGGCTAATTGGATCTACATGTAGCATTTGTAGCGTTACTCACCTGAAACAAATTTTGCCTAAATATTTCATTTGTGAGGTTTTATTGTAGCAGTTCTAAAGAGTCTGTGTGATCCATTTTCTCTGTCTGCCATAAAGTACCATGGTCTGGGACAGCTATAGCACCTTCAGCCTTCGTTCCACCTTTGTACAGAAGATGAGCCCGAGCTGCAGAGAGATGAAGGGATTCAGCTGGGATGAATTCAGGATCAAAACCAGAACTGAAATGTTACATTTGCTATTTCAAATTGCACTTCTCTGCTCAGATGAAGGGGACATCTCTGCTGGCTGGCTCACCTTTGACAGTGTAGTTTACGTGGAAGAAACCTCCTATTTAGGTTACCATTGCTAATTTCCCACTTCCTCTTGTGCCAGTTCGCATCTTATAACTCATTTGCCCTACTTGTTCCTTGAGGAGACTTTTAGAGTCAGGCAGACAACCTCCTGCTTGGGTTACAGAACAAGTAACCCAGGGGCTGATTTGCTCTAGGTTGCCTGTGTCTCCAAAGGCAGTGTTTCATACCACAGGTTTCCTGTGGGCAGGTGCAATTGCGGAGCTCTTTGCTCATTTTTCCAGTTGAAATAGTTTTTTGAAGGGCTGAGGGAAAAACTCTGGCTTCTTGCTGAATAGTGATTTAGTTACTAGTGCTAATATTTTGATAAGTAGAAGGTGGGTGTTTTATAATTTACTAAATCTTTAATAACTGTGCTTTTGTGAGTAATCTTTTTAGTTTTACCCATTTGTGGAAAGGATGTTATTTCAAATAATGCCTAAATACAGTGTTAAATTGGGAGTATCTTCATTTACTTTGTTCAAATTATTTTTATCTTCCAACAACACTATATGGGTTCAGCTTTGTAAAACATCACGTGCTCTGACCTGTTTGATTCTGTTAACCGTAGTGGGATTATGTTTGTGTGGTGTGTCTGGTCCCAGGGGTGCTCAGCACCTTGAAATGAGTATGGGAACATATATATCCAACTGTCCTATAGCTCCAGCAAATTCATAGAGGGTATCCAGGGTTGAATTTAGATGAAGCTTGTCATTTCAAAACAATGGGATTTTAATTTAAGACCGGGTCTGTTTCTCTCTGCCTCTGTAGAGTCATAAACCAGGCATGGCTGTACCTGGTGTGTGTGTGTGCACATCCTCATACACACACTGTATCCTGTGTGCAGAAATAGTTACGTATGTGGGAACTTCATTCATTGGCAGCTGAGAAAATGATGACTATTTCTACCCATGCTGCTTTTTTAGTAGATAGATGTGATCACATTAGAGGAATGAGATAAACAGTGGAACTGAGCCTGTTGGTAGTGGTTCATGTGTAAAGCGTTTTGCGTGCGAGGGATTAGCTCCCTGTCTCCAGAAATGCAAACCTGTTACAGATGCACATCCAGAGGACACACATTTGGGTCCCTTATTGTTAGGCTCTCTCTCAATTGTCTCTTGAGACCTTCATCCAGGATATTCAGAGTAGAGGTTTTTTTATAAGTTTGAAAAGACTGAAACATCTGGATGTTCTAGATGCTCACCCGAATGCTTTACTGTGTGTTGTGCTCTCTGCTGTATGGGTCTCTCCACAATCTGTTACTGCAAAGGGCATGTTTTTAGTGCTAATGCCTTATCCATTGCCCTTGTCCCAGTCTGAAGAGCTCAGTGGGAAGGACTAGAGAGCCAACTGTCTTCCCAGGGCAAGCAGCCTAATAGCTACCCACCTGCAGCCTCTCCTTCAACCTCTGTAAGGGATCTAAAACCTCTGAGTAGTTCTTGGGGATGCTTCATCCCCTACACGGCTTCTGGTGTGTCATGACACCTTCCTCCAGCTGCCCTGTGAGGACACAGGGAAGAGGACCTGGCAGCTCCCACTTTGGCCAGCAGGATTTCAGCCTGCTTTCCTTGTTGCTATTAAAACCTCAGCAAGAGTAGCTATGAAAAATTACATTTATTTTTTGCTGATCTGTTTCAGGAAGAGATTTTGAGCAGCAGAGTGGAAGCATTGCAATTAGACCTCCCTTGAAATGAGAGAGCACTGACTCCAAGCTGAGCTTGCTCCACTTGTGCGCTCATAAAGGCCACCCCTGCTTGAAGAGCCATTGCTGCTCTCGTAGAACGTGTACCTAGATGGAAAGGCTTAGCAGAAAACCCACCTACCCCTTGTGATCCCACTGCAGTTGCTGGTTTTTCGCAGACAGGTGTGGTGATTTCTGTGTGTGTCACAATTAAAAGGACAGCTTGAAGTCTGGATACTTGGACAGAAATGATGTCTCTGGTTCTGCTATGGCTTCAGATCTTGGTAATTCTTATGGAGGCATTTCCTGCTTTAAAGCTCTTTCTCTTTCTGAGTCCACACAAGCAAAAAGGAAAACAAGCAGGATTATAGATGAGAAATGGGAAGAAAGTCCAGAATAAGTAAAGTGAGAAAGCTTGTTTCTCTGTACCAGCTTCTGGTTGTGTCAGAAGGGAGAGGGATGAGTAACAAAAATTCAGGCAGAATGGGAATTTTGTGGATGCTGTATCCCTTTAAATGTGAGATTGTATTTTGTATTTGATAAAACCAAATGGACACATGGAATAATTCTTATTTGTACAATGATGCAGATATTTCTGAGCACACAGAGAGGAAACCAGCATGATTTTAATTCTTTTAGGCCCACTTGAAGGAAATCTGATAGACTGTGTCTGTCTCTGACAGCATAATCACGTACAGCCATCTCACAGGTGTACAGAGCAGGCTTTAATTCGGTTAAAGGAGGTAATCCTGGGGCAGGGAGCTTTCAGCCAGCCACCTGCATAAATATCCCAAGGTGTTGGCAGGCCTGGTGGCTGTACGGCTGTAGTTTCACATCTCTTGGTTGTGGTACAGACATGCTCTTTATTGCAGTCAGCATGTTGTCTGCCCAGATTTTTTTTTTTCTGTTATTAAGTTTAAAAGGATGCTCAAGAAAGCGTGCTGCTGAATTTCAGATCAGATTGGGGTGTTAACGTGTATAATGCTTAGAAGGAGAAGGAGGGATAATGAAGATTTTTAGATTTTGTTCCTTGATCAGAACTTGCTGAGTGATCTTGGACAAATCAGATAAAAGCATTCCCATTCAGGTGCTGGCAGTTTCACTTCCTAAAGCCCTGCGGAGATGCCAGAACAATTTTCAATGGTACACGGTGTCCTCACCAACCTGTGAACCCAGTGGGTGCTCAAAGCCTTAGCTATGGCAGTGGGGCAACTTATTTAAATTACTTCTATGGATTTGGATGTCAGGTTCCAAGTTTACAGTTTTTCTTTAACCTTTCTGTTTACTCAACTGGCAAAACCTGTGGAAGTCAGAGCTCCCTACTGCAAGGGGGCATTTGCCGAGAGCGCTAAATCTGGAGGGGGAGTCTCATTTCATATTCAATTTCTATATTCACCACCAATCTGCCCTAATTCAGTTTATCTAAACTATCACTATCTGATGCACATTAACACGGGATGATGGTTTGAAGATTCATTGATCTGAAATGAATATGAAATGCTGGTCTATGCATTGTAAGGCTTTCAGAACAGCAGCCAGTATTTGTTCTCCTGTGTAAATCTTTGCTTCATCCCCAGTGAGTTTTGGATCATCCTGCGGTTCTGGAAATGAGTCTGGAAAGACAATGTCCTCTGCTGTAGGTGTTTCCTCAGGTGGGAGCAGCTGCACTGGAGCCCATGGAATTTATTTTACCAATGCAGTCACTGAGGGAGAGACAGGATGCACAGCCTAGAGTCCAAAAGGCAAAGGTGTGCTGACACTTCCAGAAATGAGGTGTTGGTAGCATAAGGAGTAACGCAACTTGTTATCAAATAAGGGAAAAAGAAAAATGATAGATTTTCTGTCATAGAAAACAGGTTTCTGAGAGTTTTCTGAAAAGCAGGAGGAAACATAAGGCTCCCAGAACTGGAAAGAAAGGATCAGAGACTTTGAAAGTTGGAGGTTTTTTGCTTTCTGTTTCTGTGTTTTTTCATCCTAATGATTTAATGAGCTGTGGAAGGTACATGAGTGAGTTCTCAACATCTAATTCACCTGTGAAAATCTTAACTGGTCTCACCAGTGCTCATTAGCTCATACAGCTTCCTTCATTGCAGACTCATCTCCTGATAGACAAGGTTTCCAGGTGGGGTCTCTGGGTTGGTTTCTTCCTTTGGCATATGCTGAGCATGACTATTCCAAGACAGTGGAACTGTCTGGGTCCAGAGGTAATGTGGATCAAGCTCATATGACGCTTGAGCAGTGCTGGGAACCCAGAATATTTGAGCTATGGATCACAGACTTGTAGGCTGTAAAGCTCCTGTGTTTTTATTTTATATATAAAATATATGTAGATACTCTTTCCTGTTTTCATGTGACTTGAAATACCAAATAATGTGCCAAATTAGGTATGTAATCTTAGAAGTGTTCAAGAAACGGTGCTTTAACTGGTAGCACACACTGGTCTAAAGCAATGTGGCTGTACACAAGTTACTGATGATCATCTAGGCTATCTAATGAGACAACCTGTTGTGCTTTTCAATGAGTTATTCTGTATCTGTGTTTTGTTACAACTGTAAGGATATGTAGGTTTTCATTGTATTAAAAATCAAAGCAGAATTTCTGGCCTTGGCGTTTCACACACTCTAAGTGCCTCCTCGTGTGAATAACTCACAGAGGGACTGTTCATAGCAATAAGTGCATCTATCAGCTCTAAAGATTTCTACTTTATTTTGCATGAACGATGCCATACAGACAGGACAGGGAGCAAAGCATCTGTACTGCTAACGTTACAGAATTCAGGATTATCCCCTCTAAAAAGTTGCAATACTGGTGTGGGGGTGGAAGAGCCCAGAGGTGGCAACTGGCAGAGAGATTTCAGGGCAGAGATAGATGGCTATTTCCTTTTTACCAGAATCACATTTGCCTGGGATTGCTGTTATACTTTTTTCCCCACAGAAGATGTAACAGGAGCTGAATTTACTTCTCTGCTTACAAAGCATCAAACTGTGCTTTTCTTCCTACATTTCCTGCATTTAAAACCAGCAGATTTACTTTAACCTTCTTTTTATTTTTTTTTTCAACCCTTGTTAAAAACATGGGGTTTATCAGACAGGCAGGCTGGATTTCAGCATTTTGTATGACCAAAAGTTAAATTATGGGTACTGTTTGGAGGACTCAAGCCTGGCAGTTATCTGTAGATGTCTGACAAGCACCAGTTCATCATCAGCTGTTTTCACAAGCAGCTTTGCTTGATTTCCATGAGGGTGTTTTTGGCAGCCACTTACATCTAAGAATATGTTATCAGTCTCTGTCCAGATCTCCGTAACTTTTAACTTTTAAATCAAGCTTGCACCCAGGCTATCTGGAGGGAGCAAAGAAGAGAATCTCCTCTGCAGACTGTGAAGCAGCAGCAGAGGTGATCCAGGGTGGTGGTGAGTGTTTTGGTGGCTGTGGTTGTCTTCACCCCTTTGTGAGAGCATCTGTAGCCCACCAGCGTGGACCCAGGACAACTCTAAAGTCAACGGAAGGAAGAAAACATTAGCCAAGGTAAAGCTGCTCCAGGCACGTGAGCACCCAAAGATCTTGCTGGAGAAGGGCAGCGTTCAGATCCATCCCCCTGGTCCTCAGCTGGTTTGGCTTTGGCTGGTTTAATCCATCTCTGTCCCTATCCTTGCTGCTACAGAGGGCAGTGACATCCCTTGCAGAGCCACTCTGTGGTCTGCCCTCCCCAAACTGCATTTGCTGGGTCTTTCCCCTCCATGTCTGGTGGGTTTGGCTGTGGCGAGAAAGTATGTGCTAAGTTTTCAGCGTAGAGCAAGAAATGTTAAAATCAGAGGTTTAACCTTAGGGCGCTTCACCCGGGCTCACTCTAAGCCCAGGTGTCTCTTTGCTGTTGAATGGCATAATATTTGTCTCACTACAGCTGCCAAGCCACGTGGCTTGGCAATCAGACATGCATGCGGATTATTCTTTGACATATTTATAGAGGCACTCCTACCAGGCATCATCTTTGCCCGCATTTGAAATAATCTTGATTTAAACAAGAGGGATTACAACATTCCATGTTCAGTCTCAGGCTGCAGGAGTGATTTCAGTTAATTAAATGGCATTGGGACAGGTTTGGGAATTGAGTGAGCATGTAAAACAGAATATAAAGGAATCATGGAAAGGCATCTCGATGTGAAAATGAGTGAGGCGCCTTCACAACCCCATTCTGTTATGCATGTGGTGGTAAGGATTTAGAGCAGCGCTGTTATGTGTAGCAGCAATCAATTAGATAAATATTGTATGAATTTAAAAGTATTTCCACTGTTTATAGGATTTCTCTTGCTGGCTTCTTATGGCACTGAATGCCATAGTCCTTCTACTAATGCACCCAAATATTCTTTGTACCAGCTAATGGGACCGTGACTGTGTCTTCTCATTTGCCACATTATTGGTGTATATATGCTTCTCTTTCTACTGATGCTGGGATGGTTTTTTTAATATTGTAGTCATTAAATATGCCTTTCTACTTCAGTTCCTTTAATACACCTTACAGGACACTAGAGAGAATGGCTTTGGTTTTTTTTCTTTTCCTTGGACATGGCTTTATTCTAAAACTAACTCCTCTAAGATGTGGCATAGTTCTACCTATACCAGTTGTCAAGCCTAGATTTTTACATTTAACAGTTTCAAATCTGAGTTCTAAAAACACAAGTTATGATTTATTTTCTTTCCCTAATTTGCTTATGTCCATGTGTATGCATGTACAAATACACGCAGGTACAGGCAGCTGGAAGCTGGCCTGTAAGTCCAGTAATTAATCAAATGTCACAGCCAAATGAAAATATTGTCCCTGGCCATAAGCTGGGTAACAACACACATGGCTATAGAAACCTAATGTGTGCACGGAAAAGAGCAACTGTACTTAAGGCAGGGAAAAAATTTTGACCCTGATTACAGTAGTTTAAGTTCTTTTGAATTTTAAAACGGTGGAGAGTAAAAGTGACAAAGACTGTGCAAGTCAGATGCAAACATCTTTCTTTAGACGTTACTCTGAGGCAGGGACTGCATGAGCAGATGTGGGGAATAAGCTGCTAACGTATTTGGAGTCTAGGTAAGGTTCACTGGAAGTCTCTCTTATTGATTTTTTATTAGGAATTGAATCAAGGCCTTTGCTTGTGAGTGAAATGAGAGGAGAAATCAATCACAAACCATTTCCCCTCTCCTGAAGTACGGCTTCACTTATGAACAACAATGATTAAAGATATTAGCCTATTCCACTTGTTCCATCAATTTTGCAGACGCAAAGCACATTTTTCAGTGGTGCTGGGATGATGTAATAGTCTGGTTTATATTTCCCCAATACTTTTTTTGTAAAATTCCAGAGGTTTCATATCCATCCGTAGTGTTGCACAGCAAGTAATAAATCACCGCTGTGTGGTGGGTAAGAACTATCCCTCACACTAACAGAAAGGCAAGCCAAATCAAAGAAATCAACTTACTTGCTTGGGGAGCTGGTACTTCTTTTATTTTTCCTTTTTATTATCACCTAGACCATTATTTCAATTAAACATTGACAGGTATTTGTGATCAATGATTTTTACGATCAAAACTCATAAATACTTACTGGTTTTACGATCACATCATGTACAATGTAAGTTTGATTCTTGCTTTGTAAAGAGGTACAAATCAGAAGTAAGTTGAGAGATTTCTTTTTCATGTGCATGTATAACTGAGAAAAGAAATCCAAAGCAATTCATGAATCAGAATTGCCAAGTCTAAGTTTAATGCAACTTACTGAATCCATAGTCTCTTATGTCTTGGCCCTCTGGAATCATGTTGTTATGTTATTTTATAAAAGCTTTCATTTTCTTTATTTAAAAAGAAAATCCTCGAACAAAACCAAACCAAAACAAAAAACCCAGAAAAAAATAGATGCTTGCCTTTTTTTTCTTCCTTGGAATTTTATAGCCCCTTCTGGATGCAGAGAAATATTGGAAGACGTAATGTCTCAAAAAAGAAAATGCAGAAAGGACATTCATAGGTTTAAAAACCGTGACAGTTTGAGGCTTTAGCTGGTGATGTTTTGTAGCGTTTGGAGCCCGTGTTCCTGATGAATTCAATATGTACATACAAATGTTGTCTTCATTGTGGTGGGACCACGTGCATTGAAATAGCTGTGTAGTTACTGCGGGATTTTGTTTAATCCCAGGACATATCAATGGGAGATCAAGCATCTAAACCAGAAGTTAGCTTCGTTATCAGGGTTGCATTACTTTGCTTTCCCATGCATAGCTTTAGGCACGGTACTTTGAAAATATTGGCTCTTGTTCGTGGTTGTGCAACATTCAAGCAAGGCAGCTGAACTGCCTGTGATGCCAATAAATGAATGAGTTAAAATTGGATCGGCTTGTAAAACATCTACGTCTAATCCGGTGTTCTGGTTGCTCTGCTGTGGGCATATCGAGGCCACTTAGAATAACAGAGCTATCGAAATGCTGGCTTATGTTTACATTCTAGAGGAGGAACGGTTTGTTGGTGTTGCTATACCTTACTCGGAGCATGAGATACAAGCGTTTGTGCCAGTGGATCTGAACATATCCGAAACAAAACAGGGTGTTCAGGAGCAAAGGTCTGCCTGGCCACTCTCCGGTGTTATGGCCAGCAGGAGCTGAAGTACTCGGGAGTGATGGACTTGCCTTCTGCCTGTGGTAGATGCACACAGTCTAAGAATCCAAGCCTAGAGAAATCGCATCCATTTATTAAGGTATAAAACAAGCCCCTGTGCATCCCAGAGTGAATGTTTTCTGGAGAAGGGCAAGCGGCTCAGTTTGGAAATCAGAGGAAAGCCCACCCTCATCTTGAGCAGAATGGCTGGGGAGATGTTTAGGCCTCCTCACAGGACTGGAGATGGACAGATGGATTCTCAGCCAGAAAGGATAAGGTCTACATTAGAGGCAGGGCATGAAAATCCCCTGGGGGTAGTGCTGGAGAATGGGGAAATGAAAATAGCTTATGTGCTTTATTTTTGAAATGTGTATGTTTTACAGATGCTAATGTAAGGGAGAAGGTTTCATGACATCTCAATAAAACTCAGACCATCAGTTTCTGTCTGCAGCGCCGACCTGTGCACTGCAGCTTCGCGCTCTTGTGGCCAGGCTGCTGTTTGGAGTAAAGGAGGAATCCAATGAGAATCTGTTTCATTATCCACGTGGGTTGAAATTTGTAGAAGATGGAAAGCAGATCAGATTTGAAAGCTCCCTAAAGTGAGAAAGCTTGTCTTCAGTTTGAGGGGCGGGGAGGGAATAATGACAGACTAGAGACACCCCAAGTGCTACCATCATGATAAGCATGTGCTTTCCCCATGAGCTTCTGTGCTACGTTCTGTCTTACACGTTATCTGCAAGTTGGCTTCTCGTGAAGCCAAACATTTGAGCAGGAGTCATCTCCATGGTGTTAGAGGGGTCCGATTAGCAACCCAAGTGCAAGCGGGAGCAGCTGAGTCAATGGCAGAGGCTGACCCCAGCAGCCTGCCAGCCAGGGGCAGCTTCGCATTCCAGATCGGCGCGGTGGGAACTCGGCCAGCCCTGGCTGCCCAGGAAAAGTCATTAATTAATGTCTCTGCTAAGGAACTGGGGTGTGCTGATGGCATTGCTGGGGCCTCTCAGAAAAGGAAGGCAAATGGATAGTTCGTGCTTCTGCCCCCGATTTGAAGAGCAACTCTTAACCATTGGGAGCATATAAATCAGGGTTTAATAAACCAAGATGTGTAGGTTGTTATTGTGGTCTACATCTTATTGCAGATAATGCTCTACATACTTGATGTAAATGATACAATGGGTCTGATTCCAAAAGCCAGCCTGCACCTCAGTTGCATCAGCGTTCTCAGGGGAAAGAGAGATGGTGCTCTGATTAAGTCTAATGGAAGCTAATTTCTGCCGAGCCCCATATACTCTACTGCTGGTGTCTTGCCTTTGTTGGGTTTTGTTTTACATTATTAATTAACCATACTGCTGCTTCCAAGCACTTCAGACCCCTTTGAAGTTGCCGTTTGATCAATCGATATGCAGTGAGCTACAGGTATAAACACCTTATTGCATTAAAATGACATTTTAAGTAGTTCTGTGGCCGGAGAACTTACCTTGGAAGAACTTCTCCATGCTGAATCATGACTCTTGTGTTGCTTTAGCAAAGCCTCCGCCACCAAATGTTGGTCTTTAAAAATCCCTGTTGTTCTGAGCAAATGTATTATCGCTTTTAAGTGATAAAACATGCATTGTCACATGCTTTAATGCCGGTGTATTACCAAAAAGCTTTCTCTCCACAGAACAAGAAAACTGCAGCTTGGAAGGGATCTATGTAGTGAATAATAGAATAATTATTCACGAGTAGAATAATCTGCCCTAGAAGAGGTCTATTGTGCAGGTTTTGTCTGAGGTTCTTCCTGCAAAGTGCTCAGTAGTTTGGGATGGCATAGCTCGTCTATAGGGATGTTGCAGAGCTGAATGGGGACAGATTTGTATTTCATGCCAATTCTCCTGGATTTGCAGAAATCTGGCTCTGTGCCTTGAGCCTTCTGACCTCCCCGTGCTTTGGCAAGGCCAGCTCACGTGTAGGTGATGCTACCAGTTGCAGGGAGGGTGATGGTGAGAGCACACTCTGCTCCTCATCCTCTTCCCCAGCAAACCTTGGGAGCAGAAGCACCATGAGTGCAGAGACGCTCCCGGCAGAGGAAGAGAAGGAGGAGGTTTGTTAGTAGAGCCCTGTAATCCCCACAGGGATATAGGAAGACACAGCAAAGTCAGCATTTTCTGCACAAATCAGCACAAATCCTTCTTCATGAGGAAATTAAATCCCCCCCAAGGACAGCACCTGGCTCCCAGCAAGCTCCCAATCTCTGCTACTGATGTTATCAAAGACATTTGTTTTCTGCCAGTGCAATTACATGATTATTTCCAAATTTAGCCCTGAATTTAGGTCCTGTTCATCGGGTGCTGGAGGAGGGATTGGCAGAGAAGGAAGGGGGATGGAAGAATAAAAGAACTGGGCAGAGAGCTGCTCCAGAGAGGGTGGGAAGAGTAAAGAAAAGCCCGCAAGCAGCAGGAAAGGCAACCCTCATCCTCTTCAGTAGCATTGCTCAGTGAAGAGGAAGGAAAGGCGCCTGGGAAGCCAGAGAAAGCCCTTGGCTAAAGATTTTAGATCTGGCCAAAAGGTCTCGGGGAGAGCCCAGAGCTGAGGGAGGGAGGGATGAAGTGCCTGTGGATGGCCGTGAATATTGAGGTGTTTCCTGCACCCTTCGCTTCATATATATTGCTGGTAGATAGTTTCCTTGTGTTCAGCACGCGTTTCTCCTGTCTTGGTTTAATTTAATTGAGGTAAATCCCTGGTGTCAGCCAAACCAAATGGGCTCCAAGTGGGGAAAGCTGACAGTTCCTTAGGGAGCAGGAGGAGGAGAGGAAGGAGATCGAAGGAAAGGACTGAGCTGGTTTTCCTTGATCACACTGTGGCACATGATTGGGAATCACAGGGTCCCCAGTTGTGCGTCCCACCATCTACAGCAGCCGTCCACATGTCTGTCACACTCTGACACTGGATCTGCAGCAACTGTTGCTTCAGCTGGCTGCTGGCCTGTATTTATCATCAGTGGTGTTGAAAAAGGAGCCAGAGCAAAATGTCATGAAAACTTCAGCTCTGGACATGAACAAGAGAAAAATGGAAAAGGGATTTATCAGTGGGAATGAAAGCAATGTGATTTTATATATATATGTATTTAAGCACAGGTTTGAGAGATTTTATTTTTGATTTTGATAGATTTCAGGTGACAGATCAGAGGAATGAAACAAAATGTAGATAGTAATGTCTTCTGTTCCTGCACGGATTTAACTCTACCCGCTTCTTGCACGCTGCTGTAGGTTGGGATCACCTTCTCCACTGGTAGGACACTGGACATGGGGAAGCAAGGTCATCGATTAGTGCCTTTGTGTCTCAGCAGTGACAAAATTAGGTAATTATGCAATGCTTTTTTGAATTGCTTATTGCTGAGGGACTAGTACAGATTGTGCTGTGTTTACCTTGGCCTTTTTAGCGGCTAAGCCTGCTCTGGTTGGTATCCTTTTTGTTTCTGCAGTGTTCAACTCCTCCTGTGGCCAGCTGTGCACGAGCCCCCTATCCAGGTCTGATTATTTTCCTTCACACTAAATAGTTTTGATTCACTGTCAGAGCCCTTCAGTTTTGTTGCGGCTCACTTTACTGAGATGAAGCAATGCACTCAGAGCACTGAGTAACACAAAAATACTGTAATTTTGGTGAAACTGCAAACCCCCCCCTCTTCCCCTGGCTCCTGAGCCCTCAGACATTCCTCTTCTGCCAGCTTGGTACCAGTGTTACCAGCACACCTAGCTCCTGTCTTGTCTTGCATTAGACCTACTACCACTCTTGCTGCTACCTCGGCTAAATGGAAGCCAGTGCCTTCTCCAAAAACCGTGTTTGCTGTTCTTAGCCCTGTAAAGTTTCACATCTGTGCTAGGAAGGTGCTTTCACCCAGCCTCCAGGACTTTGTGGGGTGGCAGAACCCGGCACAGCCTGTGCTTGGAACGTGGCTGAGAGCTCCTTTTGCATCCCTGGTATGGACAGGCCTAAGGCAAACTCTGTCAGAGATCCCACACTTGGCTCCACACAGTGGGAATACCTTGGCTGTAAGCTCTGCAAGGCTAGTGGTCAGCCATGTGACGGTCCAGAGGTCTTAGCTGGCCTGGGCTGGTGTTGAGCTTGTACCAACCATGGTCTGACACTGATACAGCTGAGTTGTTCCAAGCTGGAACTACAGGACCATGCTTCATGGTCAACTCTGCACCAAGAAAAAGGTGTCTGCTGAATACCAGCTGTCTTCCACAAAACAGTGATTGAATTGCTCTTACAGGAGTAAAACTTCAGCAACTTATAGCTGGTTAATCAATGCAATAGTTTAAACAAACAAAAAAAATTAAGCTCCTTGGGGTCCCAGCTTTTTGGTGTGATGCAGTGAGTGGTGCAAATGAACTGCTGAAGCTCCCTAATGTGACAAAAGCCTGTAAGGATAAATCGTAGGGAAAATTTGGAGAGCCATAAGCATTATTCAGTAATAAACTTTCCTGCCTTGAAAGGGGAACATTGCAGAACTTCCTGATGTTCTTTGCAGTCAATCTGTAAGCTCTTGGTTGGTAGGAGTTAGGGATCATATGTTCATGCTGTCTCTGCAGTGTCATCTTCTATTTTTCTGAAGGTGTCAGGAATATAATCAGCTGTCAGAAAAAATAGAGGCTCGGGGAAGCAAAGGATGTGGTTTTCTTGGCAGGTAGAGTCAACTCATGTCCTCAGAATCTGGACTGGAAGGACGAGGCTTGCCTCCCCTTTCTAGACTGTTTTTTGCAACAGCTGGCTCATCTAATGAACTATCAGCCAGGAACCTATGTCTGGATGGCTCTTTAAAGCTAGTTGGTCTTTTACTATCTGACTGGTTCATTTGTACTGAGCAGCAGCAGATTACTGAATGTTGGTGACGCTGAGAGCCAACTGGGGTAACATATAGTGGTTTACTACTTGCGGAAGTGTCCGAAAACATATTATGATCTGTTTGTGGAGGCAAATTCAACCTAAATGGCTTTCTTGGTATCTACAGGATATCGAGGTAGTGATGCCCTTGTCTTGAACTTCCTGTGCTTCAAGGAACAGGTTGCAGCACTGCCTTGCTTTAGCAACTGAAAACGAGCAGCTTTCCAGTGCAATAGTCACTTGTTACAAGGAGAAAACAGCTCATAATTTATTTTCAGAAATGAGGTCAAAGTAGTGCAGCTGAGGAGGGAAGTGACTGGCACAGCGGGTTGGTAATCAGATCATAGAATCATCTAGGTTGGAAAAGATCCTTGGGATCATTGACTCCAACCATCTACCCTACTCTACAAAGTTCTCCCCTACACCGTATCTCCCAACACCACATCTAAATGACTCTTAAACACGTCCAGGGATGGTGACTCAACCACCTCCCTGGGCAGCCTACTCCAATGCTCAACCACTCTTTCTGTGAAAAATTCTTTCCTATTGTTCAGTCTAAACCTATTCTGTTGGAGCTTGAAGCCATTCCCTCTTCTTCTATCACTAACTACCTGTGAGAAGAGACCAGCACCAACCTCTCTACAGTGTCCTTTCAAGTAGTTGTAGAGAGTGATGA
>VZRU01005485.1:41832-76305 GCA_013398155.1 Pedionomus torquatus | reverse complement strand
GATGCCATTGGCTTTCTTGGCCACCTGGGCACACTGCTGGCTCATATTCATCTGCTGGTCAATTAGAACCCCCAGGTCCTTTTCTGCCAGGCAGCTCTCCAGCCACACTTCCCCAAGCCTGGTGCACTGTATGGGGTTGTTGTGGCCCAAGGGCAGGACCTGGCACTTGCCCTTGTTGAAACTTGTACCATTAATGTTTACCCCTGCTAGGTTTAAATCCAGCTTCAGTCAGCAGTGACTGAAATCTGTTATCATTTGACAGTTGTTCACTGTGGCCGTTGTGGTGTTGGCTTTGCTCCGTGACATCTGAGTCAGTACTGGCTTAACCAGCTCCCTGCTTGGCCGCCTGTGTGTCCCACCCACCAGCACCGGGGCTGAGGCAGGCTGGCAGCGAAGCACCCCCTCCGATCACCCTTGTCCTGTGGGGAGGTCTCCTGCTCTTCAGAAGGTTTTAGGTGGAACATACTTTCTTCCTGCTTTGAAGCCCTGAACCCTGTTTCCAGCTGTGTCAGTGGACGTTGGGGTGGAGATTGTAGTAATCATCTACTCTGAGTTGAAGAGCAGCATTAGAGGGGCTCTGCCAGGGCTGTTGCAGCAGCCTTACCAGTTGCTCAGTCTGGTCCTTTCTGGTGGAACTGTCTCTTCCCCAGGATGTCTGGTCCTGCCCTCGGGTTCCCTGCCCGCAGCCTCCTCTGAAGACCCTCTCCATCTCTGCCCCTGCTTGCGCAGATACCTGAAGGGTTAAAAGCTTAAATAAAAGAGCACAGAGGCCTTCTGTACACTCCCTTCCCTTGGCTATTGTAGAATTACAGACAATAGGACAGATGGGCAGATCACTGCCCACAAATTGTTCTCTAATGCAGATCTTCAGATGATGGATGTAGCTTTTTTTACGGATCCATCTAGGGAAGGAGATGCTGAGATCAGATATTTAAGCCCTGTCAAGGCTTTTCTCCTGCACATTAGCCAGGAGTTGTTTCTGCTTTCCCCCCTTGAAGTGGATCATGTTCATATCACAGACTTTGGCTGCGTCTCTGATGTCTGAGCTTTCAGGTACTGCCTTGTCCTAGTCAGTGAGGGAGCAAAGTTGGAGGAAACCTGGAGCTCAGATGAGCTGAGCTTTTGGCCAATGCAATGGAAGCTCCATGCACTCTGTTCGTGATTTTTATGGCTGCAGGATTTGCCCAGCTTTTGCAGTTTAAAGTGTGTGGCTTTGTCACTCAGCTCTCTTGTATGTGAGTAGACATGGCTCAGTCTTCCTGAGCTGTGGAATCTTCTGAAGCTGTGAAATCCCTGCCCTGCTCTAGAGTATTAGCTTGAGTATGAGGGTAGTTGGAGCACCAGTGAGAGCTGCCTGACCACAGCTGATGCTGGTAGGCAGGACTGAGACCTGCCTGAGTCTCCGGGGACTTAAGGACACACCTGTGAAAGGATGAGGACTGATGTGATGGGGGGGAATGGTGGAGCAAAAGGGCAAAGGTAGATCTGCTTAAGTACATCTACTTTCTGCACCGAGTGGGGAAAATCTCTGGCGTGAAGGTGCTCCAAAGAGTCTGCAGTTCATGTACTCACTCTCAAAATGCTGAGTCCTTTTGGCTCCTGTGTTTTCATATGCTTTATAGCAGAGTGACAGCTCTGAGGAGTACAACGAGCCAGGAATGTGACTGCTGTCATGCGCTGGAGACACACTGTCATAGTGACCTGGGATGGGCCGTGGGGTGAAGCTGGGGTTGGATGACAAGGGAGGAGAAGGATTTCCTGGAGAGGAAAATTGCCTGGCCAGCCCTTTGGAAAAATGTAAGCATGCTCTGCTGAAGGGCACTTGGGCTCTTTCCTGCCAGAAGCTCACAGCACCAGAGAGCTGGGTGTTGAGAGGAGGTATCAGCTGCAACCTTTTGTTCAGCCAAGCAAAGGAAGCTGCCCTGTGGCGTGCTTTTGGGGATTGGTCTTGCATGTGAGTAGGCAAGTGGGCAAGGAAGGTTTAAGAGGCTGCAAACAAAGGTGAAATAACAAGCAAAAAGGAAACATGAGAGGAATTTATCTAACTTAATTCTAATATCATCACTCTGTAGTGGAGCTGAAGTGAAGCGTTAGATGTAGCAGGAAGCATAGAGAAGAGAGGAGATGCTTGGTCTGCAGAAGAGGGTGGTAGATCAAGAGTCAGGAAAGCATACGTAGATGGGAAGGCATGGGCCAATATGTCATGTAGTTGGCACAGAAATACCAGAAATGTGAGTGGTCGATATAAACACTTGACAATATAGATATAAAATCAGACCAGGTGTTGGTTGATCCAGTGCAATGGATGTCACTGAAGTTTAGTCCTCTCCCATGAGTTCAAATTCTACTCATGAGCAAGTAAGAAGAGTAAGAGGAAGGAGTTTAAGGGGATCTCCAAAATGACAGGATCATTGAATATCCCAAGGTGAGTGTTTGTTCATTCCATGTGACTGTTATTTATCCAGATATATGTTCAAGGTTCCCTTAAGGCTTATATTAACAAAGTAGGGATTAATTTCTGGCTGGACTCTTCCTTTAAGTAGGATGGATCCAAGTTCATGGCTCTCTTGAGCATGTAGTATGCTTCCCAAGCATGATTGACTTGCACAGTGTGGCAACCCCAGCATCTAAAAACTCTGTAGACATACTTTTTAGTATATCTCGGATAGCCTCTTGGGATAACTGCATCCCTGAAGTTTTAATGTACAGATGTGATATCTCTGTTGTTCAGCTTCATTTCATTGCTGGGTATCAGAGCAGTATGTACTTTATTGGTAAGTGTGGAGAATCACAGCAAGAGGACGGGGCTTCATGTGATTCTAAGCTTACCCAGCTTCTGTGCTGGCAGAAGAAAATAAGGTGGTAACTGATTCATGTGGGAAGCACCGACTTGCCAGTAGTAGATAAGTACATCCCAATTCAGGACATATTTTAAGGATTTTGATGTAGTTGTAGTTTTGGTATATGGATGTGCAGCTGCCTGCTTTTCTTTTTTTCTCCCTCATGCCCTCAACCAGACTCTAGATGGACAACTCTGTTCATAGTAATTGTTAGAAGAACTTTGGCTGTAGTTTTCTGTATGCTTTAGGTGGTATAAGGCAGCAATGCCACTATACAAAGTGATTCTGCTTCCCTTATGGCCCCTTTCTCTCTACCCTCGCACTTGTGCCAGTACAAATATTTGTGGAAACATCAGGAAACCAGATTAGAACTAACCAGGAGGACAGAAATCTGAGGCTGGTTGTAATCTACATCACTTCGAGATCTAATTGCAAAAGGCAGAAGAAAGCTGGCGCTGTGCAAATCGTGTCGTGGGAAGGAGAGGGTTAGTCTCTGAGCAGAGTGGTGTCTGGAGAAAGCAGTCATCTACTGCGCTAACATTCGACTGAAAGCATCATCCAGTACCAATGAAGGCAATGGAAATTATGCTACCAAGTGGCATAAGGAGCAGGAGCAGGCCCATAGCAATTTATTTTCAATCAAACAAGAGCCATGAAGTCATTAGTTATTTCTTCAGAAGGCTTCGGTAGGTGTGCTAGAGAGCACTGTGCCGTCTCTGCTGTGCCATATGTGCACAAAAAGATTAATTCCCAGGTTAGCAAGATAGGAATTATGATGAGACAGAAGTCTGAGTCAGGCACAGTGGGGAGAGGCAAATGCCACGGGCTGAAGCAGTGCTTGGACTCCTGCTGAATTTTGAAAAGAGCTGCAATGAGAGACATTTTTTGTTCTTTTAATAAGAGAAGAACAGAGGGTTTGGGAAACATGAATTTCAGAAGCAAAGACATTGCAAATTACGGCTTCATTCTCTAGCTACAGCTTTCCTGAAGATTTGGAGTGCTTTGCACATATTTAATTACTCTCACCCCAGTGCCCTTGTAAGCATTGCAGAAAATAAACAGAAGTAAACTGTGCTGCGAGACTTGCAATCCAGCTGTAAACCCAATGCCTTTACTAGCACCTCCAGGGCTGTTCTCTGCATTGTAAGAGTAGGAAATTGAGGCTAATATAAACTGATCAATCAGAGAGCAGGTCCCTGCACCTGAGCTCTGAAGAGTTTGCCCCGGCAGCCTTAGAACCTGCTATTCCGAAGCTCAGAAGGTGGCACAGCCTAAATGCTTGCCTTCTTGCTGCATGGTGGTAGCTGCGTGTGACATTCCAGTGTGCATTCCCCCGGCGCCAGCCCCGGAGCTCTCATGCGTACGCTGTAAATGGATATCCTAGCGGTCTTTATGTGCATTAATATTCCGTCTCTGGGTTACACAGAGAGCAGATGTACTATGCAGATGAAATCACCCACAGAGATTTCAGTGGGGCTCTGCAGGCTGGGATTTAGGCTGTTCTTTTCATTAACTTGGGCCTCTAATGACATATTTGTAAAATATTTGGGGGGTGGTGGTTGTTTTTTTTTTTACAGTTTCCACAGGGTGTTCCTCTGCTTTAGCATATTATAGAAATAAGCTTCATGGTTAAGGCACTGATTCAGAGCAAGCAAGCTAAGGAAATCTTTGCCTCAATTCCCTCATTTTTTAATTCTACATTGCCTGAACATATCACAAACCACAGGAGAAGCAACAACTTAGACTATTCTGCAAGACACCCTCTCCCCCTCCCCTGGTTGCTTTTGTAAAGCTGACATTTAGTACGGTGATTAAGTATGAAATCCCTAAGTGTGAAATTAAGCATCAGAACAAGCAAGTAATTACTTCCAAACTTGTCTTTATATGTTGTGCATAAAACATTCTCCCTCCCAACTTTTTCTCTCCCACCTTCCCTTTAATTTTCCTCCTCTTTCTCTTTGCCTGTCAAAATGTAAACCCTTCAGGTCGGGACCTGTAGGATCTCATGGGCTGGTGGAGCCAACCTGTGTTGCACATAGCAGGTGCTATCAGAAGCAAAACACGAACCATGATGATGTGGTTTGGAAGCTTTGCCATGCAAAAGCAGGCAGAGGGTGTCAGAAAGCAGATGCTGCAGCCCCTGGCAGGGGATGGGGTGATGGAGAGACAGACAGCCGTGGCCACTCAAGCATCACCAGAGACAGGCAGTTTACAAGGGGAGTATTTAGCTCAGCTTGGCCCAAAACAGCAAAGAAAACCTAGACGGGACAAGTGAGGTTAATGTGGAAAGAGCTGTTAAATGTTAGCTTCGGCAGCCAGATGTCTTTGCTAAAACCGAAAACAACAGTTATTGCATTAAAACCTCTGAACACAAAGTACTCTGTGGAAGTTGAAATGGCAGGTGGTGTATTAAGTAAATAAAGTCGCCCCGCTGTAGGCATTGTTTCTCACTGCAGCCGGCTGTAACCAGCACATGGCACAAGGGACCATGTGAATCTCTGCCATGTGATGTAGCGCCGTGCCTGGGTAACGTGCCGATACAGGGCTGGGAAGTCAGAGGAGACTTTTCTTTCAGCAGTTATCAGAAGGTTGATAAGGGCCAAGTGTTGCACGTGGCTTATTTGCATGGATTGGCTTTCCCTCGTTAGTCATCTGGTTTGGATCAGAAAAAGAAACGGGGTTTGCACGGGTGTCATGTGTCTTTCAAGCGCGGTTTGAATGAAGAGGGCTGACTGATTTTCATGTTAGTGACTTTTGAGATCGGTGTCACAGTTGGCTTTTGCTGTAACCCAGCAGTTACCCCCGGGCAGCGGTTACAGAATGTCACATCCCATTATCGGCGGTGCCGGGATCGCGGTGCCGCAGGAGCCATTCAAAAAGGTGGCACTTTTAAATTTCCTCCTGCTCTGCTCTCAGTGGTGGGGTTGGAAAGTCAGCCAGGTGATTCCGGAGTGAAAAGCTGGTATTTGCAAGCTTCTTTTGACCTCATGCCGTGTGTGTGGGATGGATGTACAAAGGGTAACGTGTTCATTGCTCACATCCACTTCTCCTGGAGATGCATTCCCAAACCTACTCCTGCTGCTGTTTCTTGTGGTCCTACAGGATGTTTCCCCACCGTGCTGTTACCCGCTGAGCATCGCTGGTCATACTTTACTGCTGTCACTGGCACTCGGGCTGGCAAATGTACTCGTGGCGTGTGTTTTTGCCAGGCTGTGCTGGCCACAGCCATATGGTGTCTGCTAAAGTCTTGGTGCTGAATCTCTCAATATAATTACCGTGCTGAGCTAATTGCTCATGCGTGGCTCAGGCACTTACTGGGTGGCTACCTCAGCCATCACCAGGACTTCTTCATTTATCACCTGTCAGGTTGTCACACAGCAGCAGCATTTGGCTGTCTCAAAAAAACCAAACCCCAAACCAAACACCACCATTCTTTGCCATCAAGCTCAGAGCTGATCTCTGTTTCTTTGCTATGAATCCTTTGCCCGTGGTATTGTCTCCAGTATTTGCAAGACAAAGGAGAAGGGGTGGCAGAAAACTGGGAGTTGGAAGCCAGGCTGGAGCCCTCCTGCCCATGAGAACTAGACAAATCCTATTGAGAGGGATGCTCTGTGCTGGGATTTCTGGTCTCTGCTTGCTGAGTTTGGATCCTGTGTGTCTGTTGCTTTCAACTCTCGCAGCGCACTCCAAAAAGGCAAAACAAGACAAACCTGAAGCCTCCCAAGGCCTGCAAACCCCCCGGTGTCTGAGGCTGGAGATGTAGCCATCAGTTCGCAGATGATGGATGTTTGAAAAGCTGCTCTAAGGAAATGAAATACTGTTTCAGTCATGTTCTATAAGCCAGGCTGACATAACATGTCCAGTCATTCCAGGTTTGTCAGGTACATTTAACAAATATATGATAACCAATCTACAATTCTGGGCAAGATGGAAGACCCTCGGTCTAATCAGCAGGGCAGGAGCAACCTGCAGAAAACCCTCTGAAGGTGTTTCACCTGATCAGCCTTTCCCCATAAAGGGGCCTTGAGATTGTTCTCAAAACTTCACTAATTGAACTCTTCCACTCCAGATTTTCTGTTTTATGAGGAAAAAGTGCTACATTGCAGATTCCACAGGTACGAGTGTTGTTTAGGCAGGTAAATAGTCCACAAGTGGAGAGGAAAAGGTTGAATCCTGGAAACTCATCTGGCTTTGTCTTTGGTTTTACAAAGTGAAATACCTTCTAAATCAAAAATAGGAGCTTTCAGGTTCAGGTATTTCTGTGGCTGAGACCACATGAGGAGTGGTTTCCTTTACTATGTTTGAACCAATATAAAGCAATTAGGTTTTTACTGCAAAAACTATACATATATATATACAGTTCCCTGTGAAACTTTTCAGGCAATAAGATTTTCAAAAACAATATAAGATTGAAAATGTGCTTACTAATGCAGCTAGGATAGAGGCTGCTCAGCTGGCACCAGGGAGCTTGGATGAAGGACTGGAAGGCCTGGCCATTATACAAGCGATGCACTGCTGGTCACAGATACAGGCTGTACAGTTCATCAGTAGAAGCTGTAGTTCATTTAGGGTGGGAGGCACCCTGAATTGGTGTGTAAGTGAAAGTCATAGGCAGGAAATTTCCTGGGCAGTATCAACCTGGTCTAGTGGGAGGTGTCCCTGCCCATGGCAGAGGGTTGGAACTCGATGATCTTTAAGGTCCCTTCCAGCTCTAACCCTTCTATGATTCTATAACCACGTTTTTTTGGTGGAATAACTGACCTTTTGGAACAGGTACAGAGAAAGGCCACAAAGATGATGAGAGGACTGGAGCACCTTTGCTATAAGGATATGCTGAGAGAGTTGGGGTTAGAGAAAAGAAGGTTCTGGAGAGACCTTATAGCCCTTTCTAGTAGCTAAAGAGGCTCCAGGAAAACTGGAGAGGGACTCTTTATCAGGGAGTGGAGCACTAGGACAAGGGGTAATAGTTTTAAACTGAAAGAGGGGAGACTTAGATTGGATATTAGGAAGAAATTCTTCACTGTGAGGGTGGTGAGGCACTGGAACAGGTTGCCCAGAGAAGTTGTGGCTGCCCCATCCCTGGAAGTGTTCAAGGCCAGGCTGGATGGGGCTTTGAGCAACCTGCTCTAGTGGGAGGTGTCCCTGCCCATGGCAGGGGGGTTAGAACTCGATGATCTTTAAGGTCCCTTCCAACTCGAACCATGCTATGATTCTGTGATTACTTTTCAGGCTCAATTTATTTTTTTTTAAAGTAATAGGTATTTTACAACATTTAGTGTCAATATCACCTGTGCTCTTTGAATAGAAACAGCCAGTAGCCATTTACCTGCTAACAGGTTCATAGTTTTACTGTCATTAAGTACCATTACACATGATTTCACATAATTTGCATCAATTTGCGTATGTGTCAAAATTAACATAGTATTGTGTCGGGTGAGTGAGTCAGCTTAATGAACAGCCGGCCCAACTCAGCCTCACTTGTGCTGCTAACTACTTAAAATTCGGCAGCCGCAGCCTGCCGCCTGCTCTGCTTCACTGCCAGCTGAAGGCTGGAACTGGAGGGACAGCATTGTCCTGAGAAGGGATCAGACAAAAAGTGTCACATGGAGCCACTGCAAATGGAAATTCCTTTTGTTTGGTTGGTTTTGTTTTTTGTTTTTTGTTTTTTTTTTTTCCTGGGAATTTTCAGTCTAAATGGTAAACGAATATATCCCTGTATATAAACGTGGAAAGCTATTTTAGCAGTAGCTTTGTACGCTGGAGACAGCATTACCGGCTTGTAACGATGAGAAAATACTGAAGTAGGACCCCTAGGAAGATGTAAATTGCAAAAGTGATTGATTTTTCATGGCCAGTAACTCTCTTTGGTTTTAACAACTTCACTTTAAGCACACAAATGCAAAAGTAAAGTTTATAAAGTTGCTGGCTGTATTGTTTGGGCCCTCACTAGTGGAGTGTGACTATTCCGAGCCACCCATCCGAGGCCAGCCTTTCCTACAGGAGTGTTGGCACGTCCCTGAAACCCCCAGCAGCTACATCTGGGAGCAGGGGACTCCAGAGGGTCATGGGAGGCAGGGACTGGTTTCCTTTCTGGCAAGGGGTTGGTTGGAGCTTGGGGCAGAACTGATAGTGCAGCTGGTAAATAAAAGGGAGGAACCACTGGGCTGTGAGCATCCTTCCTCCCAGACACCACCAGATGCATCCTGCCAGGTCAGGCATGAAATGCAGGTGACAGAACTGATGGTGGGTGTCAGCCGGGGAATGAAGGAAATGTAGGTGGGCAGCCACCCTTCTTCCCTTGGGAGTACACAAAAGACAACGTAGTGCTTTATCCTTTCCTGTTTTGTATGGGGAGAGGGCTGGTCTGGATCAGAACGGCCAAGGTGGTAGGTGGAGAACTTGATGCCTTGCAAAATAAGGGCTTTATTTAAAATAGTTGCAAACACCTCGAGAAAAGAGCAAAAGTGGCAACGTTGCTTTTGGGTGTTTGTGAGTAACTGAATAGCAGTGAGTGTTGTGTGCCAACTTGGGTCTGAGCCGTGGCTCTGCTCGTACACCAGTACTTTCTGGGGGCTCTTGCATCCAACCTGCGATGGGCAGCTGGATCCCAGCTGAAGCTGCTCAGATACAAGTCCCAGAACTATCACTGTGTGCCATCAGGGACAGCACTGGCACGGGGAGAAGGCAACTGGAGTGTTATGGTTTGGGCTGGATTGGCCAATGAGATTGTCCTGTTTTGCTTAAAATTACAACTGGTGCTATTTAGTTCGGTTAGGATCTCGGACGTACCTTCTGAGTAAAGAGACACTATAATACGAAAGTTGCTGCTTTACATTAATACAGTTTTTTTTCACTAGGTCTTCATATATTCTTATGAATATTTTTATTCATGTACATATTCAGTTATACAAATGTTATGACGCAATTTGACAGTATGGGGACCACAAAGTTCTCTTCTTTCCTTGCTCTTGTTTTGCCCCCAGAAAGGAAACGTCAAGATGAATCCAAACAAAGCAAAGCTCTTAGATTGTTTTATAGCTGGACAGGGATGATCAATACAAAACATAGAACAAAACCTTGTGTTAGCCAGTGAGACAGCAACCAATCTGCTTGATTTTTTTTTTCTTTTTTTAAAAATTTTGCCTAAAATTCTTGGTTTATGTTAGCTCTTTAGTTTCTTAACATGAAAGTATCACATTTCATTATGCATTTCATTGTCTGATGAAAAAACATTATCATAAGAGATAATTACTTGCCATATTGGCTCATCTTGCTACCAGAACCAGTAGAGTTTGCAGCCAATCTCAAAGATTGTTTCTTCTCCAAAATCCTACCTACATACTGAATTTTTGCAGCTTCGTTACAGAAGACTCTACAATTGTTGGCCAGTTTTCACTGCTTAATGGGTTTATGTGTACTTTCTTCAAAATGAACTGTTTCCAGCCTTGGGATACAGCTGATTCTTGCCTCTTCAATGGACTTTTTTTTGGTAGTATAACAGGGTAGCTACTGCACATATATATAGCTATATAGTTACACCAGTGCTGCCTGTTGAGATGGCCGTCCAATAGGATTAATGTTAATACAAAAGTCTCTTACTCCTGAACTGATTTTGGTTTGGGGCAATGTTACAGATTTTCATTCTTTCATGTGGCAGGTTTTTATAAACTCCTTTGTAGGGTTTAGGAAGTTGAGCTGTATCACAGCAGCCAAAAGTCTTTTGTTTTAATAATCATAAGAATATTCAACATTTCCTATTAGATTATTCCTTCAATCTCAGTACTGTACAAATGGAAATATCAGAGATACCACAATAATGCTATGAGGTGGACTTTTAATTATGAGAGATTTAAAAATTTAATTACATAATTTAATCAAATTCCCTGCAAAATAATTATAGCTTTCCCTCTACCTCTGTGTGGCAACTGAGTCACAGAAAAATTTGGGGAGGAAGAATTGTGGGCAGNCTGAGGGGAGACCTTATTCATGCTTGTAAGTATCTAAAGGGTGGGTTGAAGGAGGATGCAGATGGACTCTTTTCAGTGGTTCCCAGTGACAGGATGAGGAGCAATGGGCACAAGCTGGAACATGGGAAGTTCTGTTCAAATATGATGAAAAACTTCTCTCCAGTGATGGAGATGCCAGAGCCCTGGAACAGGCTGCCCAGGGAGGTTGTAGAGGTCTTCTCTGGGGACCTTCAAGCCTGTCCTGGATGCAGCCCTGAGTGATGTGCTCTGGGCAATCCTGCTTCAGCAGTGGCGTTGGACTGGATGATCTCTAGAGGTCCCTTCCAACTCTGACAATCCCATGATTCTGTGATACTAGGGTGTGCCTCAAGTTGAGTACTTTGTGTTTTACGTAAGTGACTTGTTGAAACAGAGAGTTCTAAAGCCGAGAGTGCTCCCAGTAATGTTGCTGGACTCACAGGTGCTTGTCATCCATAAAAATTCACACCAAGTACCCAAGGCTGGCATCCAAAAGGAGACTCACCACCAGTGAATGTTCTTATAAAATGGGAACTGTCCTGTCAGTCCTGGCTGTGCCATTACACATCGATAACGAGGTGGCAATAGTTTTCGTAGGATGTAAGAGATGTTATTTCCATGGTCTCCTTGAAGTATAGATGTCCTCTACACTTGGCAGGCCAGCCGTGTTAAGAGGGTGAATATGTGGTTTCCTTATGTCTGGTAATAGCTCTTTTGGCAGAGCTTCTTGATACTGGAAATGGGTTTTGTAGACTTGCTGAATACATTAGCGCACAATGAACACATCCCAGCAGCAGGACTTTGAGACCTAATGGTGTTTTTTTCCCTCTTAGTGGTTTTACGTTTGCATCAATTACAGCTGCCATCCACCTCAAACCCCAATCTGAGTGCTCAGGAAATGTTTGTACATCCATAAAAACCCAGAAGATAAGAGCATCTTCCCCAGAACTGTTCATCTAAATGTGTCTCTAAGCAAAAACTGAACAGGCAAGTGAGGTGTCCTTTTAATCCTTCAGGATGTGGAACACTCTGTTAGTCACACAGAGATCATTATTTGAGGACATTCAAAATGTGGTGGTTACTCTTCTTGCCTCACCCTGTGGTACATCCCATTAGCCAACATTTTACATCTGCCTCCAACACCCGGTCTCCAATGGATCTGGGGTTATTGCTGCTCAGTTGGCAGAGCCATGGGTGTCTCTAGGAAAATAGTGGAAGTCCTTGGAGGGCATCTGCAGCTTTGGAAAAGGACTGAAGAGAGGGACTGAGCGCAGGGGATACTTTTTGATCCAGCAAAGCTAAAATTTGTTAGTGAGAAGATTTCCATTAAAAGAAATAGATACACTATGCTGCACCACCGAAACCACTACAAATAGGAGACATTACAGCCTAATTATTTTGCAGGTTTCTTGATGAGTGATTCTATTCTTTTAAAGTTAAGCCATCAAGAAAGGTTGTTTTCAGTGACAAATGAAAGAACAGTTACCTAAATTGCTTGTTAATTCCTTTAGTCATAACATGTGGTAACTCTTCCCCAGATGTGTCAGGACTAACAGTTTCTTCAAGCAATAAATCTCTCCCCGAGTTGTTGGATTTCTAGTCTTCCGAGTGCAACATCTTCGTTATTACTGAGTTTTATTCTTACTTTCCATCAGTGCAAAGTTTTCTTTCAAAATGCTGTGGCGTAAAACATGACACTGAGAAGTAATGAAGTTGTACTAATGCACTTTACCCTGGGTTGGAAGGAAGGAGCCGCGGAGGCTGCGTGAACACCAGTGCAAAGCTTTTGAGTGGGAAAACAACCTCTGGTGAAGCCTTGAAACTCACACCAAAAAGCTGAGCTGGACTGACCACGGTGGTGCATTATCATGGTCTCAAGCACTGGTTTGAATCGCTTGGGATTTTATGCTTATTAAGTGCTATCTTATCCTCTCCCTTTTGATGGACTTGATTCCTCTCTGGACTAACTGATCATCTACATGAATCTCTGGAAATCAAAGAAGTGAACCAAATTCAGAGCTCATATAGGTGCCAGCAGCCCACTTAAAAATATGTCTCTCTGTTAAGCCTCACAGTTTTCATGCTTTTAAGTCTGTCCTGATTTATGTTGGCATCAAAGAATCATCCTTTGCTGACGTACATATAGATATAACGAGAAACACAGATGTTGTAATGAATTTTCTAATTGGATGTGGATGTCTGCTGTTCTTAAATGGATAATAAATACAGCTCAAATGATCTGTTTGATCACAATTCAGAACTGCCCTAAGAACGTAACCTAAAATACAGCTGGGGTAGATACGTGTGTCAAATAAAAACAGGATGCTCAAAAGAGAAATGATCTGCTGCTGGTATAGATTTTCAGCAAAAGATATGAATAAGCTTTCTCCTCAAAGGCTGCTGACAACAATTCTAGTTTGTATAAGGACATTGCCAAGAGCCTTATAGAAAGCAGACTGTGGCTCATGGGAAATATGCCCCGTTTCTTTTCGCCTCTGCTCCTAATTTTATTCCAACAGCTGGCCAAGATACTGTTAAAACAATGAAAAGGAAGAAAAAAGCAACCATTAAAGCTCTTGAGCCATTTGCTATGAGATAGAGGTAATCCTGAGACTCACAGGAGTATTAGAATTATAACAATAAAGTGCTACTACTGCTGGGGATCGTTTTAGAAATAAGCAATCAGACGGGAGGTTAATACAACACAAACCTCCATCGCTCTCGTCTTGCCACTGTGCCTCCCTGTAAGGGGATCGGGGAGTTCAACCAGTTGGCTGATTAAAAGAGGTTTAACAGCAAGGCAGAGCAGTTCCCCTTCATAAATGAGGAGGTGAGATACATACTTCTAGTCTGGGGAAATGCGATGAAAAAAATACAGGTTCACCGTAAAGCTGAGATTTCTGTTCTGCTTTTCTTCTGAACTGATCCTTGGTAATTATTCTTCTTTACAGCCTCTGGCCTCTCTTCTTCTCCATCTACCCCAACACAAGTGACCAAGCAGCCCACGTTTCCTCTTGAATCCTATAAGCATGAGCCTGAGAGACTAGAAACGCGGATTCAATGTTCTTCACCTCCGGACACAGGGCAGAGATTTTCTTTGCCTCCATCTCAAAGTGCAGCCAAGCCTCCTATCATGACACCAGCTCCCTGTGCTACCTCAAAACCAGTAAGTAAAGCATGGACAGGGTTGTGTGGAACCATTTGTTGTATTACAACCAGTGGGCTGGAGTGTGTGTGTCCCAACTGTGGGACAGAACGAGAACAATTTCACGTGCTTTTTACATCAGACTTGTTTCAGCTTCTCCCAGTATTAAGCTGACAAAGCACTAGGAATGCAAAGGTGGTAGTTCCCCTTCTGATTTACCAAAATAGCAATTTTTGCACCATTCTCAAGTGAGTTTTGCAGTGGCTCCAGATCCCAGCATACGTTGCTGAGATGCCACATTAGGGAAGGGTAAAATTTTACTTAGGATTGGCTTTTATCTCCCTTGGGAAGAGCTGATGAGAGAGCTAGCAGCCAAGGAGAACATATCAAAGAGGAATTCACAGTATGAACTGCAGGGGTTTTGAGTTCCTGCTGCCTCTGGAGTCTGAGATGACTGGGACAGCTGGTGACCGGTGGCAGTAGTTGCTATCACACCTCCGGCTCCAGCTCATAGAGCAGGGGAAGAAAGGCAGCACTACCAGGGTATTAATCCAGCCCCCCCACACATAGTAGAGGTATCTTGAGGAGAGTGGTTGCTTCAGCTTCTGGGAATGCACAAACTCAGCAGTTCCTGGGAATACGGGAATTCCAGCCTCTGGTATTCTCCACCACAGCATCACCACTGCATGCCCTTGGTCCTACTCCCCTCCCCTCTGCCTTGGTCAGCCTCAGCCTCAGAGGCGTCGCTGCTCTCTCTTTCTGTGCTCCTCTGCCTTTTTGCTCTTTTTTTCTTTTTCATGTTAATTCCTTTGCAGTAACTTTATCTTTCTGTTCACTGTTCCCCTGCATCATGGAACTAGCAGGCTGTGATCTGTCACCAGAGTTAACTACCCTGCATGTGTCCCATCTGTCTTTTCCAGTTTTTCTTCTTTTTTTTTTTTTTTTTTTTATTCTCTCAGAATAAAATATCTTTGACATTTTCCGTATCTAGAAATCTACACTTTAGAGGACATAAAGGTTTGTGAGGTTTGCTTCCCTGTTGAACGACTACAAGTTCTGTTTCGTTCCAGTTCTTAGTGATTTATTTAAAAGCAGGAAGTTTCCTCCCACTCGCCCATGGGAAAGCAGTTCCAGGATCTGGGTACGCTCAGGCAGCAATCCCAGCCCTTTTGTGTCAGGTACCTCCACAGCAGCAGCAGCCCTCGTTACACTGAAAGTCTTTAGGTACTGGCTCAGTATTCACAGACCACTTTTAAGTCATTGTTCACACAGACCCAGTAAAACCCTGTTTTGGGGACCCGTTCTGAAATGGTTAGGAAGTCTCCGATTCTCTGATTTTCAGGCTAGTTTTTTTCATGGACAGGTTATGACCAATTGCTCTTATAATTAATAGCCACTTTCGTTCATTGTTTCTTACATCCTGTTGTACCTGTAGCCAACCTTTTTTTTTTTTCCTAGATTAAGCAAGCCAAACTCTCCCTACAAAATACAAACCTTCTGTTCTGCTGCTATGCAAAAGTAAATCACTACATTATTAAATAACATAATTCCTACATTTATAGTTGGGGAACTCTAGCAGTGACATTTCTCCAGCCAACTCACTGCCTTTCCATTCACGTAGTAGTGTTGCCAAACATAAATTATGAAACTTAAAGGCTTGTAGGACACAAAAGTATTTTTGGTAGGGTTCAGTCAACCCTTCATATTAATTTCACATGAATGTGTTTATTTACGTTATGCGGCTACAGAGGAGTATTTTGTACCTATTAGAAAAGAAATGGGCAAACAACATAATCTTAGCACATTGCACTGACAGGAAGACTGAAAAGTTTGTTTAGATTCTAATTATTGTTGATTTGGACACTATGAAGCTGAGTAGAAGATGCCAGAATAAAGAAACAAAGCTCCCTGCAAGTGTTTATCAACAGATGTGGTTGTATATATATATACAAGAGAGAGTCTGGATGGAAACTCAGTATGTTGAACTCAATTATCTACTGTTCAGAAGATACAGAAACACAGATATAAATATAAACGTATAGGATGGATAGTGCCTGATTATCTTTGTTTTGTACCCTCTGTACTCATTTATATCTGAGAACAGGGAGTGTGCAGGGCTGCCAGTGAATCATTAGGTTTTTGGTTTACTTGGGAACAAATGTCAGCAGCTACAGATCTGTGAGGAACAAAGCCCTGGATGTTTCATTTCAATGGAAACCAGAGAGAGGGATTTGCCAGCTCTTCTAGTAGGAGAAACTGTGAGAGGAAAGAAAGGGAAAGCTTCTGCAGAAAGGCATGAATCTGAAGCTGATGGGTGTTTGCTCAGGATCGTTGTGTCTTTCAATCCCTGTAAGTTATTTACCTCGCATTCCTTTACAAATATGACAGCCCTAGACCAACATTCTTGATTTGTGTACTGTATTCTGAACTGTGTGTTAATAACTCTATGTTTTCACAATGCACATACCATGAACAAATCTGTAAAAGGTAAATTCAATTTCTTGTTTACTTAGTTCACCGTTTCTTGGCATAACAATTCAAATTATCTTAGAAGCACACTATAAATTATATGGTAAATGGTTTCATAGCGGCCATGCTGTTAGACGATCAGTTTAATGACAGGGAAGCTTCTGTGTTGACATCTGAAATGAGAAGTTGACTCTTATCTACAGGGCTCTGCCAACTTACATCTCATTTACTTATTACTTTGTTTAACTAGTGATGATAATGTGTGAGATCCCAGGACTATTATAAATGATTCGTGATTGCTCTATATATCGTGGTAGCAAAGAGGAACCCTTGGACCCAAAGCCGGAAGTATTACTGAAAAAAAACAAACACAGAAGAGCTAATAACTGTAGGAAGGTGCATACTTGGAACTAATCTTCACCTGTTTTTATCATTAACTGCATTTCAAGCTGTTTGTGCACTTGTTTTTTATCTGCCTGAGACTGCTGCACAGAATGGTTAAATCTGTTTAGTAAGAGAGAAGGCATGGAGGAGAGAATAAAAATATTTATTTCCCAGCAGATGTAATGAAAACCTGTCATGTTTTCGTAGAGTGCAGAACAGTGTCTATTTTAATGTGATTTTTAAGCCTTAGATTCTGGCGAGAGGAATAAAAAGCGGGAGACAGTTCCTGACAGAGGGAGATCCTCCTTCAGCAAGTACCATCTCAACACAGTACGCAAACCCGGGCAATTAACCTCGTGCTAAATGGATATCTGTGGTAATCACTAAGGTCTGAATTTATCCCACCTAACTTTAGAAACCCATCTGAGCTGCTTAAGCGGGGAGTGCAGTAGCTCTAGTTGTCTCTGTATCCCACAGAGAGGCATTTGCAGGGGATGAATCAGACCTTCAGTGGGCTGACCAGCCTTTCGCAATGACTATAAAGGAAGTGACTGCATATAAAGGAAGGTGTTGCATTTCTAACCGAGGCACTTCTGTTGGGTGCCCACAGCTAGATGTGATGGGGCTGTGACACAGCAGGGCAGCAGCTCGTGCAGGCTCTCCTCCGGGTGTGGACGTGTTCCTAGTGCTTGAGTTAGATGGTTGTAGTGAGCAATTCAGCTGATAAGAGATCAAAGCTTTACCAAAAGATTACTGTGTGCTGCATTAAAATGGGGAAGGAGCAGTCTGATTTTTCATGGTACAGTTCATGACTCCGTACTTCGGCCTTGTGTTGTTTGGTCTGTGTAACCTTCAGGCAGTAAGTGGTAAATGATAACTCTTCTCTAATGTAACATTACTAATCATGAAAGGAATGTAGAGAGGTTGCAAATTCAATAATGAATACGTTCACTCTGTTTCCGCTTTGCTTGTATTTTGAAGTAGAAGGTAGAATGTTGAGCTAAATAAGGTTGTATCCTTTTCATTTCATCCTTTCTTCTTGCACTGATGCATAAGACACTGAAAATAGCAGTATTTCCTGTCTCCTGCAAACACAAACCCTTTTCATAGAATCATAGAATGTTTAGAGTTGGAAGGGACTTCAAAGATCATCGAGTTCCAACCCCCCTGCCATGGGCAGGGACACCTCCCACTAGAGCAGGTTGCTCAAAGCCCCAACCAGCCTGGCCTTAAACACCTCCAGAGATGGGGCATCCACAACTTCTGTGGGCAACCTGTTCCAGTGCCTCACCATCCTCACAGGAAAGAATTTCTTCCTTTTGTGGTACATGGTTTCCCAGCCTTTGTGGGTATCCCCTTTCCTGGCATGAGAGGAGTCCAGGCAAGAGAAAGAAGATGCTGGCTCAAAATTGAGGAGTTGCCTTTGAGTTCTTGATTGGTGAAAATCAGGGTTTCCTCTGCTCTGAAGAAGTGACAAAGGTGGAACATGCTTACAAATGGACCTTTCCATAGGATTGTGTAGTTAACTACGATTCTCCAAATAACTTCTGATCCAAGTAATTTCCCAAAATGTTCTTAAAAAGAGGGCATCTCAGCCAGAAGACACTCTGGGGCTTACTCTAAGTTTGTGTGAGCACGTTCTGTTAAAACTGCAGATATACCACACAGGAAGGACTGGAAAAATCCAGTCTCTACTACCTATTTTACACAGTCCTTGCTGCTCTGGCATGTGGAAGAGGAGAGACGTAACGTACAGCTGGGACTCTCTCTTCCAGTCCTAGCTACAGAGAGGGAAACAAGACTTGTTTCTGCAGCTACTTGCTCGTTAAACAGTAGCACTTCCCTGCAAGGCTATTCACGCTGTTTCTTAGCCAAAATGTAGTAAACTCAAAGCCAGGGCTGTTAACTTGCTCGGCGTGAAAGGCTATTGCATCACAACCTGCTGCTGGCACCGAGCCTGGGAACCAGGGTATGTGCGGTGGGACCTTCAGTTTGGCTCTCTCTAAAAGCCAAGCCACCCATCAGAGCTCTGTAATCCAGCTGGCTGATGAAAGAGATTAAAATCTGATGAAGAGAACAGAAAAGTGTTCTTTGATNGGGAAAAAAAAAAAAACAGGAATCCAGTCTGCAAATGTACAAGAACTCCCTGTTTCAGCATTCATGCGGTTTAAGGCAATGTCTTAGAGTGCCAAGACATTGCTGTGATTCAGCTTTGATTTACTTCGCAGTAAGCTGATCATAGAAATTAGAGCCAGAAAGCCTGTCATTTACCAGGGAAGAAAGCTCTTGCAGTGTTGTTGTGTCCGGGCTGGTCTTAAGTGCCTTGATTCCAGTGCTCCTGTTGGGCAATGACTCTGTTCTCTAACAGATCCCGTGGGCTGTAACAAGCCATCACGGTTTAAACATTTTCCCTCCTGGAACGGTTGCTGTCCATGCGAAAGTGGGTTTGATTTAAAAATGGTATATATTTATGCAGCAGTTGGCATCTAACTAACTAGTGGCAAACCTCATAAAGGAATAACTTTTTGATGAACTATATAGCAAATTCATACAGTATTAATGGGAAAATGTTTTGAGCCCACTGGATTTGGTTTCAGTCTCCTGTGACAGAGCATCACGGTGGCTCCACTGAGCTGAATATAGGCTCTCAGGAGAATTATTTAATATGGTTAGAATGTCCATAGTGAGATTCAGTGGGACATAAAGGATAAATGAACAAATAAACTCACTTGGAACTGGAAAGTATAAAAAAAATAGAAAGCTTCAGATATCTCACATTTCTTTTTAATTGCAACTCCTGTTTAATTAATATTCTATTTTCCCACTTCACCTTCTTCCTATTAGTCATATCTCTTGTATCACATTAGGTATTTTCTTCCTTTTTTAGTTCTTAAAATATGCAATAAACATCTTGATATCTGTTTTCTACTGGTTAATTTGCCTTCTTTTTTTTTTTTTTTTCTTTTTTTTTAAGCTACTTATTTGGTTTAGAAATAGAAATGTCCAGTCACAACCTCCTGAATACTGGTTTCCTAATATATTTGTATTCTGGTTGCAGTGCTCAGGTTCATGGCAATCAGTCTTATGACACAGAGAAATTATATTGCATAAAGATCATTTTTTTCTCCCCCAAGGTAATGTGTGTCTGTGTCAGCTTGTGGCTTTTTCTGCAGCCATAGAGATAATTTAATCAGCTAGCTATGGATTCACTCAGTGGAGAACTTATTTTAATGTCATAAAGTCCTACAATTCTTGTTCCTTCTAGTCCTAGATGAAAAGGAATGGTGGAAAGTACTTTCTACATGGAAAAAAGAACTTTTCCTGGGTGGAAAGTATGAATAGCCAGAGTGCTAAGTCAAATCAATTCCCAGCTTCTTTGACAGCTCTCATAAGGCTATAAGTAGCTAAGGCAATTAAAACTAGAGCATCTATGAGTCTTTTTTAAGATACACATAGATATGAAAATCATGACCCCAGCATCCCAAAGACAGAGTTAGTGGCTTAAAGCTAAGTTACTTTTATCAGCCTAAGTCCTGCACTATGCATGGTAAAAAAAGGCTAAACCTAAGGAGCTGGCCTCATGCGTCTATATAAATAGATATCTTTTGAGTAAGTCAGATGACATAAGAGGGTGCTTTAATATTGGCATCCTGGTTTTACCCATTGAACTGATTTCTCGTGGTACAGCTTATTTCTGAATTTTAGACTTGTTAATTTAATAAGCAGCCTGTTATTTTGCTAGAAGATCAGAACTTCTCGTAAGAGCGAGGTCTGCTAGCAATTAGAAGCCGGATACATATTCTCTGATTTAATGTAATGCTGCAGCTTAATGTAGGATCACTTACGGTTTCTTACTAGCTTAATCTGGGCAATTTCGGAACACAAAAATCATTTACTGCCTAGGTTGTTTATTCACAAAGCAGTGGGGATTATAGACCAAAGTCTTTCCATGAGAATGGAGGAGAGATGCTCAGTTTTGAACCTGTTCTGTTGCACCAGCTCTGCTTATCTATTGGACTAGAGGATAAACACAGCTAAGAATAAGCAGAATGTGCTTATGGGATGGAACTCCATGAATTCCTCACCAACTCTCTTGCCCAGGTTTTGCCTCTATTGTATATTAGATATACTAAATATATATTTTAGGTGTACTGCCTTTAATGGCTGACAGATTGTTAAAGACTGTAAAGAGCTGGTTGGTACCAAAAGGACTACATAAAGCAGTGATATTCCTTCCTCGCTTCCACACAACATTCCCCAGTCCCTTCTTCTGACTGGATGAAATAAACTGTTGTTGTTGGGAGAAATAAGAGGGACATCACAAACAACACTCGCTCTGCAGGGTGTCCTTTCCCCAGCTTTCGTATTTTGTAGCTACCTGCTTGTGAATGAGGAGAGCGATGCAGCTCTTTAAAAATACACCTTGGGTCTGTGTTGTGCCTTTTTTTATTTAATTTTAAGATTACAATCAAGCAAGTTTGGCCATTTGAAAGTCAGCTGCATGGGCTGCTGACTCAGAAGAGGAATAGATACCATCTTGGCAGCAGCCTGGAAAAATGTTTCCATTGTGCTGGTGAAATGAATGCAAAATATTTATTCTTTGAGCTTGTTCACAACAGCGTTCTCAGCTGGAACTGAGGGTGGGGCTGTGGGGAAGACATTTGCAGGAAGACAATAATGGTTTGTGCAGTGCCCAAGGTACTTGCATAAGCTTATTTGATGATTAACAAAGGACAAGGCCCCTACCATACGGGGTTTATGAGCTGAAGTGTCAACCGGTGAAGCGATCGAAGGAGAGTAAAAGTGAAAAGGTAACGGAGGCAGAAGGTCAGCAAAAGAAGGGGAGGGGGCAGAAATCCAGAGGGGAGGTTTTAATTTAGTCTTTTTGCATGTTTAGGTTTACAGTAAATTGCCAGTGATAAGATTATTACCTTAAACTTTTGAAATGTTTATCTGTCGTACTTTTTCACTTACAACTGCACAAGCTGGGGCATCAGTGGCACGTAGAAAGTCTTCTTCCTTGTTCCTCAGAACAAAAAGTTACTAATTGCTATTTTGTGGTATGTGAGCACATATGATTCAAGCAGAAAAATAAACATGATTTTTGCCCTGAGGACCTTATTGTCCAAGAGCCTGATCTAGCAAAACAGGCCAGGCAAATCCTAAAACTGTAAGAAAGCATTGGCTTAAACAGGATTGTTCCTAAACACAACTTCCAGTATACGCTGGCAGAAGAGATTTTAAGTGTAGCCCTAACACAGCAATGACAGCGGGCGTTGAAGAAAGGTAACCTGAAGGTTACAGCCCTGAGTTTGGTTGAGGTTGCTGTGTATTTATGTTGCTGAATCTCAGGTGCTGTTTTGTTTTGGTTGATGTCAATGTGATGGTGGCCTTGATCCAGGAAAGCACTTAAATGTGTGGTTAAGCGTATTATTGGTAGTCTTGTTGGAGTCAACGGTACTAGAGCACTTAAAGCCATGTGCATGCCAAGTCACTCTGCTGGATCAGAGTGTTTGTACAACTTTTGTTGTCTATTAAAACACTTTCATACGAAAACTGAAGATGAGGAAGGAAGCTGATGGACAGAGTTGGGGAAAACATTAAAAAAAATAATATATATTTAATCAGAGCTAGGTTGATGGTTGGACTACATGATCTCAAAGGTCCCTTCCAATGTAGACAATTCTATGATTAAAGGTTCAGAAAAGTCTAAGTGAGGGAAAGAGACTGGAAATCAGAAGAGAAGAGAGCTCCTGGCAGCAATGGAAAATAGCAGTTCACTGAGCGGTAGGGAGAGCAGCAGCTGCAGGATTGCTGTCTGCCTACTGGTGTGTGTTTGGCCTTCCAGACTTTGGGTGTTGGGATTCTGTTTATTTAGAAATATTTGTGGTGTGTACTACCCCAGGATCCAGCTCCTTACATAAATGGAAACAGCTATCAATGAAAAAATCGCTAATGAGAGAAGGCAACAGATTCCCCTCCAGTCCCTCTCCCTTGAGCACTCTGAAAATGACTCCCAATAGACCTGTTCCACCGGGGACAGGATGCTGCCAAAGCTGATTTCTTAGGGAGAACTGTGGGGAATAGTTTCCATGGAGAATGCACAACTTTATTTCCTGGAATTTGTCTTCAGAAAGGGAAAGCAGGATGCCACTGAGCACCACTTTAGTACAAAACAACCTAATACAAGCTGGTCACCAAGTAGTTTCTTCTGTCATCCAAGATTTTACAGGTACAGGGTTACATTTTGGAGAAAAGGATGCCTTCTTCAACCTTCCTTCTTTTCCTCGTGGCCTCAAGCATTTGGCTGTTGCTGTTTTAGAGAAGAAATCTTGGAATTCAAAGGGCATTTCAGTTGCAGGGTCATTAAGGAAAACAAGAGTTTAGAAAGGAGAAAAATCCATTGCTGCTATCTAGGGTGTGCTTCAGAGATCTTAGAGAGCTGACTGCAACCATCCCTCCTTCCAGAGAGCATTTCTGCAACTCTTAAGTCTCCCAGAGCCTCAGTTTCCCATTTATAAAAAAAAAAAAAAATAATGGGGTAACGCTTCTGTATGTCCAAGAGATGTTATGATGATAAATATCCAAACAAGTTCTACAGAACCCAGATATCTGTAGAATAGGAGCTGCAAGTGGCTTGAGATAAGTTAACCATAGGTAGCATGTGTTGTCTTTACAGCAATGAGCTTTTGCACTGCAGATTGTAATGATGCATAGGAAGTGAGCGTGTTTTCAGAGCACATAAAGATTTACACTGAAGACCACTGTAAAATAGGCTGCTCTTCTATGTTTATTTTGGAACTTCCTTTAAGACAGTTCAGACATTCTCAGGAACTGATAATTTTCAGAGAATTATCATAGGACACTGTCCTGCGCATTATATAAAGGTTAGTATATATACAAACATTCCCAAAAATTAATGTTATGTAATGTAGACTTGCTCATTTTAATTTTTTACCACAGCTAGACATGAAATTACTTTAAACCAGTGACTCAATGTAATGTCTATCCAAGCCTAGTAAAGATCTTAAATCATAAATACTTAATGTTTTTCTAGAGGTCCATAGCCAGACATCTATTCCAAACTCGGTGTGCCTTTCCCAAGAGCTTAAAATACCATCCAAACAAACTAAAAATGAATATAACAACCCCTGAAATGTCCAAGCCAAATCAGCTCCCCTTCTTGCAGGAATGTCCCATGCTGTCCCTCACAAGGCCTTACTTGGTCATCCCCTGAGAAGAGCCCAGCTAAAACGCCAACACTTAACCCAAATGGCCAAGGTTAGGGAGTGCTGGTGGGACTGCCCAGCCGGCAGCAGTTTCCCCTCTGCACCATCACTGCTCCTCCATGAGCCCTTTCACGGGCTCCCTCTCTGGCAGAGGACACAGGACACGCAAAGTCTCCCCAAGACAAAGGTCCAAACCTCTGAAAACTTTTAACCTCAGAAGATGACGTGACTTGTCTCAAAAGATGATTAACTTAGATATATGACCATTTTGGCAGAAACAACCACTTTAATCTCAAACTACTGATGGCATTATTTAATTTAATATTCAACTGCTTTTTTTGTTTTCATTTAAGTTAAGCTGACACTGAATTGCCAGTCTGCTACTTAAGTGTGCATTAGAAGTGAAAAGGCACCTCCATAGGCCTTATACACAACTTAATGTACAGTAAATAGAATTTAGTCCTGACTCTAGTGAAATCAGTGCCAAATTTTCTATTTACTTCAGAAAGGCTGGATTCTCTTATGACTCAACTACTACCTTACCTTGTAATGACAATTTAACCAGTCTGTTTTCATACTAGTGTTAACTGGGAGGTACCACTCTACATTAATACAGAAGTCTCCTCAAACAGGCTGTTGACTATTGACTGCAATGCTTTATTTCTATATTTTGAGGAAAGCTACAACAAAAAAAGCTGTAGAGAAGCATGTCAAGAAATAAGTTCAACCCTTTGTGGACATTTAACACAGACTGAATCTTCATCTAAGCCTATCTGCTTGTGACCCCACTGTTTGCCATATCCACACTATCAGCATCCACTGCCCAGGAACACACTTTGGTATCCGCATCCCCACAAGCTCTGCAGTGACATGAGCCTGGTGGCAGGCCTGCTGCAGGTGTGTCCCAGGCCCTTAGCCTGGAACTAATTTGAATTTTTTATCAATTCTGGTTCCTGGAATACAGGGAAAAGCCTTACCAGTATTTCCATCTCTCTTTATGATACTGTTTGTAGTCATAAAACATTTAGCTTAGACACTTGATATGCTTCTTGCTTAGCACAGTCCTTGCTTCTGTCCTTCCAGATGGTGTTAAACCACAGAACCGGTACAGAGAATGATCTGGTTCCACCAGTGATGTACCTGAAGTGATGGAAGGATATAGTTAATAGGCTATCAAAAGGGAAAGCATGCACAGTAAAGGGAAGAAACCTATTGCATGTTGTTGTCTTTGCAGATTTCTTTTGCACATAACAATAAAAAAGAAGCAGCACACAAAAATTAGGCATGGAGTGATCAGCAGTAGATCAGGAAGTAATTCAGGAAGAAGGTTAGGCTCTGCAAGCTGTGCAGATTCAGTGCCATCTAAAAACTGGCTTTTTGTCAAAAAATAATTTACTTGGAGTTTACAGGTCAACCGTAGGCTCTCTGTTGAAGGAAGTTTATTAATATATTGGTTTAGTGTAATAGTAGCTACTCTGAGACAACAGACTTCTGGGGCCACTGATGGCACTCGTGTCTCAAGGCTGTCAGGCTTGCAATCTAACGCAAACACACAAACCCCGAGTGCTAGGAGGGAAGTCCTTCTAGGATTAGGAAGTTCTCCTAGAACTGCACTGAAAAATACTTCATTATCTCTGTGTGTCTCTTTGAGGGAGCTTTCAAATGCTTCTTCTGGAGCCCTGCTGAGTATTGAGATCCTCAGTCATGGTAAGCTCTGCAGAAAGTGGCCACCGATAGTGCAGCTCATCTGTTCCGTGTTTAGCCTGCAGTTACCCGCTTCTTTGTGCAGCTTCTGCCATGGAGTGAATTATTTGTTCAGGCCAGGTCTGTATAAATTTCTCAAAGTTTTCTTGAGATTGCGGGCGATTCACCTCTGAGCCAAAGATTGTCTCTATTTTTCAGTAAATCACCCTTGTAACTCTGACCTGTGTCATCCTTCTCACCTCTAGGCTCAATAGATCTGCTTCTAGCCTTGCAAAACCGCTGATAATCATGATAATTACATTTTAACGGTAGGCTACTAATAGGTTACTAGAATTTTTTTGTAGTTTACTCAATGCCTGAAATGTGGTATCAATTAACTTCACGCTTTCTTAGGGAAAAGGTGTTTCATTTTGAGTTTAAAAATATCATCATCGAAAGCTGGTGTAAGAAGTGTTTGCACAGTGAAGTCACTATCTGTGACCAAGGCTTTGAAATGTAACACCAAGGTGAAGAAAGTGAAATGGTGTATCCTAAATGTGTTTATTTAAATCAGAATTGGCTCGGAGTGTTTGGCGGTTTTTTGTTGTTTTTTTTTTTTCAAATTTGTCATTCCCAGTGGCTTCTGTTCTGCAGATTACTCATCAGAACCCTTGGCCTCAATCCAGGTAAAGTACTTAAGTAAGCGCTTAACTAACACAAATAATCCAGTATTCAGTGCCAGTGAATGAAGACCCATGTAAATGTGGGCTCAGGCTTATTATTCTTTTCCATTCCCTTTAATTTAGTGGATGCTTACCTGTTTTTTACCACTAATACTGTCTTAATCTGGTTTTTTGGTGTGGGTTTTTTTTTTTTTTCAAATGTACATTTGTCACAACAAACTACCTTCTGTCACCAGGTTTATTACCTGAATACTGCAGCTCTCTCTGGCAGTAATTTCCCTTTGGCCTTAACCGTGCCCCTCAGTGTGATAAGAGGTAGGTCCTATTTCAAAGAGACTAAGGAGCACTCAAGCACATGTGTGAAAATAGCTAAAGTATATCTTTTCCAGCATAGAAGATAACGAACATTTAAGACAAGAACACTTAAAAACTTGGGAACAGATTAAGTGGCCTCCCCGTGTTGGCAGAATCAGGCAGCACGCTTGTAACATCACTATTCTTAACAAATGCAGGTCAGTTCCTCACAAGCACTTAATGTTTTCAACTTTGGGTTCAAAAGGACAGAATTAAAATTGTTGAGCGGTTTGATTAACCGTGTACAAGACTGATAATGTTGATTCAGACTCCAAGTATATTCTACACGAGTAATCAGAGGAATGAATGTTGGCCACAAAGGCTTATATAGAGAATGCCTCAGGTATTCTTGACTCAAAACTCTGCTTTATCTGAGTGGCAGAGTGATACAGGCTCAGACACACAGCCAGAGATTAGGCTTTATGTAAACAAATCCTGCCTCTTCTCCACTTCTGCCTTGACTTCTCTCTAAGAATATAGCTGGGGATCTAGACTATCCCTTGGTCTTTTACTTCCTTTGAAGGTTAATTTTAAGAAGTACTTGACTCTTCTGCCACTGGTACCATTTTCCTTTTCTCAAAGGGAGGTGTTACAGGACACTGTTATGTAAAAGATAAGTTCTTTGTTTCTGGTGTTAGATCAAAGGGAGTTTTTAAAATCTATCCTGTTTCTCGGTGGCAGAACTCTCTGGGATTAAACTGCGAGTTCATTTCCATACAGAAGTATTTAGGAAGGGCTCTCCACTGAAAAGGTGAAATCACTCTGCACATTCAGTGCATGTCTTCAGGGTAAACAGATTTCACCGCTCAGCCCTGTAATTGCAGTGAAGATTTAGTAGAAATGCAAGTTGTCCATTTCGTCATTTTTCCTAGTGCTGAATGCACTCCTGTATTCATTTTTGGTTTTAGGATTTGGCTAAATTTGAATATCGTGCTATTTGTGTTATCCATTGAATCTACTAAGGATCCCCAACTGCGACTGCTTATCACTAATAATTAACTCTGTAAAGTAATTAATACTATAGCTGCTTTTAAGTGGGAGGATACCTGCAGTGGGAGGCTAATTACTAGCTATAAAATGTAAAAGCAATATATAGTTTGCCTGTATTCCATGTCAAAAGGCTCCTGCTTAGGACCACTGGGTGGGTCGTATTCTGATGATGCTGGGATAAAACACAAAACCTCTTTCAGGGTGGAGTTCTGATCCAATGGCAAAATCTGTTTGAGCTGATTTCAAATGAAATCCTTAGAGCCATCTTCAGCCTCACCGCACAGTATTCAAAATACGTATGGATATATACACTGACTCCATCCTTTCAGAGCCTGTGAGAAATGCCAGCTCACAAACAGAATGTAAAACAGTCTTTGAAGGAAAGCTAGAAAAAAAAGGTATAAATGTTTATTAAAAATATATGACCCAGCTAGTTTGGGTGTCCCTCAAAGAAGAGATACACTTTGCTCTCGGTGTTCAGACCTTTTATACCCTTTTCCCGTGTCACCCCCACTTTTTTTCCCCCCATTTGTTGAGTATTCAGGGACTTAGATTCTTTTCACCCACCCACCCAGCTCGTGCCATGGTTATGATGCCCCACTTGGGCCATTCTCTTTTATTCTTATGGAAGTTCCTCTGACTTTCTTAACACAATTATAGTTCCAAAAGTTATTTATATCACAAGCTAATCTAAAAACCCTAATCCATCATGGCTGAAGGAAAACCTTTGCATACCTCTTACATGCTGCAGGACAGTTGTGTCTCTAATTCATGGAGGGCTTTGCAGATTAAGGACAGGGCATCCATCTGACACCAGTAAAGATCCAGTGGGATCCAGTGCTGATATAGAGTGCGTTTTCAATGCCAGGTTTTGTTACGAGGTTTGGTTGCTGTGTTCTAAACAAACCATCACCTCCGAGTTGTTGTTGCCTTCGTTTTTACATGCTATACACTGACAAGGTTATAGCATTTTGTATTTCACAAGCCTTTTAAGACTAGAACAAATTTTATTGCGTTCCTTCCAGGTACAGGAAGAAAAATCTTGAGTCCAGTATTTTCTATGAGATCTCCACCTCCTTACTAGTCTGTTTGGTGCTGGAATGGGGGTTCCTTAGAATGTGTGGTAGAAACTACAATTCCTCCACAGTTGCTCTGCTCTCTCTGAGCTTTTCAAGGTCTTACTTTTGTACAGAACCAGGCCCAGAGCTCTTCATGGACCGACCCTGTTCTCTGACCACCTCACAGCCCCAGACACTGCCACCCCACCACCCGCCTTGTCACCACGCAATTAGCATTTTTACATACTGAAGGGATCCAAGGTGGGATCCTAATCTCAGCCTCACTGATTCCAGTGTTCTCAGCCACTCTAAACCACCGGTATCGGTTATCACACTCCAGCAGAAAACAAGTAGGAGTTTAATTTACGGTTTAACCAGCAGATGTAACCTTTTTTCCTGATAGCTTCTGTCTTTTTCCACTTCATGAGCCAGGCTGAATTAAACCAAAAATAAGCAGCAAGTGTTCTAAATTAATTTTGCACAAACAGATTGCAACAGAATAAGCGTATCTATGACATACATTTGGAAAAATTCTAAGTTGTTCATTGACAGCTCATCAGGAGAAGAGCGGTTAACGACTGGAGTTGTATAGAACTGTAATTGTAGTAAGGAGCACTAGCAAATGGTGGGAAAATTACCATTTGTAGTTTACTCTTGCATTCAAAATGGGTTTGCCTTGATTTGCATTCAGATGGGAATTCCTTCTTGTTGCTCTTCAATCCATTAGGTTTTATAAGGTAAGTAGCTTTTTTTTTTTTTTTTCCCCTTCTGAAGTTCTTGGAAGGGCAGCTGGTTTTAGTGCTGAGCTGTGAGCGGTGCAGGCGGCACCCCCAGAATAGCGGTACCGAGCCCTCATTGATCAGGATGAAAGGAGAAGTAGAAATGTCAGGAAAAGCTCTGGGAAAGGCAGCCTGAAATTTACCTGGAAATGCCTATTTCTAAATAAAGCACAGGTAATGTTCTCGTTGCGATGCTTGAATAAGTCTGTTACATGCAGACTTCTGGTTTGCAGCAGTGTTTCTTTTTTTAGATTGTTCTTTCTATTCCTACCCAGTCATGAAAGACTAATATGCAGTCTTTATTATTACTCAAAACAATATTTGTTTTAGAATTTTTCTAAATTAGAATTAAGGCTATTTGCTGGGGGGGGTGGGAGGGGGGCAAAGCAAATTTACATTTGTGTTACATTGTTAGTTGACTGGCTTTTGTACAAAACATAAAGACTTTTCATTGAATTATTGTACTAAGACTAAAGATATTTTTCTAACGATTGGACAAAAATACAAACAAAAGAAAGTAAATCAGGAAAGGACATTAAAAATTTATTTTTCCCCACAGCACAGTCAGCTGTATGTAAATAATTCCCAAGAAATGTATTTTTGAACATGTGGCTAAAAACCTCCCATCACAGATATTTTACAGTTGTTTTCAGCAAAGCGTGCTGGCGCTTCACTGGTGTTACATTCAGAAAGTCCTCCCAAAGTCCAGCTAAGCTAAGCAGGTAACTTCTTATCCCTGGACCAGTGGATCCAGAAGATAGTTTATCCCTTTCCTTCTTGCAAAACTTTTTGGAGACTGTTGTTGTATTTTCCTTCAATCCTCCTTTTTTTTTTTATTTTCACTAGACTAAAAATGTGTGAGGTTTTAAAGTCTGTCTTTACAGGTGGTGTTTTCTCAACTCCTTGATCAATGCTGTTGCTCTTCTTTGGACTCTATTTCTTTATTCTCCAGTTCACTGTCCAAACCTGAAAGCAATATCCCATCTGGCATCTAACCAGGGAATGTGTAGAATAGATCCTCCGTGTCTTACCTATAACAAATTTGTAGACAGTGTGGTTTTCTTCTAAGACTCTGACCTTGCTGTCTAACATTTAGTTTCCTTCTCAGGTCTTTCCCTTGCACAACTGCTGCAAGCCAATCCTTTCCCATTTTGTTTTTGCATTTGATTATTGCGTAACATGCTCTATTTTCCTGTATCAAAGTGCAACCTGCTTTTCAAAGCATTACAGCAATTCTCAAGATTATTTTAAGTTCTAAGGCTATCCCTAAAAGAACAGTGTCTCTTAGCATTGAGTCATTTGAAAATGCAATCAGGTTATTCATTATTCCTTCATCAAGTCATCAGTGATAACACCGAATGAGATGAGATAGAACACAGGCTTCTTTGAAACCTTCTCTTGAACCCTTCCAGTGAGATGAAGAAATCTTACTACCTTCCTTGTGAATATTGTTGAGACCTTTGACAGTTGTTTCATCCAGACTATCTGCCTTGCTTTGGTGAGTACCATGCAAGTGAGTGTCAAAAGTCCTGTTAGTTCCTGCTGCATCTGCTGGCCATGGGACTTGTTGCCTGCTATTAAGGTGACCAAGATTGGCTTGGCATCGGTTATACACGTTGGCTGTTACTGATGATCTTTCTTTCCTCTAACTTCTTAAAAGGAGTGCATTTGTTCTCTTATCCTTCTTGTAATCAAAGTTACACTGACTAGTTTATAGTTTTTTAGCTCCCTCCCCAGCTTTCCCTTACAGACAGTGACACTGAGCAGAATGAACCTCACCCGAGGGAGATGCAGAGACCTACTCAGTGCAGTGAGTCCTAAGTATTTGTAAAATAGGCCATGTCAATATTGTCCCAGAAATGTTTGTTTCTCCACTGATTGCAAAAGCAGCAGCGTGGGGTACCTTGTTAAATAAGAAAAGCTACTCGGTAGGTGTCGTTCAAAGCATTTTGGTGCAGCTGGTCTGATGACTGCCACTGATAGATCCCTATTCCAATGGACGTATTCCTGCTAATTCAGGGAGGCAAGATGTCAGGAAACTACATAAAAAAGTAATCTTCTGCGGATGTTAATTGCTCTTCTCATCCCTGGAACATCCCTACAATTTAAATACTTAGCATGTTCTTATGAAAATAGGACACAGGACTGAAAGGACTCCTAGATTATCAGATAGGCTTTAACATATAAGTGCATATATAATTTACAGGACTGATTTTACTTCTACAGAGTATTAGTAACTCTCTTTACCCTAGAAAGCTAAAAAGACCCTCAAAAAACTAGGCAGAGACAAAGTAAGCAGTTACCTATTAAAATTTACCTTCTAGCCTTCCCAGAAGTCCTAAAAACTCTTTTGTTTACATCCACCTTTTTATGACTTTTGCTGTTGTATCAACCTTGAGTTGTTTTACTTTGCCTCTACAAAGATTGCTGGCGCTGCTGTGTTCTGCTTCTCTATCAGCGTTACATCATAGGTCCGTGGTTTTAGGCATAAATAACTGAGCTGAAACCTGGCAAAGAAGAAATGCATTCAGGCAGGTTTGGTTTTGCATATATTTGTGTATATTTCTTTTCTAAATTTACGTATATATATAATTTATTGTACTTAGCATTATTCAGTGTATGAATAAATACATTAAACTCAATCAGTTTAAATGAGTTACCTGACACTCTCTGATAGCAAATATTTAAACCATAATCTAGAAAAATCCCATGGCTATAGTTAATAGAACCCTCCTGTGGCAGTAGAACAAATAGTCCCAATGGACAGATATTGATATGTTACAATAGAGAATATCATCTTGGTGGGAATTACAGGTCCTTTAAAAGACAGATCTTTTCCCTATTTTTAGCCTTTAATCCTTTTGTAAAATAGCAGGTGGAGTTTGTACTGAGAAGCAATACCTAAGACGGTTGAAAATATCTGAAAATTTGTCTAATGCAGTGGCAGTTCACAATGATCAAGGAAGTGCTTTCACCACTGATTTAAGCAGACTTGAGTGGGTTGTTTCCAGGCGTGGTCCCAATGTCGCTCTGGTCCGTGGCACTCCTTGTGCCAGTGCTGGTGGTATGTCTGTGCAGAGAGTTGGACCAGGAACCGATCTGGACAAAATACAACCTTTTCTTTTGGTCTGTTTGGTTTTCAGCTGCATCAGTTTCCTGTTCTGACTCACTGTGTTGCCTACAAGCCAAAAGGAGCTAGAATGCAAAGTGAGGAGCAAAATGAACACTGTGATCAGCAGCTTGTTCCAAAATCAGTTTTAGTGAATTGTGAGACTGCAGGGAGAATGAGGGATGGAGTTTCAGCCTATATTTCTCAATTTCCTTTGAGGGTTTTTAAACAGTATGGATGTTACAACATAGCTCCAATGTTTCCATGACAAATATCTGTTGTATACAAAATTACTGCCTTTATATTATCTTGTGTTTCTCATAGTACTCTTGGTCTGGATGTACATTCTGCTGCTGTAAAACCCTGATCTTGCAGTAAGCGCTGACGTTCACAGCGCAGTGTGGCTCATTGCATGAAATAGGCTTAACTGATTTCTTATAAACATATCCGTGCTTTGTAGCAGCTGAAATGCAATGCACACCTTTGAAGACTCAGTGTCACCTCCAGCTACAACCAACCTCAGCGTTGTATTTCCTCATGGCTGGTGCTTACTAGATAATTATGGAGAGTAAATACTTGTTTTAAAAAAAAAGAAACAAAACCAGGACGGTTCTTTCCAATCAGGTATGTCATCTTATTCTTCTCTTCTTTTGGTTAACAAAAGAGGTTAAAAATTCCTATCGATATCAAGGTACACAACAAGGAAGGTAAATTATTCAGAACTTTTAAAGATAGCTCCAAGAGATAATTAAAAGCTTCCAAAGCATTTTAATTAGTAGATTGAAAATGTTATAAAGTAATACGAACTGCTCTGGTGTGGCTGGTCAGTTAGAGTATTTATTGAAATCCTAGAAATCTTTGAAAAATATAACTAGGAATGAAATATTCCTGGATTTTCTTTCCAAAGGATCTTTACAGTAAAGAAGAACTGGATATTATTAACATCCTAGTCTATCCTTAAAAGTATCCCTAGATAGAGGCAGCTTGGGAAAAAGACGCTGTCATCAGCAGTTAGCTTCCTGGCTTGAAACTTCTCTGGATTTGAGAAGTAACAGCCAGTTTTCTGCTTTCCCATATTTTTTGGCTCTCTTCTCCCACCACAGCTTTAATTCTAATTATCTTTCGTACTCCCCTATGTTCTACGCGGATTACTGTGCTATCCTAGATCTATTCAACCTCCCCTCCTTTAGGGACTTGCTGAACTTTTAAAGCTTGAGCCTCTCCTTAGGGACCCAGAGATTTAAAACGTTCTCCGTTGGCTCGTCTGGAGCACCCTGCGTGTGCGTCTGCCTACAAGATCTGTCACCTTCGCCAAAGAAGTAATCTTGTTATCCTCCTCTACAGCATCCCTGTCAGTTTAGGAAGTGCAGCAGGGCCAGGTCAATCAGTGGGGACCCATTCTTTGCAGTTAAGGAAGCTATAGCTTACCACGTCTCACCGTCTAAATAGATCTAAACGGCAACTCCGTGGCAAATATTTTTATTTTGCCATTGACTCTGCTCTAGCCTGGCTTACAAGCTCAGGGAGGGCCTTGGAAAGGTCAGGCGCAAAGAAACCCCATCCCTGCTGAGCAGCAGCTTCCCAGGCCGCCACCAGCAGCCCTCAGACACGGCGAGCGGGCCGGGCTGGCAGGGGTTCGGGTTCGGGAGAGGCAGCTCCGGGCCTCAGGCCACATCCTCAGGCGGCCCGGTGGGCCGAGGAGAACGCCCCTCTGCAGCGACAGCCCCTGGCACACACGGGGGAACCCCCGGCCTCCCCCCCCCCC
>VZRU01005485.1:5963-40071 GCA_013398155.1 Pedionomus torquatus | reverse complement strand
CACCCCCCCGCCCCCAACACCGTTTAAGTATTTTTAGTTGGGCCTTCATTTAATGCTTAGGGAGAGTTAGAAAGTTACCGATTTAGGTGTTTTGTTTTATGTAGAGCTTGTTACTGCTAGATAGGAAGTCCAAAAACCTGCTGAATCACTAACAGTTAAGCCATTTTATAAGTTATTTTGAACATTTATAAATGTAGAGATCTTCAAAGGATGTCTAGGTTAAAAAAAATCAGTGTTGAAACACCTTTGCAATTTTAACAGTGTAACAGTATTATTTGGTGTCACTTGATTAGGCTGAACATCTGTATGTGCCTTCTAAAACACTGCAATAAGATAACTCAAGTTCTTAAAAAACTTGGTAATTTTTTAAAACTTTTTTTTCCTAGTTTTCAAGCTTCTGTCTCGCTTTGTCTCGATTCATTTAGCTTTAAAACTAAGGCTTTGTCTGTGGGTAGTCAAGCTGAGTGAGTGAGAGCAGTTCAGGGATCTATCAAAAGATAATGCCTAATAGCAAACCTGTGACCAGTTTAAAGTAGTATGTGAATTTTGAAAGGAAGTAGTTGCTTTACTAGCCTTTCAGACTTTAAGAAAACCTACCTTTATGCCTAATTTTCAAGCCAAGTGGAAGGGTTGCAGAGCGCTGTATTAGAAGGGAAGATGTAAGTAAAATTAAGAGTGGATGTCGGGCCAAAACTTCTGTGTGAGGCAGCCTATGGAAAGAGAGTCACAGAAACATGAGATGCGTATGGAAATGCAGCAGTTTCTTTGCAGTACGTGTTTTATGACCTAAATTTTTGCACTAGTTGATGTATTTGTGCTAATATTGGGGATGGGGGAGTAAAATGACATCTGGTGGTGTTCACTTTTTTGTCGGTTAGCAAGTAGTAAGTGCACAGAAGCTGAGAAACTTATTGGGGACCTTGATAAGATTTTATTAAGTCACATTTTTTTTTAAGCCACATTGTAACCCATGGTCTTTTGTCAGACTTGAAGTTTCTTTATTGACACCTGAAATTGAGAGTTAAATGGAAAATTTGAACCTTGTTTTGAAACTGCTTTTCTGACTACCTCTTCTTTTGATTGTTTGTTCTTGCTAGCCTTCCAGTTTCCGTGTCCATCAACACTTGTTAACTATCTTGTGTATCAAATTCACAAGATAGTTTTCTTCAAACAGAGACCTTAATAAAATGAGCTGAAAAATGAGGTTCAGTGTGTGCACTGAATGCCATCCAGTATGCTGAAACAGATTTTTGTTTGTCATTCTTCTCAAAGGTTACTCAAATGAGAATTTGAAAGCACAGAAGGCATTCATTTAATTTGGATTCTAATTAAGAGGGTTAAATTGGGAAAATGGTACTAGAAAGATTTATAGTCTTACTACTGTAATGAAATAGGCAAAGTCTAGCCTGGTGATGTGATTTCTAAATCAAATAGTACTGACAACTATTTTATGCATTAGTAGTGTGGATAGCATTAGACATGATGTTACTGTCGCAGAAAAAAGTGCTGGTCATCTTCTTGCTTTAAAACACCTTTACTTTGTCTGTCTGGCTGGAATTCTCTAGGGTCAGTGCAACTTCTTATTGGTGGGACACTAGTTCTGTGTAGCATTGTCTTATTAATGCTGGTGACGTGTAAGAGCAAATCTTAGTGAGATGCTGTTAAATAGCATCAGCTGCACTATGGCTGAAATAGAACGAGCTGTAAGGCTGGTTATGTGCACAGAGGAGAAGGACTAGATCAGCCAGTGGATATTTATTTTATTCAGGACTCCCTAAAGGACCTTTTTCCTACAGCAATCAGAGCAGAAAGGTAAAAACTCTCATGTAAAAAGCCCAGAGTCTCTTTTTAACTGAGGGATGCTCTAGAATAGAATATTCTGAACTCATCCTGCTCGGTATTCCTTGAATGAGAATGACCTACCTATGTCTGCTAAAGAAGTATGAAAGCTACCTGTTGATGAGTGTAGAGTTTCTCATTACTGAGATACCTCTCATGAATGGATATAACCAACCAAGAACCTGATGGTCTTCATCTATGTTGTGGCTTTGCTTGTTCAAACTCTAGGGTTTGTACAGTCATGTTCCCACGTTAACGTTGGCTTTATTTCTGATCGCTGTCAAGAGTAGCTCTGGGTTTTATTTTATGGAGAATATGATGAGCTTGGAAAAGAGCAAGGAGAAGCTATCCTGATGATCTAATATGAAAAAGGGCTTTAGTTAACGATTTATGCTTAGTAGCTTTAATTTATTAAGCTGGAATTCCAGAAATGGTTGAGTTCCAACAGCTACCTGTGCTGTGGGAGGAGAAACTGGATTAGAGTAGGAAATGAGTGACAAATCCATACAATCCATATCGATTTATGGATTTAATTGGTATAGTTTTAGTGTGTTATTTTGGAAATTAGTTTTGCTGCAACGTTGGCTCTCATCCATGCCAATCTCTTTGGGTGATAAAGTAGTAGCTACTGAAAGCAGAATTAACTACTTTTCTGTAGCATCTGCTAACTTGCGGGGTTATTCCAAAGTATTTTCTGCAGACAGGGTAAGATTATTGCAGGTTTCTCCTGTATCCATGCTCAATTCCTAGTCTGGAAAAAAGAATTCTGAAAAGCGCGTGCAGCAGTTGTAGCATCAGCGTCATGGGACCGGTGTGCTTGCTCTTGAATGCTCCACTTCTCTGGATTATTGCACAAAGCAGCATTTAGACAGTTGTTTGAGAAACAGTTTGCATTAGAGTGGAATCTCTCCTAGCAATGCCCTGGCCTTCATCTCGCTCTTCCTGTATCATCCATCTCTTCTGTCACATGCTTGTTTCTGGCCGTCTCCTGAAATAGACTTTCACCAGTAATTGCATCTGCTCTTAACTAATTGCTGTGTCTGGGGTCATTCCTTCCCTGCTCTACAGACTTTCTTATTGTTTCTTATTAAAAGTAGTTTCTTATTGAGCTCTTCCTGTCTGTTAGGCTCCCACTGTCAACTGAGTATCTGAATCGAGGTATGCAAACAGATGTTCCTTTGGGGATAAAAATAGTCAAAAGATACTTGTAATAAACTGCACGTTAATGTGCGTACTAGATTTTGTTTAATTCTTAAGACTGAAGGATCATGTGCTCAGGTTTTGAGATAGTAAAGTTAAAGCATTCTTTTGCGACTGTAATTCATTTCTAATAAACATTCATTATGTGATTGTGAAAGCCAATGCTCTCTGGAGTACAGAAGCGGCACTGCCCAACAAGATGTGCTTTGAGATACCAGCGTACGTGATGGTGATAGGGGATGTTTTACATGAACTTTTCCACCGTGGATCAGAATTGTAAGTGGATGTAGAAAGAACTTACTAAGCAGAGATGGTAGTGGGTGTTAATAGACTTCATACGGTCTTAAGAGTTTTGGCTTATTTTCTCTTCCTGCTTTGGAGTGATACTGAACACTTGCATCTGAAACTGCAGACACCAGCTTATTCCGCTGAATTTACTAATCTTTTATTTTATATCATTTTGCAAGAAAGAATATCAGGGGGACAGTGGGTTGTCCTGTGATGTGCTTTCCAGTGCTGTTAAAGAATAACATACCCAGAGTATTAAAATATTCAGCTTTATAAGTTTATGCAAGAAACCCATGACCAGATGCCCCACTGTCCTAGGCAACTGCACGTCCTTCGTCTGCCAGTTTGTTAAATAGTGGCATCATAGATTTTTCTTTTTTTCTCCTGGAAATTTCCCATCTTCAAAGTTGGAAGTTGAAAATTGTGTGTAAAATGGTAGTTAACTGAAAGTATAAAACTTTAATTGAGCAGTGCAAAAGAAGCTATTGGGTATTTTGTCTTAGGTAAAGACTTGCTGCAGGTCCCACACGCATCTTTACCTTGTGCAAGTCTTGCACATAGTGAACAGAGGGCTGACAAGAAGAACCATCTCCAAGCAGCCCTAACTCTTTTCCTACTCCATAAGATAGGACTCTTATTCTTATTGTGGGTCTTATCAAAAGTCTTGCTGTGTCTTGACTAGGAAATAACCAGTTCATCGCAGCTAAAGCATGCAGGCTTTTTCAGGAAACAAATTTTTTAAGCCTTGCTGATCTGGGAAGTGATATTTTACTACTGTGAAAAAGATACAGCCCTGTTACACAGGTCATGCTGTGAACTCTCTGTGCTGGGTCTTGGGGGATGCAGGAGCTACTTGATGGAAAAGCTTCATAAAATTTTAATGTTGTCAAAACATTTTTCCCTAATTTGTTCTTGGAAACAGTGAAACCATTCTGGCTGAGACTTCCTAGAAAAAAAAAAAAAAACTATGGAAAAACACTTACCATGGCAATGAATCCACGTAACTGCTTTCGCGGAGCTGCGAGCGACTGAAAACAGTTTTACAGGAAGTGTTGGGGCTGGTCGTGTGCAGGTAGTGTTGTACTGGCGTGGTTTGCAAACATTATCTTGCAGGTGAAAGCCGTTACTGGCCAGCAGCTTTCTTGAGCGATGATAAGACAATCTGGTATTCTCCTATACTTGGAAGACGTTACTGCTTCATGTGTATGTGTACATGGTAGCATCTGGTGCCCCACGTGAAGTACACTTTTTACAATAACTTTTTACAATTATTTATAATAATAATAACAATTATTATTATTTAACAATAATAATAATAATTTACAACTGGCCACTGTTGCTCCTGCTATCACTTTCATCTGTGTCAGATGAGGGACAATGTCAGCTCTGCTAATAACTTCCTTGATCCACAGAATCACAGAATGATATGGGGTTGAAAGGGACCTCTGGAGATCATCTGTCAAAGCAGGTTGACCTAGGGCAAATTGCACAGAAATGTGTCCAGGTGTGTTTTAAATGTCTGCAGAGACAGAGACTCCACCACCTCTCTGAGCAGCCTGTTCTAGTGCTGTGCCACCCTCAAAGTAAAGAGGTTCCTCCTTATGTTTAGATGGAACTTCTTATGTTTGCATTTGTGCCTGTTACCTCTTGTCCAGTCACTTGGCTGAAAAAACATCTGGAAGATCTTTGGTTTGATAGTGGGCTGTCACAGTTGATAAACAGTTGCTCAGTGTAAGGCTGAAGGCTTTGGGCAATATCCTCTCAACTTCAAAGTGTCCCTAGAACCCACTGATGTAGAGGTATTGAGGACATGGCATTGTCTGCTTGAGTAATGGTAAAAATGGAAGATGGGACAATATCAGTGTTGCCTTATAGATGACTAGAAGGTGGTGTTACTTGCCTGTGGCTAATAATGAGCATTACCAGCATTGGGTAGGGGGCCTATAGAGTCCTCGAGAGACTTCCTAGGTGGTGGTCTGCAACGTTCTGTTTGATAGACCTCTCCAATGTCCAGCACATACAGGGAGGACAGTATAGATGAAATGATCTTATTGTCTTGATGGTTTGATAACCTCAACTGTTAAATTTGCCTGTTGTGATCAAGTCTTGGAAAACTTCGTGCCTTGGGTACCGAGTACTAAATGAAGGTGACTTGGTTTAAACTGAAGTAACGCCAGTGTGACAAGGATGATAGCAGAATATCTGCATAAATTGGCTCAATCTAGCTGTTGCTAAACAATTGTAAGAAATGTTTCTGCTTTCTAATCATCTGCAACAGATGTGACTGTGCTTTAAGATAGGACTTCTTGTGAGGTGTACTGTGTTTTTCAATAACTTGAGGCTGGAAGATCACAGGGTTTTGTCTGTGGAGCCTTTCTTTAAGTCTAGGTCATGTACATTAGCACTGTGTTTTGTTAGGAGCTTGCTCTTTGGGTAGCACTTAAGCTGTCTGCAGTTAGTTGGTTGCTTTGAATGTTTTGATTTCCAGAACTTAAAACTGCACTAGCAATGCATGGGTGTGGGGGAAGTAGGTAAGTCCAAAATGTCTTAAGGAATGTGGCATTTCCAATGTAAGCACAGGACTTGACAGTACTGGTNATAAGTTTATGAAGAAACCCATGACCAGATGCCCCACTGTCCTAGGCAACTGAACGTCCTTCGTCTGCCAGTTTGTTAAATAGTAGCATCATAGATTCTTCTTTTTTTCTCCTGGAAATTTCCCATCTTCAAAGTTGGAAGTTGAAAATTGTGTGTAAAATGGTAGTTAACTGAAAGTATAAAACTTTAATTGAGCAGTGCAAAAGAAGCTATTGGGTATTTTGTCTTAGGTAAAGACTTGCTGCAGGTCCCACACGCATCTTTACCTTGTGCAAGTCTTGCACATAGTGAACAGAGGGCTGACAAGAAGAACCATCTCCAAGCAGCCCTAACTCTTTTCCTACTCCATAAGATAGGACTCTTATTCTTATTGTGGGTCTTATCAAAAGTCTTGCTGTGTCTTGACTAGGAAATAACCAGTTCATCGCAGCTAAAGCATGCAGGCTTTTTCAGGAAACAAATTTTTTAAGCCTTGCTGATCTGGGAAGTGATATTTTACTACTGTGAAAAAGATACAGCCCTGTTACACAGGTCATGCTGTGAACTCTCTGTGCTGGGTCTTGGGGGATGCAGGAGCTACTTGATGGAAAAGCTTCATAAAATTTTAATGTTGTCAAAACATTTTTCCCTAATTTGTTCTTGGAAACAGTGAAACCATTCTGGCTGAGACTTCCTAGAAAAAAAAAAAAAAACTATGGAAAAACACTTACCATGGCAATGAATCCACGTAACTGCTTTCGCGGAGCTGCGAGCGACTGAAAACAGTTTTACAGGAAGTGTTGGGGCTGGTCGTGTGCAGGTAGTGTTGTTCTGGCGTGGTTTGCAAACATTATCTTGCAGGTGAAAGCCGTTACTGGCCAGCAGCTTTCTTGAGCGATGATAAGACAATCTGGTATTCTCCTATACTTGGAAGACGTTACTGCTTCATGTGTATGTGTACATGGTAGCATCTGGTGCCCCACGTGAAGTACACTTTTTACAATAACTTTTTACAATTATTTATAATAATAATAACAATTATTATTATTTAACAATAATAATAATAATTTACAACTGGCCACTGTTGCTCCTGCTATCACTTTCATCTGTGTCAGATGAGGGACAATGTCAGCTCTGCTAATAACTTCCTTGATCCACAGAATCACAGAATGATATGGGGTTGGAAGGGACCTCTGGAGATCATCTGTCAAAGCAGGTTGACCTAGGGCAAATTGCACAGAAATGTGTCCAGGTGTGTTTTAAATGTCTGCAGAGACAGAGACTCCACCACCTCTCTGAGCAGCCTGTTCTAGTGCTGTGCCACCCTCAAAGTAAAGAGGTTCCTCCTTATGTTTAGATGGAACTTCTTATGTTTGCATTTGTGCCTGTTACCTCTTGTCCAGTCACTTGGCTGAAAAAACATCTGGAAGATCTTTGGTTTGATAGTGGGCTGTCACAGTTGATAAACAGTTGCTCAGTGTAAGGCTGAAGGCTTTGGGCAATATCCTCTCAACTTCAAAGTGTCCCTAGAACCCACTGATGTAGAGGTATTGAGGACATGGCATTGTCTGCTTGAGTAATGGTAAAAATGGAAGATGGGACAATATCAGTGTTGCCTTATAGATGACTAGAAGGTGGTGTTACTTGCCTGTGGCTAATAATGAGCATTACCAGCATTGGGTAGGGGGCCTATAGAGTCCTCGAGAGACTTCCTAGGTGGTGGTCTGCAACGTTCTGTTTGATAGACCTCTCCAATGTCCAGCACATACAGGGAGGACAGTATAGATGAAATGATCTTATTGTCTTGATGGTTTGATAACCTCAACTGTTAAATTTGCCTGTTGTGATCAAGTCTTGGAAAACTTCGTGCCTTGGGTACCGAGTACTAAATGAAGGTGACTTGGTTTAAACTGAAGTAACGCCAGTGTGACAAGGATGATAGCAGAATATCTGCATAAATTGGCTCAATCTAGCTGTTGCTAAACAATTGTAAGAAATGTTTCTGCTTTCTAATCATCTGCAACAGATGTGACTGTGCTTTAAGATAGGACTTCTTGTGAGGTGTACTGTGTTTTTCAATAACTTGAGGCTGGAAGATCACAGGGTTTTGTCTGTGGAGCCTTTCTTTAAGTCTAGGTCATGTACATTAGCACTGTGTTTTGTTAGGAGCTTGCTCTTTGGGTAGCACTTAAGCTGTCTGCAGTTAGTTGGTTGCTTTGAATGTTTTGATTTCCAGAACTTAAAACTGCACTAGCAATGCATGGGTGTGGGGGAAGTAGGTAAGTCCAAAATGTCTTAAGGAATGTGGCATTTCCAATGTAAGCACAGGACTTGACAGTACTGGTTTTCATAATAGTTCTTGCATCTTGAAACAAAATGTAGCTTTCCATCCTAAGACAGTTTGCCTTTGGATATACGTCGTTGTGGGCTTTACTGTGGCTGTTGTATGAGTAGAGAAGGCTGACAAAAGGAAAATCTGGGAATTTAGGGGAAAATCCTGCTATGGAAGCATTGCACCAGTGGCTGGGATTAACACGTAGCCAAAGCAGTTTAATACAAGTACAAGCATAACCATGTTAGACCAAAGTTGGATTTGGAATTTGACTTCTAGCTGTCCGGCTTGGCATCTGAGCAGAGCTTCAGAAAGGCTAAATACCCTAACCTTCTAAAAGTGAACCACATCTAAGAGGTTTTTGAATGTAGTGTGGTTATTGCCAAGGTAGCTTCTAAATATTATTTGAATAAGTCTAACTTCTGTTTTTAGATTTTCTCCTCTGCTGAATTTTAGATGGATTTTTGCTGTTTTATCTGAACCAGTTTGGTGAATTTGCCAATTTTGACTGTGGCAGAAGTTAAATGGCACTCCTACATTTTGTCTAAAAGCAGCTTCCATATGCTATAGACAAGGGGGTTTGGTTATGGTGGGAAACTTTTTTTTTTGCCGTTAAGGGTGTTTTTTAAAATTTTTTTTTTAAGTTTTTTTTTTTTTTTTACAAGATTATTTTGCCTTTTTTCTTGGTATTGTGACTGAGTATTTAGTTCTGACAATGGGCGTTTTAAGAAACAGAATCAAGCTTTCTTTTTTTTCTGCCTTTCCCTTACATTGTGGTGTTCTTTGCTGCTGCTTTGTTTGTTCGATGAATTTCTACTGACGAAGACACAGAGGAAGAAGGTATCTGAAGTGCTGGAGGAGGGTCCAAACTGGGATAGGTATAGAAAAGGACCATTCATGAGACCAGAGTATAGAACTTGCGTTAAGAGGAAGCTAAAAGGCTTTGCTCATTTAGCTTGTAAAAGGAAAGCCAAGAAGGGATGTGATAACGCTGTATGTATGAAAACATCCTGTGAGGCGTTGCAAGGGGGTAAACACCGAGAAGGAAGATTAAGTGAAGAACAACATTGGCACAAGAACAAATGGATATAAACTCTTCCTGTGTAAGCTTTGAAATAGTGTTCTGACTTCCAGCATAGGTACTGTAGAAGCGAGTTTGTAGGATAGACTTAGGATGCTTTGAATCATTTCAGGGTAGAGTGGGATCATTCAGTGAAAAGGATTGTGTGGTTTTCTTGAATAGAATAGTTCTGTACAGGCAGTTGCATGCATCTCTCTTGCCATAATCTTGCTTGAACTCCCTAGTATTTTTGAGTCAGTCTTAAAAACAAACAAACAAAAAAACCCTACAGTGCTCTGTATGGACATCATATGAGTTCAGAGGAAGATCACCTTTGGGTGAAGTTGCAGTTTGCCTCTGGTATAGAGGATGGATCAAGGGAACTTCTAAATCAGATTGCAGAAAACTATATTGAATGTACCGTATTGAATGTGTGTTGAAGCTCAACTACTTCAGTTGGGAAACTGCTAATTCATTTTCTGCCGAACTTCAAGCTACACCTGTCATTAGGTAAATCTCTTAAGTGGTGTATTGAAATAGAACACTTTGTGATCTATTGAAATGTGCATACAGATTCATATATTCTAATAAGAAATAGTAATAGAAGCTTTTGAGAAAATGGTGGCATGCAGAGGGAGGGAAGAAGAAATGTGTAAGAGGAAACTATAGAGAAATGGAAACTTAAATACTGAATTGTAGTAGTCATTCAGGATTTGAGACCAACAGTTTATTAGACCTAACAAAACTGTTTCTCCAGCAGACGTAGTCCAAAGTCCTTAAGCCAAAAAATTATTTCTCCCTTAAAGCATTATATAAATGATGCTTTGAGTTTAGATTGTTAGTCTCCAGTGGAAGATCTCCTGAAGATTAGATGCTTGCCCTGGTCAGTAAGGGTGTAATTGTGGCTGTGAAGATGCTGTGCGTTCATTTTGAAAATGGCTTGCCTTGTGAATAATACTGTGGTTAAGCAGTTTGTTTAGGTTTGATCTTAAACTAACTCTTAGGAGACTTAAATGGCTATCTCTTTTCTAAAGTATGTGCAAACTGTCTATGTAGTAGGACTTAACGCTTGCTTTAAAGAAATAGCAGAAGTTCAAATGGTATAGCAATCTTCCAGTCTGGTTTATTCTTCCATTAATTGCATATTCTAAACCTTCTTTGAATTTAACTCCCCAGCATATGGTTGCTGATACTAATATTCAGAGGCTTAAAAACATTTTTAGCTTCTTGTGTTTTGTGGCCTGCGTCTCGCAATCTTGAAGAACATGCTTACATTCCAGGCAGGCAACATCTTAAATTAGATCTTTGTTTGGGATACTTAGGGAGAAATCATAGTGCTTGTTGTCGAGGGAAGATCTTGAAGATGTTTTAGAAAATTCTTCAGGTCAACTTAGTCTTTATTGTGGTGAAAATCTTAGAAGCATTATTAGGTTGCAGGCTGAAGTTGCTACCTTTATTAATGAAACCACCGTGGTGTAGCTTTCCTCAAAGCTACAAATCTTTAACTTTGACTAAAATCTTTAACTTTGACTAAAAATTTATTTAAGTGATAATGGACTCTTCCAAAAGTATGGGTTGGACTTCTGATACTGTTTAACAGTTAGTCTCTAAACAAGGGACCTAACTTGCTTGTAAACAAGTAGGTTTCTCTGCCTGCCTGGGCAAGAAACTTCAGAGTTACTATGATTAGCTCTGGAATTTGAAGTTTCTTAAACTGCTCATTCCCCCCCCCCCTTTTTTTTTTTTCTCAGCAGATGTAGTAGGACTTACTAACTCCAAAACTGAGAAACAAACTTCAGTGCAGGATTTTTTGAAATTTGCTATGAACGCAAGGGAGATTGGAAAAAACAATTTGAACATTCATTGTTTCAGGCAGCTATTTGTGTCAGTTTTCTCTTATAAGTCTTAGCTACTACTGATGTTTGAAGAAGTGGAGATATTTAAGCCATCAAACCAGCAGAGTGGATCTTTTGAAGTATACTCAGGAGCTAATAACCTTTTTTGTTCTTCACTAAACAGGATGTGCTTGTGCAGTTGCAGACACTTGTCTCATTCTGTGTTTAGGACCTTTATGGAAGGAGACTGTACAGTGTCCTAAGGTTGCTTTGTTCTGTCTAACCAGCTTCTGGAATGCATTAACAGCTCTTTTACAGCTGGGGTGGTTTTTTTTGCTTGCTTGTTTCAGGAGAACTAAACCTTTTCTTCCCTATTTTTGCTATAGCAAATCAAATTCATAACAGGATAGTACTTTCTCAGTAGTTGTGATATTTAGTCACTCCCCTAATTTGCACTCATCTGATTGGGTGTTCCTTTCAGATTCTGGTATTCTGTGAAAGATCACGTTAACTGCAAACCACTTAGGAATTCAGTTTGAAGATACCGTGAGGTTTAAAGTCTTGCAACCATTTCTAACTTCTACTGCAAACTCTTTGAAGCACATTGTATTCCTGCTTTGAAGATCACTAAGGAGAATGCTGAATAAAATGAAGCCCTGATTCTTAGACTCTTGCAAAATTTTCCCTATGAAATATCAAACTACTGATAAAAGCTCTTCCAGTGTGACTTGTAAAAGACTAAAGGACATGTAGCAGGATCCTGCATGCCATTCCGTGCTCGCTGATTTACATCAGATGGGCCATGCTACGTTTCAACTTTGAGAAGAGTTTGAACTGGAGTTCATGTCTTCTGAAAAACGTGTTGTGTTTCAAAAGCAGTTGTCCAGCCTTATGAACCTACTGAAAAAAAAGACATCTTACTGTTTTTGCTGGGATCACTTGTTAAGCAGCTACTTTGGTGATTCTACTGTATCTGTTCACATGGAGTAAGTATCCAAACTTGCTTTGAAATCAGTGTCTCAAGTGTACTATGATTTTCTTTTTTGTGTCCACCCTCTTTTTTTCTTTCAATTGATCATCTTATCCTGAGTAAAAACTGATCGGACAGAACTGTTCTTGGCAAAACCATATTCGCTTTCTTCTTTGCTTTTGATGAGCTTAAAAGGTGCTTACAATCTGAGTATTTGTAATAACTAGCTTCAATACAAAACTAAAAATTCTGACTTGTTTTGAGTTTGTCTCTCCTTTCTACTGGTACTGTATCTTCTCCTTTCATAAACTTGCAGAGTTCAAGAATGGTTGTTTTTAACTAGGCTCACTCCTGTTTAGACATCTAATAACCTGCTGTCTGCATCGAACAACTCCTTGTGACAAGGGGACAAAACATCTCAATTACCTGAAAGATCTAAAGTGACTGAACGGTTGCAGAAAATCTCGAATTCAAAAGACATACTAAAATGTGTGCAAAACCAGGTGTAAATGCAAGCAATCCTGAATGATGTCAAGAACATAATTATTGAACTGAAATCTTTGAAGATGTGTTAGGTTTCTTTTAGCTTGTCACTATTATTAAAAATTATTTACCTTTTCCTGAAGACTTGAGCAACAAGACAGTGTGGACTTAGTTCTCTATTAATTTTTATTTACCCATTAATGTATCTACTCTCATTTTGTGTACCTCTAGACCCTCTTCCAGTTTGTAGGATGAGGTACAGTTTGCAGGGTAGAGCTTGCTTACTCTCGTGTCGCTGTGTGCTCACGCTTCCCTATAAAATCCTGTTCTTCCTGTCGTGTCGTGTATTCATGCTGCAATATGTAATTGAATTAATTTTGGATCACTGAGGAGTCTCCTGATACTGATCTCTAGATACACTTCCCATCACTTCTTTGTATCAGAGTATCTTGCATCTGTAAACTTACTATGATCTTTCTTTAGCTGCCAGCTCATGCATTCCTTTAGATCGGGGTGGGAAATGTTCAATCTGCAACATCATCTTATATAGCCTGTGGGTGCATGAATAATATTGCAGTGTGACCTTAATGTGTGGTCTGCCAGGGTATTTTAAAGCTCTTCACAGCTTTCCAAAAGAAAAAAAAAACAAACACCTCTCTTTTTGGTTCCTTGCATTTGAAATTCTTTCAGCTTGTGATGGAATAGTCAGCTTCTATCACTGTCACCAGATTACTTCTTATGTATTAGACTTTAAACCTGTTTGGGTGTTTGTTTTTTTTCTCCTCTAAAATTGCGAGTAGTCCTTTGCTAGCCTTGGTTGCCATCTCTGCCACAAAGTTGGGCTGAGCATGTTCTAAAAACTTAATGATGACTTATCTCCTGCTACTTAGAGTAGCCATCCTTCTAGCCATCTCTTCCCACTTTTTCCATCCTCTTTTTTTTTTTTTTTACCACTTAGTCTTATCCTGTGACTGATGACATGGGTGATTATTTTGGTGCTTTGTTGGTTTTGTTGTTTTTTTGGGGTTTTTTTCTGAGAAAAGTTTCCTCTCAAATAAACAGAAATCAAATGATACAGTACAACATCACTCATTTTTCTGTGCTTGGCCTTCATAAACTATGTTAGTATTCTCCTTCCAAGTCTGACACTGATTCAGCTTCTGGTGTCTTGTTTCTTGCCCTGTGTTTTTAGTGTTCTTGGCTCTTTAGCGGACAGTTCAGCAGACTGAAAAGTCATGCCCTCTTACTGCAGTTTTGTCATGGAATAATGCAGCTTCTTGTTCTTCTCCCCCTGCCCCTCAGTTCCAATTCTTTTCTCAGGGTACACAAGTGCAGTTTAATATGTTTGTATATCATTCAAACCTATCTAAAAAGCCAACAGATGAGTCATGTTTCTCTTATAGGAGGTAAATTGAAGTAAAGCTGTTCCTCATGATCACAACAATGTACTGTACCGTACACAGCATAGGACTGGATTGCTTTTCAGAATCTGTTCCTGTCTGTCCCTTAGCAGAGGAATGCTGATGAAACCCTACCTAAACATTTGCTTCCTGGAACATTGTTCTTGAAATCCCACTTCTTCATGCAGGTGCCTCCATTTCCCTTAAAAGTCAAATCTTGGGGGCTACTGGTGACCTTGTAGAGACATTTGAGAAATAGTTTGTGGTTCTTACTGTTTAGCTTCGCTGTTGCTCTTGGATGTATCCATTCTGGATGCTTTTTCAGCTCTGTGAGAGGTGTGAGGTTAATGACTTTACACTAGAACTACTACCATCTCCTGCATGGTGAACCTTGTGGGAGAGGTTATCAAAGATATTAAGGAACTCATTCAGTAAGTTCAGGCTGGGGGAAACAGAAACTTTATAGCCAGCTTTGCTGACAAGTTCAGATAAAAATGCAGGCAGAACAATTTACAAAGTTAATGATGTTTTTTACCTATTGTATACTCTGCCAAGGGTTATCTGTAACAGTAGGGAGGGTGCTAACTTATTTAAGTGATTAGTCACTCTGGTGTCTTCTGGCACCGTTTGACATAGCTAAGCTGATCAGATGGCTAGCTGCCACTGCAAGGATGGTGTCCTTGTGCTGTTCAGCTTCTATTGTAAGCAAAGGGCAGGAATAATCTGCTTGCCACATGGCTAGATATGGGAACTGAATAGACCTAAAACTGACACTATCAGAGAGCTGATAACTTCTGACAAATTAAGCTTTTCCAGCCAATTTGTGGAACAGTTTTGTATAAATCCAGACGAAGCACGAGAGAGGGAATAGAACCACACAGCCTGTGGATCAGCAGCTGCTGCTACTCTGCTGTGCCGCTGCTTATGCTGCTGTGGAACCACATCTTTAGACCTGGCCTTTGAAAAGTTGGATTTATTCTGCATTTGCTGACAGAGGAGTGTTGGCTAGGGATGTGAAAAATTGCTCTTGTAAATTGCTGCTTAAGCCAGATGTGCACGAACAGCTCTCCAATTCATGTTTTTGCTGTGATATGTGCTTAAGTTATTTTTTTTATTTCTGTGTTGACAAAAGACTTTATTTTACTGAAATGATGTAAGAGAGAATAGTATAGAATGCTTTTGTTGATATAACACCTCTTTTAGTAAGGTTTATCAATGTAATTATACCAATAAATTTCACTTAATGTATTACTGTTGGATCAGTTCTGTGGTAAACATTGGGGTGAAAAGTATCTTTTGTCTCTAACTGCAAAATTTTAGTTCTCTAGCATCTGAAATGTGATGTTTAATATTTTACTTGATTTTTTTAGAATTAGGAGCATGACTTGGAGTAACCTACAGTACAGGTATTAATGTGTACAGTTAATTGAAAAGATTTTTTTTTCCAGTAACAAGGTTATTTAGTACACGTGAGAACATCACAAAAATACATTTCTACTCCCTTCCCCATTTCCTTTTGTTCACCATCTGAGCTGCCTGAGAGGAGATGGTCATGTTAATAGTAGCCAGGCTGAAATGTTGGGTACTGGGGGCGCTTAGCTTCTGCTGCTGTAAGAAAACTGTAAGCTTTTGGAGTTCTACAGTTTCCCAGACTGATACCAATTAAAAGTCAGGGAGGATAGTGGAATTACTGTGTATATATGTGCTTTTAGTCTTCTTTTTAAGTTGTCCACCTAGCTAGAGAGCCAGGTGAGTATATTAGCTGAGTATAACATAGTGCTTTTTAAAGGGCTTGTACGATTTGGCAGTTCATTTCATAGTAAACTTAAACATGACAGTTATACAAACAGTTGTTTAGGTCCATAAGAAGAGTTTTTCATGTTCCTCAAATACCTGAGAATTACTAGAGCTACCAGCTCTCAATTTAACTGTGAGGAGCATGAATTCTACAGAGAGCTGCAGCAGCACAATTGTCGTCTGTGGTGGAATTAACCCTTTAAAGCAGTTGAAGGAAAACAGTCTCCGTGGAACCCTGTGTCTTCCCTTTGGATGCTTCTGGAATCACAGACATAAACTTGAAATGTGACTGGGTACCAGTGCAGAAATACAAGGACCCTAATACAGCTATAATATAACGTGATAGGAAAGGTTGTGATTTTGTATTGTTGAAATTGGGAAGCATGTACGGTCCAGGATCTTCTTGTTGGGCCAGCCCAGTATGAATGTGGCACAGAAACACAGCCTGTGGTTTGCAGTAAACACTTCAGGGGAACTTTGTATAGGTTTTTATGTCTCAAGATTTGGAAGCTTTTCAATACGTGTTGACAGGACGTGTTACTGCATGTTCCTGTTCTCCATCTGTAGATGCTTACCCCTCTGCCACCCCTCCCCCCCCAGCTTCTTTTTCTTCTTTTGAAGACCTTGAAATTTTAAGGAGGAAGCCACAGTAGAAAAGCACCCTGTGTGGTGGCAGAGGTATGAGTGGAACTGAAGGTATCTGTTCAGTAGATCTGTGAGAAAGTTTCCCTTTCATTAATGAGAAGTATTCAGAAGCTAGCTCTGCCTTGGAGCCCTCTAAATAGACAATTATACTTAGTACCAAGTCCCACTGCAATTTCTGAGTCACTGTCACCGAATAGTTAATCTGTTAAAAAAAAAGAAAGTTGTGATGTTTTTGTTGAATAATATTTACTGCCTGAAAAAAAAAAAGCCTATCTCATGTTACAGTGAAAGGTGGGAGAATGGAAGGGAGTAAAAATCAGTTGGTCTTAAGTGAATAAGGCTGGGGAGTAGAGTGACAGAAATACAAGTAGGTTGATCTTCTACTCTGTAAAGGATCTCTACCTGTAGGAATATATAAAATGCTGATGCAGTGGGAGGGTTCACTCTGTAAAAGGCTACACAATGATGCTTTCAACTTCAGCTGTTAATCTGAACTGTCAAAAAATCTTGTAAACCGTTCACGTGAGTTTTGTTTTTTGTGTTCTATTAACAATTGAAGAAAACAGAACTGGGAAGTTTTTTTCTTTTTTTTTTTTTTTTTTTTTTTTTTTTTGCCTTCACCTTTTTGATTTTTGCCAAGAAAGGTTGGACCAGATGATACTTGAAATCCCTTCCAACCTGGGATTCTGTGGTTTGGGGAGAGAGTGTGCACGTGGAGAATGTCTACTTGCAAAAGAACTTTCAGAGGAGTCTTAAAGAAATAAGCTTTCATGGGTGAACATCCGCATGGAAATACATTCAATCGCTTATTAGTGGACTCTTCTCTTCCCCTGATCCTGCCCTAGATTAAGATGCCTCTTGCTGGGAATTGGCTCTGTCTGTGAGCCAACAAACTTCCAGATCGTGAGCTGTAGAAAGCTGAAGTTTGGCTGGAGGCAGTGTCCTAAGTCTTGGTGTGGACCTAAGAGAGGGTCTGGCAAATGTACTCCATAAGACTTTTCTGCAATTGCCTTTGACATGCCAGGGCAGTCATAATCACAGAATGATATGGGGATATGACCTCTGGACATCACTTAGTCCAACCCACCTGCCTAAGCAGATCCACCTACAGCAGCTTGCACAGAAATGTGTCCAGGTGGGTTTTGAATGTCTTGAAAGGTTGAGACTTCTCCATCTTTCTGGGCAGCCTGTTCCAGTACTCTGCCACCCTCCAAGTAAAGGGGTTGCTCCTTATGTTTAGATGGAACTTCTTATGTTCACATTTGTGCCTGTTACCTTTTGTCCTGTCACTGAAAAAAGACTGACCCAATCTTCTTGACACCCAGCCTTTAATTATTTATAGGTGTTGATCAGAATCCCCCCCTTGGTCTTCTCTCCTCTAGACTGAAAAGACCCGAGTCCCTCACTTTCCTCTTAAGAGAGATGCTCCAGGCCCCTGATCATCTTTGTAGCTCTCTGCTGTACTGTCCTCAGCAGTTCACTGTCCTTGAACTGGGGAGCCCAGAATCACCTAGTGCCTTTCCATCTTCCTGCTCCTTGCAAGAGCTGGTGCAGAAGCAATATGAGAAAGGTGTATATGGGGCACCTGACTAAAGGAGAAGGAACACAATTGACAGAAGTGTCAAGGACAGACAGTACTTAGCACAGTTGTGACTCCAGCTCAGCTTCCAAGAAGTAGGACTTGTTTAGGAAGTCCCTGATCTAAGAAGTTGAGCATGTAGTCCTTCTAAGCCACAGCCCATCAGTGTGACACAGTTTATGACATCTTAAGTGTTAATTTAGTGTAACTGGGACTTCTGCAAATGAGGCCTCTTATGCCAATCTAATTTTGGATGCCTCAATCACTTCCTCAAGCAGGAGCAGAGATTTTTATGTCGCCTCTTGTTTATGTAGTACACCATTGTCAGACCAGCATCTGAATACGTTACTGACTTCATGGTGAAAGAACAGCCAGTGTATAATCATAGCTCTTGCATGCTGGGCAGATGATCTCGTATGCAGATCAGAGATGACAAGCAGAGACTGAGTGAGATTTTAAGTCAAGCTGAAAGCATCTGTTCTTGTGCATCCAAAGCTAAAGAAGCTATAAAGCTGCAGAAGTTTAATAGTAGCCAGAAAGAATGAGCATTTATCAGAAAAAACAAAAATGACTGGAACTAGAAAATAAATACATAATAGAGGAGAAATATCCTAGAAGTTAAGGTGTTCATGTTTGATTGTGTTCACAGCACAGTGGTGGTTGGGTACAAGCGAAAGCAGCAAGTTTGTCCTCTGGAAGGTGAGAGGAACTGTAGATTATGCCCTGTCCACTTGAGTTCACCCCTGAGATGTCCTAAGCCTTCAGCTTGAGAGACCTTTTCTCCTTTGAGCAGCTGTATATACATAACACACATATAATACCTGTACAAGGAAGTAGGCTGCAGGATCTGTTCAGTAATCCCAAGTAGCTGAAAGTGTTAAAAGATGTTAAATATCCTATTCAACAGACACTTGATGAAGTCATGTAGGCCATATGAGTTAAATCAGTGCTGCTTATGTTTTGCATGGTTAGTTAGCAACTAATAAAGCAGTGCATTATATCTACAGTGTAAAGATCTTCTCTAGAAATAAACCTCAGTTCCAGTTGGACAATTGGATCCCTTGTTCAGATCCTGCTAGAGTTTCTTAGCTTTTCACATGGGTGTTAGCCAGCACTCACAGATAGCCATCTTATGCTTCTTAATATTTTTTTAATTGTAATTTTCCAGTGTCAGTTTGGGAAGCAGTTGTTTTGTAGTGCCTCCTCCGAGTTGGAAGGCAGCACAGGGTGAGAGAGCACCTAACGAGTCCCATGCACCCTCAGAGGGTGAGGATTGATGAGGTCTGGTTGAAATTGTGTTTGGAGAGTGGGAACAAATGGTGAAAGGAAGGCTTATAGGCACACCTTCACTTGTGCTGGTCAATACAGAATACTTGCTACCATTAACAGCCTCACCTGATTAAATCTGGCAACGTGTCCTGCTTTGCAGGTACTGTGCTTGCTGATGTGATACATTAAATTTGCATATTTATTGGTATGTTGGCAAGACACTATTGATCAATGAGGTGCAATGACAGAACCTTGGAACAGGCTGTCCTGGGAGGTGGTGGAGTCCCCTTCTCTGGACACCTTCAAGCACCATCTGGATGCAGTCCTCAGTGATGTGCTTTGGGCAATCCTGCTTTAGCAGAGCAGTTGGGCTAGATGATCTCTGGAGGTCCCTTCCAACTGACAATTCTGTGATTCCATGATTCTGTCAATGTATCTAATAAAAGAGGCAGGGGACTAAAACTGGAAGAAATGGATTTTGTCCTGTTCTGGGGACTGACTGCTGTAGTTTTTGTAGTGCTGGGGAAGGCCATGGTAGTGCAGTGTCTCTAATGGTTACTGATCACGTTAGTAACCGGTCTTACTCACTGGTGACTTGATTTACCATCTCAAGTGCCGTTCTCATATACTGTCTCACAGAAAAAGTAGAGGGTAAAGTAAATACAGCCTCCAGTACTGCACAGAAGGATTTATGGTTGTAGAAAGCAACCTTAATTTCCTAAAGACCAGAGTTCTTAGCATGTCATCTAAATGTTCTTATAATAATAGGTTTAATGTTTAGTGTCCTGTCCCCTCCTTACTTGTGGTTTGTGTGTTTAAAAAGACACGGTGAAACAAAACCAGAAACCCCAGCACCCCCCCCACCTCCACAGCTCACTCTGTCACAGAGTCATTGAATTCATTTCGTACAGACAGTTTTTATGTTTATGTTATTGCAGAACTCAGAGGATGATAAGATGTCAGTATAAATAAAGGTTTCTCTGTCCCAAACTACGCTTTTTAACTTCTTTATACACATGCACTTGGTGACCCAGTACCAGTTCCCCTTTGGGATCATCTCGTAAAGTTGCTTCCCACCAGGATTGTCCAAGTCTGTCTGCCTAGTCCTTTCCCTATCAGTTTGCTCACATGATTTCCTGATCTCTTACCAATTTTTCCTAGCTCCTGCTGTTTTCCCTTCTGGACCTGACCTTTAGCAATATAAATCCAACAAATTACTATTATTTTTTTCTTCTGCTTCCTCCCATTTGGATTCTTTTCAGTATTCCTAGGAAACTTCTGTGTCACATTGCTTGTGTTTCAGTGGGGAAAGGACTTTTTGTATTTTTATTTTTTACTTTGAAGAGTAACGAGAGTTGAACACTAAGGGCTTGCCTAATACATAGAAGAGGCTGCCTGTGTCCTAGAATAGCCACTTGGAGGGAGGGTTCTGCTTTGGTTCTGACTAAAGAAGCTGTGATGAGCCACTCTGTCAAAGAGACAAATAATTTGTCCAGTGCTAGATGATTTGGTTTTGAGTACTTTAGTTTCCTAATACAAAGTTCTTCAATTGGTATTGGAGGTGTTTCAGAGGTTATTTTGGTTTGCTTTTTTGTCCACTCCTCCAAGATTAACGTATGATCAAGCTTCTGTGCATTATTAGAGTGTAAAAGATGCGCGTCTGTTGGAGGGGTTAACCTTGAGCAGGTTCTAGGGACCTGCTGAAAAGAACAGAGGGCCAAACTACTTAGGAAAAAAAAAGAAAAAAGCTAACATACCTCAGTAGATCAGGAAATTGTATGGATGGGCATCTAAACTCTGACAAACGCAAGTAAATTTCAGTTAATGTGGGCTGGATTGCATGTCCTTACTACAGACATGTGACTCTAAAACCATTCCAGCCAAGGGGATCTTGTTTTCATAAGTGAAGTGTTGGGCTCATGATGCTGTGTGTGAAGTAACCTGAAGAGAATGGAACTGATTACCTAAATTGTCTGCTGCCTCTTTAGAAAATACATAATTCCTGTGTGAAACATGGATAGGACAGAGATGAGATTGGAGAAACACTGGTTTAAGGAGCTTGAGTTAATCAAGCCAGACACTACTTAAGTTTCAATGTGACTTCCTCTGTATGTAACTGGAGTTCAGATGCATATTCCAATAGTTTGCTGTTAGAAATACAAGATTTTTTTCTAAATACGACTCTTCAGTATGGAATTCCTTTCCTATCAAGGAAGAACAGTGTCTTTTGTCTTTGTTCCATTTATTTTTGAAAGGAAAGATGAATCTGAAATGTGAAGTGCCAAACTATGACTGTGATTGGAAAGTGTGAATTTGAGTTTTCCTTAAGGGTTGTCCTTCTGCAGTGGTGTTCAGATTGATTTGGAGTGGGTTTTTTACTACTTTTTTTTTTTTTTTAAATTTACTTAAATAAAACAACATAATGTTTTTACTTACAGCACTTGAAGAATCGGAAAGTGACATTTATGTGCGATTCATGAGGTCACACAAGTGTTATGACATTGTTCCAACCAGCTCTAAGCTCGTTGTTTTCGACACTACGCTACAAGTGAGTATTCTCCCTTCAGTCTGCCTTTGCTTGCGGTTCTTTTTTTTTTTTTAATGAATGTTTCCCAGGTGTTTAATGAAATCTGATCTCTTGAAGAGAATTTCTCCCATAATGCTGTGCTCTGACTGTACAAAACCATATTGTTTCAACTATATCTTTCGTGTTGTTATACTAGAGGGGAAGCTGGGGAAACACTTCCTAGCAGGACAGAAAGACAGGATAGAATTTGTTTTGCAATTGGAATCACTCTGTAAAAAACTTTCAGATGAGCCCAAACTTAAACTGGCTTTTTCTTGACTATCAGAATTTATATAAGGACATTTTACATAAAGATCCCTGTGCAATGGCTAAACAGTATCCAGGTGTTTTGAGACATATTGGTAAGACAATTTCGGACTGAAATGGATGGCTTAACTATACAATTTATTAGATTCTCCAGAAATTTTTTGTTTTCAGTTTCTCATTTTGCTTTTAATTAGTAATTTATCTGTAGACTCTTGGCTCTGTCTGAAGAGTTTGTTTGCCAAAAGAAGGCATTAGCTGCCTGCCGTAGAGACAGACTAATCCGTTCTGCACTGTGGTAGAAAGCTGGGGCTTTCTTTTTGTTAGCTGGATTTTGCAATTGGTGTTTTTTGGCTTGCTTTGGTTTTTGTTTGTTTCAATGTCTTTTTCCTTTTAAAGATGCTCCAGTTCTGGCTTATCTAAGTCCATTAAGTAATTTTGGTGTGGAATGTACTGCTCAATTAGACTTCAGCTTCCACAATCAGAGGCAACCATGGAATGGATATGTAGTTCCAAAATGTTCACAGAACCGTCTCATGTATCAGATAATCATGAGTAATGCTAGATTGAGTGCTGTGATCTATAAGGTGGGAAGCCTCCATTGCGCAACAAAGCAAAGGAGTGGCATGGGTCAAAAGCACTGCACACGCAGCAGTTTGTTCATGTAACAACCGATGGCATCCTTCTTGGGTTCTGTAGCACGGCTAAAAGCACTGAAGCTTCAGTTACTGCTCAGTACCAAAAGAAAAAAAGCAGTTTTCAAATTTCAGTACTCCACTTTTTTGATTATCTAGGCGTCTCCCCAGAGAGGGAGTTTCTTCCATTTCTTGACTGTTGAATCTCTCTCTTCGATGTGTTGCCTCTGATGCCCTGGCTGAGTCTTTAAAGGTAAGTATCCTGTCGAGTACTCATGTCAAAAGTTGAGCAGGGCTGTGGTTAAGGTTCTGTCTGTGTGCTAAATGACCTCCTCCTGCTAATCTGGTAGCCAAGAAGGAAACACTTAATGTTAACAGTTAGTCACTAGTGTCTTGTGTGAGATAATTTCCTCCTTCACCCAGAAGGCCAGACTTCTACTCTAAATTTCCTGACCTTAAGCACCTTGGTATCAATGGAATAGTCACTTCTGTTTCCCTAGAGTTCTTTCATGTGCTTTACTGGACACTGGATTTTGTATTGAAAAGGCACCTGGTCTGTGATTAGAGATGGAAAAAGGCAGCCTGTAGTCTTAGAGGAAGAGTTTTCAAGCACACAGACATCATTCCTACAGAATTTAAATGTTCATATTATTGATTTTCTTTGTATGTTCCACTTTCTTGACTGTTTTGATAGTTTTTGAACTGCATCTGCTCTTGCATTTCACCAGTCATATGGACTCTGATACTGTAAGCGCTAATGAAGAGTATCTGTTAGGCTTAAATATAACACTAATTAATATGGCAGTTTTTCCTTTCTTCTGCCCAAAAGGGAGAACAACTCAGCTCTAGACTAAAGAATTCAGGCTCCTTTGACCAGAAGGGTCAAATTTGGGATGGTAGTGCTTACTGTTACTCTTTCAGGTCTACTCAAAGACTACTAACTTGCTTTTGATTTCCAGGAATATTTTTTCTTGCACTGTGAGATACTCTGTTGGGAGTTGGTACCTACAGCTTGTTGACATGACCTGTTGAGTTGCCAGCTGTCAGTGGCCACCTGGGTCAAAGGCTTGAGCTCGGTCACTGCTGCAATTGGAAAGATGGGATTTTATTTATTCCATGAACCAGTTAATCTTCAGGCTTTTGGTCCAGGTCACCCCATTCCTTTGGGATTCCCCAGATCTCTTAATGAATTACGCAAAATCATGCCAGATACCAGTTTTCATTGCTGGAGCTGTGTTGAGATATTGCTGTTACCATAAAGAAGAAGTTAGAATTTCATCTCTAGTTGATGGGTTGGTGAGACTGAGTGATGTAACACTTGGAGAAGCAGAGCGTGAGTGAATGAACTTTGTGAATATTCACTATAAAGGAAAATAGGTGACTTAATGGTGATGGAAAAACTTTCACCAACAGCACCAAAATCCCTGTCTTATTTATAATTGATGACCATCATTAGGGATCTCAACTAAAAAGGATCAAGGTGTGCCTTGGTCTATGATCATGGTGTCATATTATCAGTCTGCTTCTCTGGGTATTTGAAAGCAGTGGCGGTAGAAGGGGAGCCTGCAGTTACTCATGCGGAGTCTGATAAATGGGAACTGTAAACCCCATCTCAAACCTGGAATACTGGTGAGGAGGTTGTTTGATTTTTGATATTTTTATTTTTTTTTTAATTCTGCCAAACTGCAGGTTTTGGACTTTGCACCATTACATCTAATCCTCATTGCATTACTCTTAATTTATAAAGTCATAATGTTATTATAAAGCAGTAGTCCTCTTCCAGCATCGAAACTGTTTTCCAGCTTTGCAGGTTTCTCAAAAGTTAAAATTAAAGAATTATTAAAGAAAACGCTAAGCAGATTGATCTGAATGCTCATCCTGGGCTATGCTGCTGGGAGGTTTTCTAAGTACTTCTCTTTAGTCTTTCCCTTTGTAGTTATTTACCTAGCACCTTGAATTAATGTCCCACTTCCAGTGTCTTCAAAACACAATGTATTTCTTCAGGTTGATCAGCATGGCTTGTGTACATCTGTGTCTGGAATGTAAAAATAGAATGGCCATCCATCAGATCCATGTCTCCGATGTAGAGACCGCGATATTGTGTGGGACAGTGTCAAATGCTGTGCACGGGTCCAGGTAGATGATGTCAGTTGTTCTTCCATTATCTACTAATGCTGTAGCAGCATTGTAGAAGGCCACCGTATTTGTCAGACATCTGCCTTTAGTGAAGCCACATTGGTTGTCACTGATGTTCTCTGTATTTTAATTTTAATATATGAATCCTCCAGTACTTCAGGACTTTCTGTCAGTTCTTATTCTTAAAATGTAGTACGCGGCTTTAAAATATTCACTGTCCATGAATCTTCTTGAAATGAGAGGGTTTTGCAGATACCTCTCTTTTGTGGATCTGAGTCACCCCTACCCACATCAGTGTTTTTCCCAATTTAGAACAAAACAAAAAGGCTGGTTCCTTGGAAAAGTTCTCCAAAGATTTGAGGTCAGTAACACTAAAGCTAAACCAGAATATCCAAGGGCTCTGGTTTTGCCTCCCTTAGTATAAGCTAGTAGCAATCATTGGAAGAATTAGACATGGAGCTGTGTTGTGTTGTAAAGGCAGCCTTTGAAAGATTCTGCCGTTGGATTTTTGTTTGACTACAGTATCCTGTCTCCCTCTACTGGTCACCAATCACAGCACACAGGACATGTCTGTACCCTGGAAAAGTATTCATGAGGTACTGTGGAAAGTATTCTAAAACCGTTGTTAGCTGTGGGAAAACTGGAGATGTTTGCTTCTGTAATGTGGCATAAGTCATACCTCTGAAGCAACTTCTTTTAATAAAAGTGAATGTTTAGTCTCAATATCTTTGAGGGATTTAGTGGAAAGACTTATAAGCAATCTTGTTTTAACCCTGAATAAGAGTGCAGGTTTTAAGGTGTCATTGGAAGAAGGCCTTAAATAGCAAAAATAGTAGATAACAAAGAACAGGAATGGGCTGACACTCTGTTCAGTCTCCTGCTTATTTGTCAGTCAGAAGGCATGAGGGCCTCTTGATTCCAGGAGCTACAGACATAGTGCTGCTGGTGCCAGGACACCAGTCTGATACACCTGAGCAACTGGCACCTACAGTTGCATGGGTAAGTAGTAGTGGCTCTCACGTGCAGCAATAGATCTCACGTGCTTCCATCAGGTATCAGATGATACGGTAAGGGAGAACTGTGCTGTGCTTCAGCTGGAGAGTGTGTCACCTGGCACAGACTTGAGCAACATCTATACTAAATAAATAAAACATACTGAGCCAAGGTCTGTTTACCTGCCTGAGGCCAACTGCACAGCTCAGTTTGCCATAGTATAGCTTAGCTTATACTTCCCCCAAAACACAGTATCTGCATCCCGTCTGCCTACTTGAAATGGCCCTTAGCTTGTACTGAACCCTGAGAAGTGACAGATGCTGCCTAGGAGAGTGCTAGCTGGCACGGTTCTCTTGATTTAGACTGAGAGTAGACTGTTCTTCCACCCTTTTAATTGTATTTTCTCCTCATAAATATTTATATGACCATATTGAAGTCCATTTCAATGCTGTGGCTTTCTTCTGCCTCTGACCCGTGAATGCTTTTTGTTCATTACAAACTTCAGCCTTTTCCTTTACTTAGAGAAGATGCTATCTCTGCTTGACGCGCATTAAAGAAACTTTTAAAAGTCAGATCTGACCAGGAAGGGAGTCAAGAGACAATTAGACGTTATGAGTTACCCTGTGAAGTTTGGAAATTTGACTCTGTGGATGGTGGGGAAACCGGGCAAGTTGCAACAGTGCGCAACTCCCAGTGGAGAAATGGTCTTTCTCGTCTCCTGCGCATCTCCTAAGATGCAAACAACAGGAGAACAAACACTTCACAGCCCCTTTGGAGTGTTAAGAGGGTTGTCCCCTGCAAGGCTACTCTGTGAATGAGCATTCTCTTCTTGTTCTTCTAATTATTTAATAAGTTGATCTGGATTATCTTTATAGTAGACTCCAGGAAGACACTGGCTGAATATAAATGTGCTGGATACCAGTTTTCGTCTTCAGCACAGTATTTCGGTACTCAACAAGTGTTAATGCACTTAATGTGGCAGTGATCTAGGAAAACAAGGTGGCATCCAGTTCTGCCTTTATTTTCTGTTTGTGGATTTTAAGTTCTATCAGTTACACAGAGTGACACGCCTATCTGATCTTTTCCTTAGAAACTGATATTAATGCTTTGTAGGAAAATGGAAATTTTAGTAATTCCTGTGTTAAATTCAAACATCAACAAAATACAGCACTTGGTTCACGTTCTGTCCGTGGAATCACTTTTATCTAACTAACACCGTCTGCTGATGTGATTTGACTTATGCCCTTGTTCCTGCATAAGTTTGACTTTGTTTTCCTTAGGGACCAATGCATTTCTCCCAGCCCCATCCTGAACTCTGAATTTTTAAAGGAAATGGCTCTTACCTGGCTTACAGCAGTCTCTGAAGCTTAGCTCTGTAAGCTTACTTAAGGCCAGATTTTTGTCTGACCTTCAAACAAATGTATTACTTAATTTGTTTTGACTTTGCTCAGCCTACGTAAAGATGAGAAGGATTAGCTTATTTTGTAGCACGGAGCAATTAACCCTCCAAGAGGAATGTAAAAGGTAAGTGTAAGACAGGGACTTCACGGCTCCTTATCAAGCGGCGGCAGTCCCAAGAGTGGGATGTCTGCAAATGAAGTAGCTTCATCTTGTGAAGTTTGTGTAAGCCCTTGTGGGATGAAAAGCTGTACCTAACCTTTGGCTAAATGATAGCCCTACCTGTTAAAAGCAAACTACAAAAACATACGTAGTTTTTTCTCACCATGGCTTTGAAGCTGTTTTTAAAGTATTTGTCCAGCACTACTTGTTAAACTAATAAAAATCATGTTTAGTTGGAAACAGTCATCAAAATAAGCTTTCAGAATTTTAAGGACTCTTTCCTTTTATATCCTGAAGAAATATTGGACAATTGCAGGGCTTGAAGGTTAGATTATTTGACCTTTCTATTTAATTTCTATTTATTTTTTATCTGAGTTGGCAACGGTCCGCATGTTGTTATCACTAATGCAGGCTTTTGTCACTAACTATCACATACTAGTAAGAGCTCAAATACTTATTTTTCTACCACATAGCTAGAAAAATATTTGGAACAATCTTCTGGAAACTTCTTTAGTGGTTTAACAGGCTGGAAGAAAATGTAACTTCTGCAGAGCATGCAATCGATTCCACATTAGAAGAGTGGAAGAGGATTTGTGTTTCTCTTCCTTGTGCTGACTCTATTCAGTAAATGGATTTATTATTTTAGTTCCCTTCAGGTCATTCTTGACAGAGGTGTTGCCTCTATCCAAGGTAATGAGATAGACCAGGCTTCCAGGAAGAATGCTCTAGAATCTTTTGCTTCCAGAAACACACAGCAGACTCCGGCTCTGCTGCCGCACCAGAATTCTCACAGCTTTACAAAAGGATTGACTGTCTCTGTTCCTTAATTGGCTTTGAGGTTTTTCCTCCTCGAAGTTGCTAAATTTAAACTAATGTACTGTCTGCATTTCTGAGGAGTGTGAACACCCCTCCTTGCTTACCCATCCCACAGAACTGTGAGAGACTAATGTTATTTAGCTTCTAACTGGCATGTGGGCTGAGGCAGTGGAGTAGGCCACATAAAAGCTCCCTTCATTGAGCTCAGGCTGGAATCAGTAACACAATACGGGAAGACCCTTAGGTTTTTTTCAGAGCTGCTCCTGTTGCTTGTACACAGCAAGCATAGGAGCTTGATTCCTGCAGCTCTTAAAACCAATACAAAGCATTAATTCCTGGGTCTCAGAGAAAGATAATATCAGTTCATTATACCAATTAAGTAGACATTTTTTTGGTCTATGCAGGGTGTAGGTAAGGTATTTGTGTGCTTGGCTGAGTGAAAGTCATGCATCATTCTTCTTGCCTTCCCCACCCCACCACTGCTTTTTTGCTAAGATCTTAATCTGTGAAAGAATTTCTGTACCCTTCCCAGTGCAGCTGGTCCCAGTGGCTCTGCCTGTGAGGCTTACCTAATGTCTTCCTCGTAGGTCTTTGTGGCATGAAATCTAGCAGCAAAAATTCTGGCTTGAAGGGATTTTATTTATATATTTATTTATTTCCCCAGAAAACAGACCAGTGCTTTCTGTTTGTTTCTTTTTGTGGTTGTTTTTTTTTTTTTTTCCTAGAATGCTTAGGCTCCCCTCAAACAGGAGTTGGACGTAACTATCAGCAGAATACGTTCTTGAGATGCAATAATAGAGCTGACTGTAATCATGGACCAGCAGCTGTCTAGAAGAGGTCCTGATTGGTGTTAGAGGGAGGAGAGCCCTTAATTGCTGGTTACAATATGGGCATATTGATTGATGTAGAGTATCAGTTAAAGTCTTGGTTTGGTGTCTTCAGTTGGATTGGGAGGGACCTTTTCATGTGGATGTGCTGTGGGGAAGACTTCTGCTCTTCTGTTGGACATACTAGCTGCTCTCTGGGGAATAATCCAGAACATGTGCCAGCATACTTTAACTTAAGACGCTACCTAGTATTTCTGGGGTTTGTCTTGGATCTGAAGGGCATTACTCCATCAGCTCTTAAATTTTACCAAGTACTCTGTGGCCATTAGAAGTGTATTATCTACCAGGAGCGTTCCCTTTCTGTCTCCTGTGAATGGAGAAGAGTTTTACTCCTGTTTCATGTGAGCTTTCCAAAATTCAACATGGGCTAGGGGAGTTGCTTGTGGATGTATGTTGGTTGGTGTTTTTCAGATGTTAAAGCAAGTGTTAACCTCTCAGTTAGTAACAGGTTTGTCCAATTTTTCTGTACTTTACTTGAGGGTTTGATAAGGTAAAGGAGGAAATTCTTCTCTTCAGGACTTGCTTGGCCCTTGTCCTAGGCAAAAGTCATTATTGTTAAGTCCCTAAGTAGCCTTTATTTTTTTTCATTTTTAAAGTTCTTCAAGGCAGAAATGCTTTTACCAAATTCATAGGCCAAAGGAGAAAATAATTGGAAAAGAAATGTGAATGCAACAGTCATCATGCTGAGATGATTTGTTGTAGGCTTCTTGAATGTTGGTTTAGTCCCTCCAGACAAGCCAATTTACAAAGCCACTGAGCTGAATATATGCACTATGAAAGAGGTTTTTAACTTTTCAAAATATCTCCTTTACAGGACTGTAATTTTTAATAACTTAAAACTGTGTCTGGATTAGATATTACAACTTTATTTGAAGGGGAAAAAATGAAATTACAAGTTACTGTTTAATATCTTTCCCAGTGTTTAGTTGGACACTCTTTGGGAAATGTGAAGTCAAAGCAATTAATAATGCCCTAAAAAAGACACAAATTCCTGTGAGAACTTTAAGTGATCCCTGGTAGTAGGTATCATTCCTAGATTACAAGTTAGGAGAAGTGTTTTTCACTTTCCTTCTGACTGCTTGGAAAGCTGGTGTGGAGATTCTCTGGAAAATTGGCCCACTTCTATGAAATTGCTTTACCTCAGATCTTACTTGAAGAATTACCTTCTCCTCAACTGAAGGTGTTTCAATGTCCTTGCCATCTGGGCATGAATTGCTTCAAAGCAAAAGTGTATGATGTATTAGGAGAATATTTAGCTTGTACTGCTTTTGTATTACCAAGGTGATGATCGTGGGATCTGGGGGTGAATGCTGCAGTCCTTGATTTCAACTTAGTTTACAAAAATCTTCAGGCAGTAGAACTGCCAAGATTTGGGCTGCCAGAGAACTTGCCATGCTCCTTAAAGAAATATAGTTCCGTTTATGTTGGGTTAGAAGCTATTGCCCTGTTTTCATATCAAAGGCATTTGAGAATCACTCAGCTCATAAACACATTAGGCCAAAGGTGTAAAGTGTAGGTTGCCCCATTTTCGTGCCGTACAAAGGTCACAGCAGAGACCTGATGGTTTTCATGTTACAACAAAGGCTGGTTGTACTACTCTTGGTCTTCTTACTTGGTAAGAACTGTTCAAAAGCAAGTGTTCAGCCCCTAAGAGGGAAGTCTCAAGGTAACCTTTTCTTGTGCCTTCTTACCCTAACAGTGAGAACAAAGACTGTATTTTAGAGCGACTTTGTCATATTTGCTCATACTGTGAAGATATATATGCTGTTATCCCTTGAAAATGGAAAGCTTTTTCCCCATTACAAAAGGCCCATTGAGAAGGCACTCTGTGCCTCGCTGTTTCATACTTGGAGCATTTGAGAATACGAGTTTAACCTTCTTTGGTACTTCTTCAGCTGTTCTTATCCAGTTTGCTAAGACTGAATGCCTTCCTCTTGAGAATTTCTTTCAACTATATATCAAACTTTGTATTTTGTTATGCTGGGAAGGGTTACTGTTTCTCAGCGATTGCCTGAAAAAATTGGTTTTGATGCTGTGGTCCACATGGGAATTTTCTGAGGCCCGTGTTCATCTACATTTTGTAGCCCATAAAAATAATCATGAGACAAGACCAGGGATTTATCAACTTACCCAATGAAAATGATGGTGAATGTTCACCTTTGAGCATCTGTTGATCAGGAACCAGAGATGATAATAGTGTCAACAATCAGCTGGGTCTGATACTGCTTTTATGGGAGCTCTGGGCCAAAAAATAAAAGAAGGTGCTTCTTCCTTTCCATTCTGATCTGATAAAATAGACATTACTTGGGGCTACGCTAGGTTTTTTTTCAGGCAAGTAAAGCTAGTGCCCTTGTCCTGGTTTATACAGTGAAAGATGAGGCAAGAGAGGTGCACATTCAGCATCTTGCCCTTGGATGGCAGCCATGCCACCAGAAGTTCTGGCAGATCTTTTAACGCTGTCCATGCTCCTCATCCTCTGCATCATCCCTTTGCTTGGTAGTGCCATGTCTGAAGGCATGCCATAACTAAGTTTCTTACTTATGTTGTGTTCCAGCTTTTCCAAATTAACTTTGGCCTTGAGACACTAGTGCTGAGCACAGCAGCATTCTCTGGTCTGCTCAATGCTGACCCTTGAACACCGGGAGCTGTGACTGCAGCAGCAGCGGGCCCTCTCCCCACCTTGTGGGACGCTCCTGGAACACAAGTTTGAAACCTGCTGGTCACTTATGGATTTAGTTACAGTTTTTATAACATAGTGTTAGGTAAAAGTGTGTGTGTGTGTGTACACGTGCTGAGTATTTGGAAACAAGCTCATCCTCAGTGTTCCTTTCAGATACTTCCCTTATTCACAGATGTTTACTTGAGAGAGCATTTCCACAAGGGCTCTTGTGATTACAGGTCTGGTATATCATAATGAGTGTCCCTTTCAGTATTTTTCCATCAGTAAAGAAAAGCTTTTTCTGTACTCTAGCAAAATTTTCTGTCTGCTACCAGCATTTCTGGCATCTCTGCCTGGCAGTCAAGCTATTTTGGAGCTCACAAGCTGTAAAGGACAAGGTTTTCCAAATATTCTACTACCTGAAAAACAGGACTTCCTGTGTACGGGTCTTTCTTGGTAATGACTGTTACACTGGAAGAGGCTACATCCTTCTTGAGACTTAGAGTGGAAATATTTGGATGGTCTGCAGAAGGCATGACCTCCAAAAGTCCTGTCTAACCTAAATTAGTCTCTTCTTCAGCATTTTCCCAGTTGGTGTAATGCCTTCCTGCGGTTAGAAAAGCTTGTTCCTGATCTGCTCACTGTGGTATAATAGCACCTATTGTTGAGGTCATCTGTGATGCATCCAAGATTTCAGTCGGTGTGTTCCCTTGCTATAATCTGACTGTCCTACTTAAGAGGCACAGTGTTGGGGAAGACAAGGAGGCACATAGAGTAGGATTCCTCATTTAATTGTAAATGTCTAGACAGCTTATAGTCCATGAGAGGCGAAATGGCATCTGTGGGATACAACTCGATCTCTGTCTAAGGCTGGTGAGTCACGCCACAGAAAGGACTGTCTCCTCCGGGTGGCTCTGAAGAGACGCAGTGAACATGCAAAGTCATGCAAAAGGATGTATGTCAGAGCCACCTCTAAATTTGAATAGATAAATCCCATTTTTAATGGTTTGTTGTATCTGTTAGGACCATTACAGGGTTAATAAGAAGTGCTTTGTTTAAAGAATGTTTGTACATGGTGTTGGACAGCAACGATCTATGGGATCTGGCTGATGAACAATGGTTTTGTGAAGGTCAGGCCAGTCCAACACTCGAGATCAGAGAAAGAGCAACGCTGGTGGGGTTGAGAATTAACAGCACTGTTGGAGGCCCAAAGATGGGACATGGTAGAAATCTTCAAAGGCTACAAGCTATATATAATCTGAAAGGAAGGTCCTTGTGGGTATTTTCTGCATGAACATCACTGAAACATCTAAATGTGCTGGACGGAAGCCCAGCTCCACACCCTGGTGCTTTGGTTGGCCACCAAGCAGTACTTTGGGCAACTGAAATTGGGAAACCACAGAAACTAAAGGAAAGTGTGAGTGGAGGAATGTATGTTTGTGCTTGCAAGCAGTTTCAGCAAATAAGAATGAAGTTGTTTTTTTGCTTTATAATTACCTTACTTAAGTAAGAGATGAGTATTAAGAACTGATGGCATTTTATTTAAAAGGTAAGTGTATAACGCTTTCTGCTATGAAACCGAATAAAACAGTAGGAATGTCACTTAAGCTGCAGTCTAGGAGGACAGCCCAGAGGGATGAGTTTAAGTATTTCTCTACTGAATTCTGGTGATTCATTACATAAAAAGTTTAATATCCTAATATCCAGGCTAAACTCAATGTCTTTTTTGAAGGATTTAACTCTGAGCTATCTCAGTAGCTGCATCTGTTCAGCAACCCTCATTATTTTCCAAAATCTGTCTTTTAAAGCTAGACAAAGTGGCATCTAACTGAAGATTCTTGAGATTCTTGGGAGACAAATAACTTGCAAATAAATCAAACAGAATTGGAGCAAGAACTGATCCTTTAAGAAAACTTTTCCTTCTGGATTGTCTACAAACTCAGCTTCTTGCCTAGTGTGTCTTTGGAATCGTCTTTCGTGAAGTATCATTTCTGATTCTAAAATATTACCTGTATTTTAGCATCTTGCCCTTCTGAACATCGTGCTAGTTGGTGTTCTTCGCTGCTACTGTGTCTAAGAAAGGAGTAGCAAGAATTTGGAGGTTGCCTGAAGTCCTATAGTTGGTTCTCTGTATCTTTTCTATTGTGGACATGCTTCTTCTCCAATTTATCAATTTTAGAGTTTGTAAACTTACTTGCTTGAGGAGTTTTGTTGCATGATTATTATCTGGAAGAAAGCTATTTTCCCCCTGGTTTTGGTGCTACTGTAGTGCTCTGATACAGCTTGAACATCTTATTCTTGTGGAATCACTGAATCGC
>VZRU01005483.1:99696-116877 GCA_013398155.1 Pedionomus torquatus | reverse complement strand
ATTGGAAGAGGGGAGATTTAGACTGGATATTAGGAAGAAATTCTTTGCTGTGAGGGTGGTGAGACCCTGTCCCAGGTTGCCCAGAGAAGCTGTGGCTGCCCCATCCCTGGAGGGGTTCAAGGCCAGGCTGGATGGGGCTTGGAGCAACCTGGTGTGGTGGGAGGTGTCCCTGCCCATGGCAGGGGGGTTGGAACTGCATGATCTTGAAGGTCCCTTCCAACTCTAACCATTCTATGATTCTATGAGATGACATTTGTTGTGTCTAAAAACTGAGGGTAATTTCACCTCAGTATTTTTAGTCAGAAAAATCTGGCTTAATCTAGTTTTTGGGATTGGTTTTTGTTTTTTATTTTTTTGGCGGGGGGTTCTTTTTCAAAAATATTAACTATTTCATTTGATCCTGTATTATTTTGGGGAGGTTTAGGTGTGATTTTCACCATCAATCAACTAGATCTGAATTTTCTTTACCTGAAGATTTGCAATCACACAGCACAGCATGCAGCTGAGAGTAGCAAGCGTTATTAAAAATAACCAGCAAAACAAAAGCCCCCATTCCTTCAAGGACAGAGCAAAAAAGCCACTTCAGCTGACGTTCAACCCACTTGCACTCAATTAATAAAATGAAAATGCAAAAAAACCCAGCTCCTAATAAAAACAGAGCTAGAAATCAGGATGCGCCTCTATAGGAAAAGGAAAGGAACCAAAGGTGGCTTTAAAATTTCTAGCACAATGAAAAAAACGATGAAAAGACACCAGGAGCTGAGCTCCGTGGGTTTTAAACCTGTCCTCAGGACGTTAAGAAAGTGAACTCAGTGTTAGGGTTCCTGGTGCATTTTTTCACGGTCTAACTGACCTATTGGGAATCCCCGGGGGATGCAGAAGATTCTGCTGCACTTGTTGTTTCTTTTATAATCAGGAAAAAGAAGCATCATAAAAAAATCTGGCCTCAGATGGCTCAGAAGTTTGCTGCTCTAATTAAAAAGCGAATGTTCCCAATGTTTTGCCAAATAAAGCCCTTTTATAACAAATAACCTTTTGATGGGGAAACCACACTGTTTGGACACCAAAAAGTAATTTTAAGGCTTATCTTGAGTCCCTGCCATGGTAAACACAGGCTAGAGCTTCTTGCCTTTCCTCTCTTGACTGAGGAATCAAAACAGACGTATTTCAGCAAACAGCTTGTACAAATATTCTACTGTAAATGTAACTACAGTCTGGGGTGACAAATTCTCCTCTAATGACATTTTTAGAAGGATTACAAACACCCTTATGTTAGGGCAGTGGTTCTGTAGGGTAAGGTTGTGGCACTTTATTGTTACTACAAATTTGTACTGTTTTTGTTTAACTGCCATGGAAAAGCTCCTTTTTGTCTAACTGGTTTTGGCCTTATTCTTATGTCTTTTTTCCTACTTTTTTTTTCTGGAAAAATTTGAGGTTACCCAGGAAAGTTACATTTGAACTGAAGGGCTCAGAAAAGTCAGTGGCTATAAGGCACTCTGAATCCACGCAAAATTTCAATGCTGATAGTTATGGGCTCAGTCCCACTCTTACAGAATCATCTAGGTTGGAAGGGACCTCTTAAGATCATCTAGTCCAACCAATGGAAGGAAAACAAGAAAAACAAGCAAACAAACAAACAAAAAAACCCCACCCCACCCCACCCAACACTAAGCCATATCCTTGAGCACCAAGTCAACTCCTCTCTTGAATCCCTCCAGGGATGGTGCCTCAACCCCCTCCCTGGGCAGCCCATTCCAATACCTGACAACCCTTGCAGGAAAGAAATATTTCCTAATATCTAACCTGAACTTCCCCTGGCACAACTTGAAGCCATCACCCCTTGTCCTGTCATCTGTAACTTGGGAGAAGAGACCAACCCCCGCCTCTCTGCAGCCTCCTTTCAGGGAGTTGGAGAGAGCGAGAAGGTCTCCCCTCAGCCTCCTCTTCCTCAGGCTGAACACCCCCAGCTCCCTCAGCCTCTCCTCACAAGATTTGTGTTCCAGACCCCTCACCAGCTGCGTTGCCCTTCTCTGGGCCTGCTCCACTCTTACTAACATTAATTCAACACTCTTTCATGTAAATGTAGTGTCAGTCTGTGAACAGCCTTGGTTGTACTAGAACACCCACAGGAAACACACTAGAGGTCAAAGAAGCTGTTAATACCCTGACTTGCAAGCTTTGGGAAGGTACACCTACCCATAGACAACCCATCATGGAGTCATAGAATCATAGAATGGCTGGGGTTGGAAGGGACCTTCAGGATCACCCAGTTCCAACCCCCCTGCCCTGGGCAGGGACACCTCCCACCACACCAGGTTGCTCCAAGCCCCATCCAGCCTGGCCTTGAACCCCTCCAGGGATGGGGCAGCCACAGCTTCTCTGGGCAACCTGGGCCAGGCTCTCACCACCCTCACAGCAAAGAAGTTCTTCCTCAGTTCTCATCTCAATCTCTCTTTCAGTTTAAAATTGTTCCCCTCTGTCCTGTGGCTCCCCTCCCCAATTAAGGGTCCCTCCCCATCTTTCCTGGAGACCCTTTAGGGACTGGAAGGGTCTCTAAGGTCTCCCTGGAACCTTCTCTTCTCTCAGCGTGTTTTCATAGGAGAGGGTTTCCAGTTCTCAGAGTTTCTCTATGCCCCTAAACTTCTTGGCTTACAAACCCCTTGGTCTATTCCATCAGCTTTAAAGTACGTGTTAAGACAGGGACAATTAAGTCTGAATCCATATGACCTAAAATGTAACGCTGCAACATCTCTCTTGACTGTTTTTAGCTCATATCCTCACATTACTTGGTTTGATTGGGTTCCATCCTGAACACTGGACCGCTGTTAGTAAATTAGCTGGATACAAAGTCACGTTGACAAGATGCTGAGGTCCTCCTTGTGGTCACCAGAAACCAGGAACCGACATCACATTGTGCGAGGCGCTCGGCAGCTTGCAGATCTTCCTCTTGAGGTCAAGAAGGTGAAGGCAGCTCGGCCACCAGTACAAGAAGTACTCACCAAAATCAGCTCGGTGACCCCAGGTCTGAGTGCTGCCAGCATCACAAAATGCTTATCACCTTCTGAGGGGGCTTTCTTGGGGGCTCAAGGCCCACGCATCTGTGATACTTGCAGAAAAGGAGCGTTATACCCAGAAACTGGAAAAGAGTAGGCAGCACCGCAAGTGGTGGTGATTTGTCACGGCTAAAGGGAAGAGGTTAAAGTAGCAAATATTTTGACGTCTGCACATTCTTATGTGCTGCCGTCATTTCACAGGGTATATTAAACATTAAACGTCAGATGTCCTATTACCACCACACGACAAGAACTGCAGGTAATCCATTTTTCTGACAAGTTTTCCGTGTGGATGAGGAATAGCAAATGTAAGACATTCTCATTACTGTATTCTCGTTGTCCTCCGTAGATGTCACACCCAGGGCAATCTATTCAGTTTGTTGTTTGGTTTTTTTTCCTTTTTTTTTAAAGAATTATATTTCATATTGGTACATGTTCTTGAGCAGAGCAGTTATCTGTGCTAGCCACTTCCAGAAAGAAATATAAATTATCCTTGCTCAGACAGTTCAAGAAATGCATGTCAACAGTGAGCAATAGTTACGAGTATTTATGAAACATCTAAATGCTTCAGAAAAATTAAAGCCATTCTGTAAATTCTGGTTATTCAGATTCTATTTTGATACGTATGCAAATTACTATACAGTAAGGCTGTTATAAAGCATGGTTTTATTTAATGAATTGCGGAATATACATATGAGCCATAATTAGAGCTCTTGGGAACAGCATCACCTAAATCTAATTTGCTGACACGCCGTCGTAAGGTCAAGCAAGTCTTTAAAGACAAGAACTCCAGTGACCTGAGATCAGAGACCTCCAGATTTTCCTGCAGCTTCGTACCGCTGCGTATTCACCCGCGTGTCCATCACAGGAGCCAGCTCTTTTTGAGAATTCACCAGGCTGCCAACCCCTGCTGTGACCGTTGGCTGAAACCATTAAGCAATGCATTATAAATTAATATGCGCTTCTTATAGCGTGACCCTGGTTTTCTCTTTGGTCTTTGTCCTTCACCAAAAAAAAAAAAAAAAAAAGTTTTTAGCATTTCAGAAAGCCAAAAAAAAAAATAGTTTTGAGCATTTCAGAAAGACAAAGAAAAGAAATCCTCTCAACTATTAGGTGCCCCTGGTGAATGCTCCTCTTTACCGCCAGCTCTCAAATTATTCATAAAGCTCAATTCATTTATCAAGAACCTCCTCGTTTCTTTTAGCTGCAATCGCTGCTTATTGGAGTTTGTGTGTTATTTTTACAATAGGACACTGGCATCTGCCACCTCTCAGGTGGCTCTTCTGCCCCATGGCAGCATTTGGACAGGATGGAATTGTCCTCTTTGTTATGAAACCTTCAGCTTCAGAAAACAAAGCAGTGAAATTCATTATATTTTTATGGTTATTATTCTTTTCTGTGTTGCTGTTTGTATTTATTTTTTTTTTCCTAGCAAGTCTCTTGGTAAAGTCTGAGAAATTCTTGTTTGGAAAACATTAAGGAATTGGGGGTCAAAAGTCCTCAAAAGCCTATGGAATTTCCCATAAACAATGCCACAGGGGGTTGTAGTTCGATTTAGGAGTTGAAAAGTGAGCTCCGAGGTATAGGTTGCAATTCTACAGATAGGCTGCATCTTAAAATACCAGTCTCACAACTCGTAATTACGCTGAAAATAAGATGAGGTGCCCAACAGCTCAAAATGTGACAATAATAAGAGTTTATAATTTGGGATTAGGAGAGGTTCCAGACTATGACAGTGGAGGAAAATAATGGATCCTGATTTTTTTTTAGCATGGACCCATTCGCAGGAGAAGGGTTTTTTTAGTCTCAATGTATCAAAGCACAATGGGTTTATTCTGATTTATCTGGAATCCACTGAGTCAATATTTGCCATCCGCAGCTCTTTTGAATATGGCATTTGGGGAAAGCTTTGAACATCAGCTTCACGGGTTTCTCTTCAATAATTTTTATTTATTTTAGAAGCTCCAGGTGAGGCTAAATTCTCACTCTGCTTGGCACACAAATGGCAAAACACACTCCCTTCCACCAGGAACTTGCAATTTGTGTAGGAGAGGTAGAGGAAGGAGCCCAAAAGAACCTGGTTTTATTTTACAGAGGGGGAAAGTATGGCGAAAGTCTGTGACAGTGATAATTTTTTGATTTGGTGCTCACCAGCTGCGTTCCAACCGTGATGAAATATATTCCCAGTTTTAAAACTGTAGACAAACACTTGATTTTCCTGAATTATAAAAAACAGTTCAAATCAATAAAGTCAGCTATTGGCTTGTGCAATATTCCTACAACTCGCACTACGAGGAACTCATATTTCCCTTATATTTACAAACAGAAGAGAAGAGACTTCTTTCTTTAACTTGATTGTTTTCTTTGTGTTTTTTTTTTCAAAGGAAAACTTCCTCAGAATAAAAGTTCACTGTAATTAGAGGTGTTTTTCATTTTTTTGAAGTTACAAAATAGCTGCTGTTTTCTGGGTTTATTGTTTTTTGANTTAAAATTTAAAATTTTGAAATTTATTTTTTTTAAATTAAAACTTTTAACATTTAAAATAATTTTTGGTGATCTCTTCTAATTCCTGAAACATTTCTTGCTCGGAGAAACTTAATTTTTAGCTGTATGTTGTAAAGCATGGAAATAGTCTCCTTAAGCACCTTGAGAGAAATCTTGTGAGAGGGACTAGTTTTGTGCTATGCTCAGTTTCCATTGAAGAGTTTTTCTTACTAAATATCTGAAAAAAAAAAAAAGTGCATTTTATGCAAAAAAAACTGACCACATTTTGAATCGCTGAATTTATAAATTAGCTCTCCTTTCCATTCCCATTTTATCTTCATCTCTGTGTTTGCCTCTTCTTTTTGTGCCTATCACTTTCCTGTAAAGCATTTCCACTGCGCTGGATGTCCACCTTCTCTGCTGGCGAGGTAGCTCAGTGGCTCCCCCCTCTCTTACACAGATTTCAAGCCTTCACAGTCCTTCTTTCATCCCTCTTTTCTGTTACTCCTTTTTTTTTTATGATTTGTGTTGATTTTTTTATGATTTGTGTTGTGTTGTTTAGCCCTCAGCCCTCTCCTATCATTTTCAGCTCTTGCTGCCTCCTACTAATGAGAGGTCATTTTTCCTTCTGGGAGTCATTCAACCTCCTACAACATCTTCTGAAAACTCCCTTTTTATCAGTCCTTCGTCCACTTCTAACCTGTACTTATGGAATATTTATTTTTTCTTAAAAATAGGGCTTTGCAAAAGATGCTGTTCCTAAGGAAGCTTTTCCCACTCTTTCGGTTTTCTGTGGTCTTTTCTTCCTGATGTCTCCATTCATTTTCTGCTGTCATTTTTCATTATCTCATCTGTCTAATTCAAGGCCTTATCGAGCTCCACATATGTCCGACTCCCTTTGAAACTAATAATACTTGGAAAAAGAGAATATTTCCATCCTGGAGCTCTTGCTTTTCTTTGTATAAACCCTGCCCCCACTTTCAAGTGTTTGGGTACAAGACGGTACAGCTTCAGTTTTCAAAATGTCTATGCAACTAGGGGGCAGACAGATCAGAATGTTGGCTGGTCCAATCTGTGCATGACAGCCCAAATCATTGTACCCCCCCACCCCCATTTTGGGTTCTTGGAATTACCTGCCTTGGAAAGGACCTTTCAGATCATCGAGTCCAACCATCAACCCAACACTGACAAACCCCATCATTAGGCCATGTCTCTAAGCTCTATGTCTACCTGTCTTTTAAACACCTCAAGGATGGTGACTCTACCACTTCCTTGGACAGCTTCTTCCAATACCTGATGACCACATCTCTGTAGAAAATTTTTCCAATTATCCAATCTAAATCAAAGTTGGAGATGGAATCCATCTGGAGTTGGATGTCAGAAGCCTTTGGGTAGTCAGTGGTTTGGTAAACCAGAGAAACCAGGCAATGTCCACAGAGGACACTCACTGGAATTTCTGCATGATTTGTTTTTGTCTCCAGCGAACAAAGGGATCTGCACTGCTGTGGAGAATCCCGAATGACCAGACCAGGAGAAGGGGGAAACAGCCTCTACAGCTTTGCGGGTTTGCTGGGTTTCTTTCTAAACACTTCTCATGGACATTTGATGTCCTTCCCAGTTGTAACACTTCACAAGCTCTTTTTGCTCCACCTACCGTTGAAGAATTCAGAAAAGTGTATCTGCAACCCCATTATCTACGAAACAGTTACAGCTCCAGGTAAAAGTTTGAGTATGCCACCCTAATGTGGATGTTTTCCAGGCAGGTAGTCAGTATATTGCCCTGAGAAGCTGTGGCTGCCCCATCCCTGGAGGGGTTCAAGGCCAGGCTGGATGGGGCTTGGAGCAACCTGGTGTGGTGGGAGGTGTCCCTGCCCAGGGCAGGGGGTTGGAAATTGATGATCTTGAATGTCCCTTCCAGTCCAAACAAGTCGATGATTCTCTGGTATTATAAGGACTCGTAATTAATCATCATTTCAGTTGTTGTGTGGTATCACTGGCAACTGAAAAAAATATCTGCTGCATGTGCAGGACTGCCCCAACTATTGATTTGGCTGTTGGGCCCAATCCAAAATCCATCGGAAGAACTTCATGTTCATAATTAGACCCTGACATTGGAATTTACTGGGGGCATTTATAAGTAGCGGTATACGATTCTGGGTGTAAATAGAAACAAGGATCTCAGTTTAGCAGTGTTTAGTAAACCATTCTGAATAATTTTCTCCCCTGAGTTCTTCGCATCTCAATCTATATATTCAGAGCAACCCCCGAAGTAAGTTTAGCACCATAATTATTTCATGATGGATCTAAGGACAACGTGTTTGAATAGTTAAAAGCCTCGTGATAGGCACATTAAAAAAATGACTGGAAGATTTTTCTTCTGATTTTTTTTTTCTTCAAGATTTTTCAAGCCTTCAGTAAACTTCACATGAGTTCCAAGATCAGGCTCACCCTTTGCATATTTGTGAGTGAGCCCAGGCTCACCTATTTGAGTGCTTTATTTAATACTTCACAGGGACTGCTATAAAACCTGTGCCTTCCCCGATGTGCAGAAATATTTCTCAGGCTATGTTTAAAATCTATAATATATATACACATCCATACATATGTATGAAAGCTAGAATATATACAAACAGTTAGCTGTACAAAAAATCCTTTCATGATGAAGGAACAGTTTGTATGTGGATGGGAAGCGTTACCTGAAAACATACGTCTGGCCAATGCTTTCCTTAATAATACTTCTGACAGACTTTGTTTTATTAAATCAGTCATTGTGAAAGGAGCTGAAATGCTGAGATGATAATGGTGGTTGGTAGCTCTAGGCATTCTACGATTATGATGATCTTCTGAAGCAATAATATGAAATATTCAGAATGGTATTTTAAACATGCTGTTTCACTGACCCAGCAATTTTTAAAAGCAGAAGCAAAACTGTTGTCTTTTTTGACAGTCACCATGTCTTTATTCTTAAAGTATTTACCTGATGCTGATTTTCATAGAATCATAGAATGGTTAGAGTTGGAAGGGACCTTCAATATCATCCAGTTCCAACCCCCCTGCCCTGGGCAGGGACACCTCCCACCACCCCAGGTTGCTCCAAGCCCCATCCAGCCTGGCCTTGAACCCCTCCAGGGATGGGGCAGCCACAGCTTCTCGGGGCAACCTCTTCCTCACAGCAAAGAATTTCTTCCTAATACCTCATCTACATCTCCCCTCTTCCAATTTAAAACCATTACCCCTTGTCCTGTCCCTCCCCTCCCTGACCAAGAGTCCCTCTCCTGCTCTCCTGGAGCTCCCTTCAGATCCTGGAAGGCTGCTCCAAGGTCTCCCCGGAGCCTTCTCTTCTCCAGGCTGAACAGCCCCAGCTCCCTCAGCCTGTCCTCACAGCAGAGGGGCTCCAGCCCTCTGAGCATCTTTGTGGCCCTCCGCTGGACCCGTTCCAACAGTTCTATGTCCTTTCTCTGTTGAGGACTCCAGAGCTGGACACAGGACTCCAGGTGGGGTCTCTCATGAGCTCAGAGTAGAGGGGGAGAATCCAGCCAGTTCCTTATCCACCGAGCGGTCCACCCATCAAACCCAAGACTTTCCAATTTGGAGAGTAGGATGTCACGTGGGACATGCAGGGGTTGTGTCCAAATGACCATAGCAATTATTAGCTGCCTACAAACAGGATAAAAGCTATTGCAACTGATAGGAAGGTTGGCAAAATCCTTTGAGTTTTCCCCTGCTTTTGCTATCAGCCATGTAAACTTCTAGCAAAAATGTTATCTTTGCCCAGATGGAAGGTCTCCCAGCATGTACCCTGTGCTGTGGATTCCCTGGCTGGCAGGGGAGGGTGGGCTTTGCCTTGTGGCACATTTCTGGCTTCCATGGATGGGCAGAGGAACCCAGCAAAGTCTCACTCTTAAAAGGAAAGCAAGAATCATAGAATTGCCTGGGTTGGAAGGGACCTTTCAGATCATCGAGTCCAACCATCGACCTGACGCTGACAAAAACCATCACCAACCCACGTCTCTAAGCACTGTGTCTGCCCATCTTTTAAATGCCTCCAGGGATGGTGACTCCACCACTCCCCTGGGCTGCTTATTTCCATGTGCAATAACCCTTTAAGTGTAAAAAATTTTCCTAATATCCAATCTGAACCTGCCCTGGCACAACTGGAGACCATTTCCTCTTGTTCTGTTGCCTGTTCGTTGGGTGAAGAGACCAACCCCACCCTCTCTACATCCTCCTTTCAAGAACACTCAATGAACAACCTTTCCTCAGGTATTGGGTGTCTCCAGCGTTGGTAAGTGGGATATTTTCCAGGGCAAACTACAAAGTTTTGTATTATATATATTAACAGTATGTATATTATATATTATATATTATATANATATTATATATTATATATTATATATTATATATTATATATTATACATTATAGATTATATATTACAGATTATAGATTATAGATTATATATATGTATATATAACAGTATATATATATATTAACAGTAAATTAGGGAAAAGAATTAATACTCTCTAGCATTTATATACACGTAGAGAGTTTGGGTTCTGGGGAGCAAAAAGATATATCGATACTGAAAAAACCTCACCATGTGCTGTAAAATACAACATAAAATTAGGCCTAAGTTTTCTGGATACTTATGGATGTACTGAACTTTATTATCTTGAACAGTCCCAGGCAGTCAAAGGGTGCAAAGCCTGAGAATCAAGGAGGAAGAATTCTACTATTTTTATAATGATATAATTGTGGCTATTTTAACTCTAAGCTCTGAATTCCTCGTGTTTAGGGCTCATTTGTGTCCTTTTTAATGGTCTAATTTACCTTCAAATGTGAACAGCTATGCATGCGAGATTTTTCTGGAACACTTTGAAGTCCCAGATTTGAAAGTGCCTCTTTTGCCAGTTATCTGAGGTGAGAATCAGGTCAGCTGTATTGTTTAAACAGCTTTAGTCTGAAAAAGNTGTTAAAACATGGGAAAAAAAAATCGGAGCAAAGTTATGATTTATTTATTTTTAAAAAAAAAAAAAAAAAAAAAAGACAGTTTTACCATTAAAATGTGAATAATTCTTAGAAACCATCCTCATTCAAGAAAAAAAAAAGAACCTTGTGTCTCTGATACTTGCCACATAACCTCGGTAAGGACACCATTAGATCATGCCTGGAAAAATGCAGCTTATTATTCTTATTACACATTATTTGCTAGGTGCCAGCATCGTGCTGCCTCACAAAATCAGGGAGAGATGGAGACGCAGCTGCCGCAGGGATTTTGCAGTCTAAATACACAGATAAGATAACCATCCCCCCAAATGAACAGGAAGATCCACAGGGGAGACCTACAGAAGTGTGTTGCTGTGTTTTCCTTTGAGTAGATAACGTCCTTGTTGAAATTAATTAGCATTAGTGGACAGAATTTAAAAAAAAAAAATAATTATTTAAACTGACATAAATAGTACATGTGGCTGATTCCAGGCCAACCAGGTACTTAGAAGCTGTGGAAAAGTAACCGAAAGGTTTGTAACAGGTTACGTTGCGATGACGAAGGATGACTTGAAGGCCAAGGACAGAAGTTCAGGCTTCTTGATGTGGAAGACCAAGAAGCCAAGGAAGAGGATCTGAGAGGAGAGGGATACAGACCTCGTGCAAACAAATGGTCTGCATAGACTGAGATACAAGGTTTTAAATTAAGTGCCAGAGAAACCTCCAGTAGTTTTTCATTGTCTCCTGAAAATACCGACTGATCAAAGGAAGCGTAACAGCAGAACAGGAGGTGGTAGTGGATGTGTTGGTAGGTGAAATGTGCTCTCAAGAAAGTAGAAATATATTTGCAGAACACTTCTAGGGAAACATGTCAGGAATCCCTACTTCCAGCCACAATCTTGCTTAAACAATATTTTAAAAAATTGGAAGAATTTTTTTTTTTCTTGTTTTGTTTATTTCTTCCTATGGAGTTCCATCCCAGGGAGTTTCTCTGGTCTGTGACGTCTTCTGCCCCCAAATACCTTGAAAAGTTGTGCTTCAATCTAGCTTAAATTCATTTCTTACTTTGGTACACAGGATAAAAGCCACTCCTCCAGTCACAAAATCTGTTCCACTGACTTACAGTATTGATTAATTATTTACTATCAGATATCTCAAGTTTCAATGAGAAACAGACGTCATCTACCTGGACTTAAGCAAAGTCCAAAAAAAACCCTAAATGTTTAAAAAGAGAGTTGGGGTTCTTCACCCTGGAGAAGTGAAGGCTCCAGGGAGACCTTAGAGCCCCGTCCAGTCCTTAAAGGGGCTACACGTGAGATGGGGAGGGACTCTTGATCAGGAAAGGGAGCCATAGGATGAGAAGTAACAGTTTTAATTGGAAAGATGGCAGATTTAGATGAGATCTTGGAAGGAATTCTTTGGTGAGGCACTGGAAGAGGTTGCCCAGAGAAGCTGTGGCTGCCCCATCCCTGGAGGGGTTCAAGGCCAGGCTGGATGGGGCTTGGAGCAACCTGGTGTGGTGGGAGGTGTCCCTGCCCAGGGCAGGGGGGTTGGATCTTTGAGGTCCCTTCCAACTCTAACCATTCTATGATTCTAAATAATTAATATTGTGTTTGAAAAACTATGAGTGAATGGTCAAATAAACCCAATTAAATTAATAGAATCATCAATAATTCCCACTGTTATAAGCTGTATGTCTTGATTCTATAACAACTGTCATGTGTTAAATTTCTGTGATATAACTTAAGCATCTGTTTTAGAAAACAGAATATTCCCTGGCTACTAATAAAGCTGGGGCCACTTTAATTGTTTTTGAATGTCAGGATTGTGTTACCCAACGCCTGCTGTGTTACATTCAATTCATTTTTAGGCAGAAGATCACAAAAACAATTTCATTGAAACCCACAGGGTAAATGGATGTTCAGGTTGAACCTTTGTCCTTAAACTAGAATGTTTTCATCTTTAAAATTCAATCTCCAGAAAAGAAAAAGATAGCCTGAAGTGAAATAACAACCTGCGCAGTGGTCACCTGGGGCCACGTGGAGTAACGCCCCCACGTGTGCTCCTCGGGGTGACCTGAAGGGGATGGGGTCAAGTTTAAAATCCCAAGCAGCTCACTTTCCGTCTCTCAGTTCTTTGGTGAGGGCTGTGATTTGGCAAAGGGCTAATTCGAAGAATACATCTCCATGTAGGCATGAAGGCATCTCCATGAAGGCATAAATTTTAAGTGTAATGGAGAGTGACATCAATTCTGAGACTCAACAGTTCCATCCAACACAGGAGATTTTGCAACCCCAATTTTAGAAGTGAGTTCCAAGTTCTTGGAGACCTTCAATGCCAGGATAGAACTACATTCTCAGACTAAGGAAGTTATCTCAGCTACATTAGGAGGAAACAGGCGTATTTTCTGGGTTGAGTAACACTGAAGGGGTTAGAGCAGGTTTGCTGTGCTTCTTTTATGAACATCACAGACTGTCTTTACATATAAACGCACAGATGGATTTGAAATGTCCATATTCTTCCAAAGAGTTTTGAACTACATGATGCTGGGATAGTTGTAGTGTCTTCCTTTGACTAGCTGTTTTTCATGATTTTTTTTGGTGATAATTGTTAAGATTTGAGGGGGTCAGTTCTCCTTCATTAGCTCGGAAGAATCATTTCCCCAGCAGCCGGCTGCTCCTGTTTCTGGAGGCAGGATGGTTCCATCACACATCTCTGTGGCCATAAAACGGGTTCCTTGATGTGGTCTTTGGTCACTGATCGTAGATGCTGGTTAAAAAGCTGCACTTGGCTGTATATAATGATATATAATAACATTTATTTACAGCTGGTAAAATCATCTATGTCACTCCATCAGTTTTAGCAGGCATTTTACTGTCCACATGTGAAATTTCCTTAAGCAGAGTATTAAGTCGGTGGCCTGTTCTGGAGGAAAACGTAAAGATGTACAAAGATGTTGATGAAAGGAGGAATTGTAACTCACAGAAGAGAAGACCACACGGGTCAGTGGTATTTATGACCTGCATTTTGTCAGCTGAGGGCAAGAATTCCTATGAGTGCCTGCCATCTTCAAGAGTAGTGTGTTTTATTTGATGATGTTGAAGCCTACAGAGCACTTGCACAACGAACACTCTTTGTGTTTCTGTTGTCGTAGCTGTTTTAATCAGTAAAATTAACCCTTGCTCTGTCCACCTGATGTTTACTGATTGTGTTCTCTTTAGGACTGACCATTGCCCTATGTCTTTTATTGGGACAAAGGTTGTGTTTTGCTATTTTTTTTTTTTACATATGGTGAACATCTGAACTCCGTCTTTACGTAATTTAACCTTCTTTAAACCAGGAGAAACAAAGAGGCATTGTGGTGATGTATGGCACAGTGTTATCAGTTGAAAATGTAATTGGACAAAAGTTCCTATAATTTCATTGCCTTCTACACGTTCATTTATTTGGAGAGAGTGATGCCAATGCTTTGAAGCATGACTGGAATGCTTGAAAGAAACGCAGATTGATTGAAATACAAAGCACCAGCTGTGAAACTAAAATATTTACAGAATTAAAGGTGGGATATTCAAAAGTGCATAACATTTTCCAGTTAACTATAACTATTATAGAGATCTTGTGATTTTACTGGGCACAAACTTAGAGCCAGGCTTTAGAAACTGCTGTTTTACATAAAATTGTTCCAGTCACTTGAAAAAAATGCAATCATTTTTCGTTGCTAGTATATTTATGTATATATGTACCTGTCAGGGCTGGCACCACATTGCAATCAGTTAAACATGTCCAATCTCTAACTGTGGTGTGAAAAGGGATAAACCTGAAAAAAGTGCTCTCTTATTTCCATTCATTTGCCTTTTGAGCTGAAATCCTTCATAAAATCATCATAGAATCATAGAATGGTTGGGGTCGAAGGGTCCTTAAAGTCCATCCAGCTCCAACCCCCCTGCCCTGGGCAGGGACACCTCCCACCACACCAGGTTGCTCCAAGCCCCATCCAGCCTGGCCTTGAACCCCTCCAGGGATGGGGCAGCCACAGCTTCTCTGGGCAACCTCTTCCAGTGCCTCACCACCCTCACAGCAAAGAAGTTCTTCCTGAGATCTCATCTACATCTCCCCTCTTTCAATTTAAAACCATTACCCCTTGTCCTACCACTACACTTTCTGACAAGCATGACACTCCATGCTTGTGCTCAACCTAAAGGTGAAAGTTCTCAAAAAAAAGAGATTACATTATCTGTTGTGTTATTAGTTGTAGCACTGAGAGTAATAAGAATTTAAAAAGAGCTATACCGTCATGTAGACAGCATTAAGACTCGCCAAGTGCTCAATCTAAGCTCCTCTCAGTTTGGTACATTCATTTGTATAAGGTGTGACATGGCATTGGTTTGCTGCTATTAAAGCCAATGCTAATATTGCTATTGATATTCAAAGTGGCTGCAGCTGAAAAATCTGAACATTCACTACCTCTTTCTGAAAATTACCCAAGTGAAAATTAGAGTGCCTTCTCAACTTGCAAGTGTTTGAACAGACCAGCACTGAAATTTCTGTGTATTTCTTACAGAGAGAAAATACAGTTTAATATTAAATTATTTACTCAGACAGGTTGCCTGGCGTCTGTTGCAGTCAGTCCTGTTATATGTATCTTAAAAGGGCACACTAGAGCCTATATTAGAAAAGAATTTAGCAATACATGAGGTGAATCAACATTTTGGGGTTTGGCTACCCAAGTTTACCAGAAGTGGCCAAGGACACATAGAGCTCTATAGTTTCAAGTTGAATATAGTTTTTCTCAGATGTTTCGGCCTTTTAAACTTCTCACAATATTACAGGGAAACTTAAAAATGTAAACATTGGAAGGTGAGTGTCTTCAGGGTACACTTTGTGAGTTTTATGCTAAAAGTAATTGTTTAACATCTATGATTTGGTTATTAGAATATCATCTGGTAAAGGCATTTTATTGATCTTGGCTTAGTAGTGTATTCCCCCAAACTATTATTTCTTCCGTGTATTTTAAATATTTTTTTTTTCATCATTCACACTTCACCTTCAGCTCAAAACAAAAGATTCAGAAAAATTGCATTAGTTGGAAAAAACCCAACAGTTTCTGCACTATGGTTTTCATATGGACAGAACCTGTAAAAGAAACACTGATTTTTAAGGTTTTGAACTTTGTATGAGGTCTGTCCATAGGTAGGATCAGTTATATGGCTGCTGAGGAAAACCAGCAAGCAAAATTTAAGGGTTTTTTTCTTTGCTGTGAGGGTGGTGAGGCACTGGAAGAGGTTGCCCCGAGAAGCTGTGGCTGCCCCATCCCTGGAGGGGTTCAAGGCCAGGCTGGATGGGGCTTGGAGCAACCTGGTGTGGTGGGAGGTGTCCCTGCCCAGGGCAGGGGGGTTGGAACTGGGTGATCTTGAAGGTCCCTTCCAACTCTCACCATTCTGTGATTCTATGATTCCAATTTTGTATCACTGCTATGGAAGTGATACACCCTAATATTTTAATTCTACTCCTTTATTGCAAACAGAGAAAGGACATAGAACTCCAACTCTAACCATTCTATGATTCTATGATTCAAACGCGGATGCAAATGCTTCTCTTCAAATGCTCGAGTGATCCCCCAGAAAGGATCAGCTGCTTCAGTGCCCGCATATTTACAGGACTGGAGCCTAAATTTTCACACAAGAGCTTCTTCTGGTAGCAGTAAAAGGCACGATATGCTTGGTAAGATGGAATATAAGGATAAAGTCGTTTCAAAGTCAGGTACAAAACCTTAAGGATCATAAACAAGTACATCTGTTGATATGCTTGCCCAATAAAACCCAACCAAACCCATCCCACAAGCTTTTCTTCCATCGAGGAAGCAAAACGTGTGCAGTCTAGTGGTACAACAGCACAGGCTTCTGCTCATGTAATTGAAAAGGGAGTGGATGTGAAGACCTTGTAGGTGCCCAGATTATATTATCCCCCAAATATTTTTGATAATGTAATTGGGATGAGTGCTGTATATTCCAAGCAAAATAAATTATTCTTTGTTAGCTGTTTTCCTGGCTATCCGGGACAAATAATTTCCAGTGGGGATGGTTTCTTCTACCCAGAGAAAGTAGGAATTGCATTAAAGGCTTTAAAATTATCCTCAATTTCCCTTCAATTTGGTGACAGAATTTTAACAAGTTGCTTCCAGGAACCCCCGAGAGCTTTCTTCAGCATCTCATTCTGTTAAAAACTTAGGTATCTCCTTGCAAGTACTATGGAATTTAAAATACAGGCATAAGCATTTTAAGATTGGCCTTGGTACATCGCTGCTATTAAAATTTCTATTAGTTTTTTATTGTATGTAATTCCCCTGTAGCACCATGGAGTTGCCTAATAACAAATTTACTCCGCCCTGTTAGAGGTTGCCTGGGATGAAGTTGAGAACAGAACTGTAATGTCAAACTCTCTGTTCAGTTGGTTGCAACTTGCTCAAAATGTTTTGTTTGGGTTTTGGGTTTTGTTTATTGGTGGATTTTTTTTTTGTTTTGTTTTGTTTTGTTTTGTTTTGTTTTGTTTTTTTGTTTTTTTGTGTTTTTTTTTAACCTGTTGTTGTCAGTTTGGCTTAAATTTTCACCCTGGTATCCATCTGGTTTCTCCCCCTCTACTCTGCGCTTGTGAGGCCCCGCT
>VZRU01005483.1:60150-75892 GCA_013398155.1 Pedionomus torquatus | reverse complement strand
AGGGCTCTGGGGCTGCCCACTATTATACAGTGAGATAATTGATCTATAGTCATATTATCATGGGAACAAAGTATCTGGGTCCCCAGTCCAGATGTTTTTTTGGCCGTGTTACCAGTCATCCCCCAAAGTCCGGGTACAACTTATCTTATCCGATGTTCTGATGGCCAAGGCCTGAGCACAAGAGGGGGAAGGAGGGAAGAACAGGGAGAGCGTACTGCCACAAGGTCACAGTGCCATCCTTACTTGCTTTAGCCTTGTTCTTCCCCTTAAATTTGGCATTAAATGTAAATCTACATCCAGATACATCACAAAGACCACGCTGTATTTAAAGCAGACGGCATCCCAGAGAGATGATGTAATGTTGTTGGACCGTCTCAGCTCCCTGGAGCAAGACAGGTCAGAATTCCCCCCAGTGTCAAAGATCTGTCCCCCTCTGAGATATAAACACAGCTCAGCTTAGCCTAAGACTGGTATAAGCATCACTGCACGTGCTGACAGAGCTCTTTTTTGTTCTTTAAAGAGCAATAAATAAATAGCCACCCAAATTCTCAAAGGTAGCCTATGCAATCATCTCAGATTTGTCTAAAGCCCCTTTACTGCCCATTCCACTCAGCCTAGAATCATACAATCATAGAACTGTAGAATTGCCTGGGTTGGAAGGGACCTTTCAGATCATCCAGTCCAACCATCAACCCAACACCGACAAAACCCATCACTAACCCATGTCTCTAAGCGCTGTGTCTGCCCCGCTTTTAAATCCCTCCAGGGATGGTGACTCCACCACTGCCCTGGGCAGCCTGTTCCAATGTGCAATAACCCTTTCCATGGAAAAATTGTTCCTCATATCCAATCTGAACCTCCCCTGGCACAATTTGAGGTCNNNAACCTGACCCTCCCCTGGCACCATTTGAGGTCACTTCCTCTTGTCCCATCTCCCATTCCTTGAGAGAATAGACCAGTTCTCCCTGGCTACACCCTCCTTTCAGGGAGTTGGGGAGAGCCAGAAGATCTCCCCTCTGCCTCCTTTTCTCCAGGCTGAAGACCTCCAGCTCCAGCTCTTCAATGTCTTTTTTTTATGGTGATGGACCCAAAAATGGACACAGCCCTTGAGATGGGACCTCACCAGTGCCCAGTCCAGGGGGACAATCACTGCCCCCAGTCCTGCTGGCCACACTCTTCCTGATCCAGGACAGGGTGTTGTTGGCCTTCTTGGCCACCTGGGCACACTGCTGGCTCATGCCCAACCTGCAGCTGACCAGCCCCCCCAGGTCCTTTTCTACTGGGCAGCTCCAGTTCTCTTCCCCCAGGCCTGTAGCACTGCACGGAGTTGTTATGACCCAAGTGGAGGACCTGGCACTTGTCCTTGTTGAAGGTCACATCATTGGCCTTGGCAATCAATCCAGCCTGTCTAGATCCCTCTGGAGAGCCATCCGACCCTCAAGAAGATCAACACTCCCACCCAAATTGGGTTGTCTGCAAACTCACTGAGGGTTCCCTCGATCCCCTTGTCCAGATCATTGATAAAGACATTAAACAGAACTGTCCTTAATGCCAAGCCCTGGGGAACAGCACTTGTGACCAGCCGATGACTAGATTTAACCCCTTTCACCACCACTCTCTGGTGTCACTCTCCAGACAGCCTTTACCCCAAGAAGAGGACTCTCTGAGGCTACAGGTGCAGCCTTTCCCTGGGGAAAGGAGAGCCGAGAGGAGAGGGCAGCACAGCAAAGGGCCAGCCACGTCCCTACAAAGGGTGTCGGGGCAGTGGGCAACACCGGTGCCACCCACCCTGCGGGAGAAATGATGACATCAGCTTGGTATTTTGCATCACAACACTCCAAAGACATTTGGTGTGATGAGTGTTGCTGCTCCAGGGTGGGGAATGAGACTGCAGCTTGTGCTGTTTCCTTTCAGCGTTGAATAAGACAATAAACAGAAAGTAAGGCTACAAGACCACCTCATCCCTCCATCCAAGCGTGAAAACAGCCGTCTTTATATTATTCTCTATATTTTCTCATAAACTATGCGAGCGTGAACTACCCTACTTCTATCACGGGTGTGAAAGGAGTAAAACCAGCAGGTAGAAATTCAATCAAATGCTCTTTCAGAGAAGCAGATAAGAATTGATTCCTCCTTTAGGATACCCGCTAACTGAAAACCGACTGCAGAAGACTAAAAACTTAAAAAAGAGAGTCCACAGACCCCTTTGTGGGCATGAGTCTGAGTTCCTTCTTGTTAAGGAAAGTAAGGAGATGATAAGGAAAGTAAATGTAAATTACCTGATAATGTGAGTTCAATTAAAGGGGATGAAAACTGCACAGATGGATGCACTCAGGAGTGAACTGTCCTTAGATCCTTCTAGTTACCTCACACTCGGATTCCTCTCATATTTGTTTTAAGCACATAAACACACGCGTACAGAAATAAAATCCTCAGCTGAATCGTCTTAAATTTTCCTGAATGAGCCCTCGTGCAAACGATCTTGCACTAAAATTGATTAGGATTTATTCAGAAAATGACACGGGCATCAATTATGCTTCTGCACTTGCTCACGAGGCTTCTCCTCTTTGAAATTCCTACCCAGCCTGAAAAAAACCCAACAGCTGAAATGAGGAGAGCCTGTCACTGAGATGATAAGGCTGACAGACAACTTAATTATCTTGACCAAAGAGAATTCGCTTGTTTGGACAATCAGAAGGGAGGAAACCAGCTTGCTTCTCATATCCCAGCAATAATTATGTATATTATGATCCTGTGTCAGGGCGCAGTACTTTCCAGTCACCGTCTCTAGGAAAATGCACATCAGGGATCGTGTTAGAAATAAATGTTATGAAATGAGCACTCTGGAAAAAAAAAAAAAACAGCAAATGTTTCATATTGTGGAGATAAGCTCTACAGAACTGTCTGAGCCACTGAAACAAAGCGGCCCATCTGTCTGCATGGAGAGGGAAGGATGGCCAGGTGTGTCTCAGCTGGAAAATCAGAGCATGAGCATAGCCTACTGGATTCTAGGGAAATTGCCTTCGCAGTAATTGCTTTTGAAAGGAGCTTTTGCCGTTTAAGCTCTTACATGAAATGCCAAAACCAATTTTTTTTTCCCCCTCCCTGAATCTGTTGCATGTTTTTCCTAATGGAAATTCAAAAAGAAACGATTGATCCCCTAATTAGTGAGTTACTAAAGCTACTGCTAACGCTCCACACTGCATCCTCAATTCAGTCAGAACAAATTTGCTTATTTTACTGCTTCTTTCAAGAAACTGCCCCGAGTTATGTTTCCCCCTATAGCCCCATGAAGTTAAAGGCTTGCTCAGTTTTGCATATTAATAAATTAGAGCAATACAGTCATCCATATACAGACATTCTGGACAGGATAGAAGGAAAACAGGAAAATACATATTAAATTAATTCATTCAAATTACTAAAGAAATTGCAGTTCTACTGTATGGCTTCAGCTAAAACTAAATTCATTCTCTGTGTGTGAGCATGAGCTATGAAATATGGCAATAATAGCTCACGATTATTCTTTTGTGTTTGTAGCACCCTTTTGTTCAGTGAGTATGATTTTTAGTCTTTCTGGCTTGGGTAGCTCTCAGTACTGTCCTAGAACAAAACTCCTGTGAAGTTTACAAAGAATACCCATATTTTAACAGAGAATGGATCTGCCACCACATCACAGGCTTCTGGCAGGGGGGGTCTGCCTCATCCCAGGCACCGTGGCATCATTAACCTCTCTAATACTTCTAATGAGAACCTTCTTTAATACTCCTAATGGGAACTCATTGCTTCTCATAGAATCATAGAATGGTTAGAGTTGGAAGGGACCTTCAAGATCATGCAGTTCCAACCCCCCTGCCCTGGGCAGGGACACCTCCCACCACACCAGGTTGCTCCAAGCCCCATCCAGCCTGGCCTTGAACCCCTCCAGGGATGGGGCAGCCACAGCTTCTCTGGGCAACCTCTTCCAGTGCCTCACCACCCTCACAGCAAAGAATTCCTTCTAAAATCTCATCTAAATCTGCCATCTTTCCAATTCAAACTGTTACTTCTCATCCTATGGCTCCCCTTCCTGATCAAGAGTCCCTCCACATCTCATGTGTAGTCCCTTTTAGGGACTCCAAGGTCTCCCCGGAGCCTTCACTTCTCCAGGGTGAAGAACCCCAACTCTCTTTTTAAGCATTTAGTCATTATTGTTTGGCCTTGCACATCTGCGAATCTGTGTCACAGCTCACCTACCACTGAATGAAAATAGCAGTTTCTCCAGAAACAGAGAGGACAGGAAGACAAGATTCAGGGATGGAAGGCTTGGTCCGTTCCAGGTAAAAGAAGGAAGGAGGTTAGATGCCACCTAAAGAGTGGGTGTTTAGACAAATCTTCTGTTTTTGGGGTGTTTCTGCCATCAGAGTCTGTGAAATGTGGTCCATTATCAGTTAACTATAACCTTGTCTACCAAAACCAAAAGGTAATTTATTTTCTTTGCTGAATACTCGCTTGAACCTTAAATCATCTACACATATACAGCCTATAGATGCTAAGGGACAGAACTGCATGGTAACCAGAGGACCTTCAAAGTTGTTATCAAATCTCCTGGAGTAGATGGGAGGCTGATAACACGCTTGTTGTCTTTGGCTTGTTTAGTTTCCTTACTTTCAATCTCGTTGCCGATCTCCAGCAGCTTCTCTGCTTGCAATTCTTATTTGACCTTTTTGTTGCAAAGTTATTGTGGAGGCTTTAAATATTTCTTTATGAGATCTCAGTGGGTATTTCAATCTGAAATTCAGCAATAGTTCTTGTTATAATCCTAAGAATCAGCATATACAAGCTGACCTGCAGCTCAGTGTTCATTTCCGTCCCAAATGTCTATTGTCTCTCACAGTGGGTGTAGAAGAGCATGGTATAAGGAAGAAAACTGTTTATTAAAACTGCTGTGAGAGAAGAATTAGGGGGTTAGCATGAAACTTTGAATTCTTAAACTGAAATGTCCTTGATGTCGTTTAAAAAAAATTTTTTTTGGCTACTGCTAATGTTAAAATGCTTTGGATTTATTTCTTTATGGATTTAATTCTTTTGCTTCATGGAAGAAATATCATACATTGTACTCCCAAACTGCTTCTAAATCCGTGTGGTTGTAGTAACTTCAGGTTATGAATAAGTTTTTATTTTTCTCCTAGAAAGTGAGCTGAACATTAAAAATGCATTTGTGCTTATCGGAGCTTGGACAAACTAATCATACCCCCAAGTTGCTAAACAAACCTGTTTCGGTTTCGTTGCTGAGGAAAAAAAGAGACAGCCGGTGCAACGAGGGCTCGCAATAAATGAAAATCTGGAGATTAGATAGTATTGTGATATTTTTCCTGATGTTGATTAGCAATTTCTTTTTCCAGATGAGCTTGAGCAAATAAGAATTTAGTCCACTGATCTCCATCGGATCTTTTCTTTAATAAAGCATTGCTAATCATTGTGAGGAAGAGAAAATAAATAAGGATAATAACAAATATTTTGGGGGAAAGAACTGAACAGGAATAAAAGGACCAGACTATTTTTCTATTTTTTTTAGCAGCTGGTGACCATTAAAGTGAGAATTATGAGAGTATTTCTCTTTTAGCGGAGAGATTCTGAAACCTCATATTCCTGCACAGCGAGATAGATAAGCTCTGTTATACAAATAATTATTGCTGTTGCCACTCTCCACATGGTCCCACTTTTATTTTTATTTTTAAATTGACACCTTTCCTTGTACTATTCATTCCATTTCATCACCAGCTCATGGTTGGGTTTTTTTTTTTTTTTGCTTCCCATTTATCGGAAAGAAAGAAAAGAATTATTCTCATAACCAGGAGTTAAGCTAGAGGGGTTTGCATTTCTATTTTGCTCGGTGTCACTTAGACAAAAGCTCAGAGAAATAAAACATTTATTGAAACGTGTAGAAGTCTGGCGACGGTTTGTGATGCAGCAAATGTGCTTTCTTGAAGAGCCATCCGTTACAGCAGGAGCAATGTGAATATTTCTTTGACTCCAAATGCTTCACCCCTAACACTTTCTCCTCGAATTTGCCCCTTCATTTAAAAAAAAAATAAACGATCTTCAATCACATTTGGAAGGCAATGGGGTTGCAGTGACACAGTGGGGGTGAATCAGGTGCATTACCCATCAGCTGTGAAATCTTGGAGGATTTCAGGCAGAATCCTGTAATAGCCTGAATTAGCTACAGCCTGTTTTGCTCATTAATTCGTGCTACTGCACTTTAAATCACCTTGGGCTATTTTAGGGCAGCCACAACCTGCACCCCCACTTTTTTAGCTCGCCCAGGAAGGGCTGTGTACCTGCCGTTTCTTCTTGTCTTCAAGGAAATTGTAGCTCCCGTCTCCAGGTTAAGACACTGGATCTGTATCTTGGGGCTAAGGAGTATGAGATTCAAACACATGCCATGGTCTCCATCCTTTTACCCAAATGATGATGTGAGATGCAGAGTGATGAGATGATGAGAGCGTTGCTCTTGTGGCTTTCTTATTCCCATCTTCAAACCTGAATGAGAGCTTTAAATGTTATGTGATGGGGGAGGCCTCATCTAGTCCTTAAAATCACTGTACTTCGGACTTCATTTTGATAGCGATGAGCAAAGGACTCTGAAAAAAGTCTTTGTGGACCATAAATTAACATGAGCTGCCCAGGTTTTGGTACAAAAAGGTATGACTGGTGGCTCTGTTCAAATCAAACGGCACAAATCCCCGGGGATGTGCTTATCAAAACAGGCCCGTGTGTTCTGCATTATTAACTAAGGGCTGTTTACTCAGATAAGTCAATATGTAGAAGAAATTCTAAAAGAACATTTTGTTCCACAAAAAGAGTTGAGCTGACAATATATTCAAGCTTCAGCTTTCATATTGGTCAACCTTTTGTTTTCATCTTTCATACCAGCAGGGTGGTGGAAATCCCATTTCCCAGATAGCACAAGCTGGCTGAGAGAAATCATTTTCTTCATTTCATTTAATTTCTTGTGCAGAATGGGCTAAGGATATAGCCTGGAGGCACCCCAGGGCTCCATGTACCAAGATGCCAAAGCACTAAATTGAACAGGAAATTCAGAATAAAAACAAATAGCAACAAAATCTACGTGAAATGCTCAGGCAGTAATTCTAGTACCTCCGAGTACTCCGCATTATCTTTCTTCTGACCGATAATAACATTCATGGAAAATATATTTCAGCAGCAGGGAAAGGGAGCCAGTTTCTATAGTCAACCAGAGGATGGTTAAAGATGACTCTGACACTCATTTCTTCATATAAGGTGCTCTCTCTACATATTCCTCTTCATGGCACATAATATTTCCCTCTCGTGGAAGATTTCTATAATGAGTATAAATCGGCAGGGCAGAGAGTGAGTGTCCCCTTTAGCTGAGGGTCCTATTCTTTGCCTCTTTGTGCTTCTCCAAAGGGAACATAAAATACAAACATATCAGACTAGAAATCTCTTAAACATTTTATACCTAAAAAATTTGTAAGCTGTGTTTTAAATGTAAAAAGGAAGGTACAAAGTTGGTGGCAATTAAGAAGTTGGTCATGCATTAAATTTCCTTACAGGCTGGCACCTAAGCATAGAATCATAGAATGGTTGGAGTTGGAAGGGACCTTCAAGATCATCGTGTTCCAACCCCCCTGCCCTGGGCAGGGACACCTCCCACCACCCCAGGTTGCTCCAAGCCCCATCCAGCCTGGCCTTGAACCCCTCCAGGGATGGGGCAGCCACAGCTTCTCTGGGCAACCTATTCCAGGGTCTCATCACCCTCACATCCCTGGAAATATAATAAATATACTTCCATTTTGTATGCATAAATCTTTGTTCTGGTATAGGATGCAATGCAATTGTGTAGTGATTAAGCAGAGGATTTGTTCTGATTATTTTTGTTAAACAATAAGATAAATGGTGCCAAAAAAGGTTGAAATGAACCTTAAATTACTTTGAAATATTTAATTGGCTTATGCAGAGGTAAAAATGTAGTGATGCCATCCAGTCTGAATTGCTCAACTTTGGTTTTATATCACGTATTTCTGAGAGTTATATGGATGACCGACCAATAAGTATGTTGGATGATTAATGCTAGATTCTGGATATCTTCTGATTACAGTTGTAGAGGTTACCAGAGGTTAAGATTGGGCAGTAAGAAATATTATGGTCTTTAAGGCTTCTTTCTCTTCTTTCAATCGACCCTGCCCCAACGCCAGGGACTGGCATTCAGAGATATCCAAGATCAGCACTGGAAACTCTTTCTGCTCCTCAATCACAACTACAAGCTTTAAGAAACCTGAAGAAAAATGCACTCTAAATATCAAGCCAAGGAGGGAGGACATAAAAGTAGGCTTGGTGTGGGGCTACAGATACTGTCAGGCTGAAAACTTCCACTTGACTCAGGAATCCATCCACATGGTGCATCTTGTCTATGTTGTTAGTGGGTCGAGTTCCTCCAACCAGGCATGTTATTCTTGGTTATGTGGTTTATAAGTTCTGTGTACCCATCAAGTGGGAATTAATGAGATTAAGGTTTACATTGTTGAAATTATGGAACAAAGCCACCCAGTTTCCAGCCCAAGTGAATGGTGATGGGGGGAGAAATTCCACATCGAAATTTGGAAAGCTAAATCAGTGTCACTCACCCAAAATCACGTAGCAAAAGTACCCAGCAAACTTCAATTCTTTCCTAATGCTTTATTCAAGATACTGATTTCCATGACATACATACCGTCTCTACAAAGTAGAAGGTTGAATTTCAAAGACTGTTCTAATGTTTCTGGAGTTTTATCCTGTGGTTCTTCACTTCCGTGGGCCTGAGTCTTCAAACTTGTGACCTAACCAAACCATGAACCTCTTGTCAACCTTCCACGAACAATCATACTATTTTATGTGATCACAGATTGAAGCAGCATCAAAAAGGTCAGAGAATGACCAGCTCTGTTGGGTGAACCCAAATGCCTTCTAACAGGTAGACCCGGCAGTAGGTGACAGATGGAAAGCCATGAAGAAGTAAAGGGCTGAGGAGCAGAAATGTAATAGTTCTTTAACTGGGGTCATGGCTGTGGATAACCAGCCCTTGTTCAATCCCAGTGGAACTGGTTTAACTCAGCTAACTGCTGCCAAACAGCATCTGGTCATCATTGTGCTGCAACGAGCCAGCAGTGCCCTGAGACCTCCTCCGGGACAGTAAGTTCCAGCTGAAAAATTAAGAAGCAACCCAGTGCCAGGCAGTACTTCTGCAGCTGCAATTACTAGCATGTGCCTTGCAACTCAGTGAAGGCATCTTTGGTTGATGAGGAGGAGATGTCAAAATCTGTAGCAATCTACAAATTCAGTAGCCCAAGGCTGTTTAATTAAACTGTGTGGAGTTTAACTGGGACCTAACACCATGGAGGTAAGAGGGCTCAGACTTAAGTACCACAGGTTTTCCAAGATAAGGCCATAGACTTGGGTCTGGGCCAAATGTACAATGTTAGTCATGACCCAGAGGCTTCCCAAGAGCACAAACGGAGAGAGGAAATTATCCTACTTAACCTTATTGAATAGAGGAATGCAACGCATTGCACCACGGCTCATGAGACCAGAAAACATATTGGAAGGATTATTTTGTTCCCCATTAGAAGTAAGAATAACTACTAGTGAACCCTTTTCACAGTCTTCTCGGACTGTTGACATCACTTACTGCTAATTAGGGTAGGATGAAAAATGAGTTTGCAACAGCCGTAGAGTAAAACAGCGCATGAACGTCTGTGCTGAGTCCTCAGCAATCACATCGAAAGAGTAACAGCGAGGTGATGTGGATCAGGCTCAAAGTATGTCAGTTCCCGGCCAAACCAGCATATGCTCCATGTTTACTCGACAGATTAGCACACATGCTCGTATCAAAAAGCACATCAAATCCAAACGAGCCACGCTGAATCTGATTCGTGTTCACTGAGCAATAAAGTTGTCAGGGAAAGTACCCAAAAACGAGCCAAATACCACTGCTAATTCAAGTTACCCATTTCTATCAGGTGAAGCTGAAGGAATGCGAATGGAAAAACATAAGATTCCTTTTTGTTTAATTTCTTGCAGCCAATGGAGGCTGAGAAAGACATCTCAAAGCCTGTAAATCTGTACTAAATGCATTATCCATAGGTAGTGGCTCTAAATTGTTTTTCCTGAGATGAAATCCCAGGTAATTTTCAATAGATTAGGCTTTTAGTCATTGAATGCAAAAAGTTTCCGTGCCAATATACACAAGGAATTATATTAATCAGACTCTGTACCAAGTGTTGTGTCCCAAAGTGGTCCGTGCCTGAAGATATCCCCTGGAGACCCCACCTGGAGTCCTGTGTCCAACTCTGGAGTCCTCAACAGAGAAAGGACATAGAACTGTTGGAATGGGTCCAGCAGAAGGCCACGAAGATGATTAAAGGGATGGAACATCTTTCTTCTATGAGGACAGGCTGAGGGAGCTGGGGCTGTTCAGCCTGGAGAAGAAAAGGCTCCGGGGAGACCTTGGAGCAGCCTTCCAGGATCTGAAGGGAGCTCCAGGAGAGCTGGAGAGGGACTCTTGGTCAGGGAGGGGAGTGATAGGACAAGAGGTAATGGTTTTAAACTGAAAGAGGGGAGATTTAGATGAGATCTCAGAAAGTAATTCTTTGCTGTGAGGGTGGTGAGGCACTGGAAGAGGTTTCCCAGAGAAGCTGTGGCTGCCCCATCCCTGGAGGGGTTCAAGGCCAGGCTGGATGGGGCTTGGAGCAACCTGGTGTGGTGGGAGGTGTCCCTGCCCAGGGCAGGGGGGTTGGAACATGATGATCTTGAAGGTCCTTTCCAACTCTAACCATTCCATGATTCTATGATTCTACATACTGTTCACAGAAACATTTTAAAAAAACATTTTTAAAAATTACATTGCAGAAACATTCAAATAAAACACGTTAAGTTACACATTACAGTATTGTAATATAGAAGAGCAATTAGAATTTATTAGTCAGACCCATTTTACATAACCAAGTAGTTTACTGAGGCGGAGTTTGTTTGTTTTTTTTTTGTTTTTTTAAAGTTATTACATGTTAACAATATAGTTCAGAAAAGATTGCTCAGGAGCTGCATGGTAACACAAATCAAATGTTAAAAATACCAGCAGGATCAAGAAAAATCTTACTGGTTTTGGAATATTTTTCTGTAGTTTAACTTCTGTATCACGATAACCTTCAAGTGTTGTCGTACCAGATCTTTTATTAATTGGCTGTAGCCACCATGGTCTGTGAAACCAGAACACCAGACTTTGGTGGGTTTTGGAATGCAAAGGGAATTGTGCCACACCTACACAATGACAGAAACATAGAATTGTTTAGGTTGGAAGGGACATTTAAGATCATCTATTCCAACCAGCAACCCAACATTAACAAAACCCATCACTAACCCATGTCTCTAAGCCCTGTGTCTGCCCATCTTTTAAATCCCTCCAGGGATGGTGACTCCACCCCTGCCCTGGGCAGCCTGTTCCAATGTGCAATAACCCTTTCCCTGGAAAAATTGTTCCTAATCTCCAATCTAAACATCCACTGGTGCAACTTGAGGCCGTTTCCTCTTGTCCTGGTGCCCATTCCTTGGGAGAAGAGACCGATTTCTCCTGCCTACACCCTCCTTTCAGGGAGTTGGAGAGAGGCAGAAGGTCTCCCCTCAGCAAAAGTTCAAAAGAGCTAAGCTTATAGGGAGGAAGGGCTTTTGTTTAGTTGTGGTTGTTTTTTCCACAGAAGTCACATCTCCGAAAAGCCATGTGTAAAATTGGATTTGTGGTGGAGTGACCAATAGTGCCTGATGGCCCAGCCCTGAGAATTCTGTGGTGATTATCAGTATGAATGGTCCTAGAAGGCTGCGTCCAAGAGCGTCTCTGGCAACGTGGCTTCGATTCGAGGCTGTTTACTGTAGTGCAGTACAGTACAGTGGTTGAAACCATCACTACGTGTACAGTCAGCCAGATCATGCCACTTGGGTGTCAACATGTGCGATGAGCTCCTCCTCAGCCAGTTCAGAGAAGACCTGAGCTGTTCCCACCCCAGGCCCCAGGATCTCCTCTCTTAACGTCAGGTGCAACAGTTCACTCACACCTCTACAGTTTCAGTCGATGGGATTTCAGTTAATCACCAACAAAATATTTCTCATATTTAAACTGTTGAATCCGTCCGCTTTTGGATTATCTTAAATCTTTAATCCTCTTCAAATTTCTGTCTTATCTGCAGTTTAAATTTCTCCTTATCTCCCAACTTCTCCCAACGCTGGGTGGCTGTGAGCAGAAGCAGGCTACTGAGGTGCTGCTCATGTCTTTGTCCGAAACTTAGAATCATAGAATCCTCTAGGTAGGACCTTTGAGATCGCCAAGTGCAACTTTTTTCCTGTCCTGTCATTATATAATTGCTATTTATTTTTAAGGAAAGAGATATTAAGTTTGCTTAAAAATAAAGTCAGCAGCAACATTTCCAGGAAAATAATTTACTTGTTTTCCTTCAATAGACTATTCTTTGGAAAGCTGTGTTAGATCAGAGAAGTGCAACGCTTGCCTCTCTAGAGCTTTGAGTGGGTCATTTTTTCCAAGGTTATATCTCTAACATATTTTCATCTCCCATCTGCCCCTGGCAGGAGATTGCTTCCTGCTCTGGAGACCACGCAGTGACACCTCCCAGGTTCTCATTATGTGATCAGGTGTCAGCTTTCTCCTAACAGCCAGCCAGGCAGCGCTGATGTTACCCCAGAAACTACAATATTTACCTGTGAGGACTGTCTTGGGTGAAGCAGTCCATGTCCCTACACTTCTAACAGAGCCAGTCTCTGCCAACAAGTGTAAGAAGAATAACAAGCACCACCTCCAACAACAAGAATTGGACATCTTTTCCAGAGCTTCACATATAGTTTTAAATTCTCCTTCTTGCATACAATTAACTGCTTCCCCAGGCCAGTCCCATGGGCGCTGAATCCAGTCCAAAGTATTACACCTCACTTATTTAAACAAAGTGAATTTGTTTCTATTTCCTTTTCTTTCCCTCCAGAGGCAGCTCCCCAGCATTTTATAGCAGAAGTCCTTTCAAGTGCCAATGACAGGTTCACTGATTTGTCTGAAAAAATGGAATTGCTATGCTTCTTGGTCATTCTCTCTGTCTGTATCATATTTTCTTATAGCACCGTGCGTAAAGAAGATTCGAAGTTAATCAGTTTTCCAAGTTGAGATAGAGCAAGACTTGAGAGTGGAGTGACTGCAGGTGACCCTAAGTCGGTAGAAGACCGCTCCAGTCTGTATCTCCAGTTACTCCAGTCTCCATATTACTAGTCTGTTATGGGACTGTCTTCCAAGTCCACACATAGAAATCCATTTCAGAGGGTCACAGCCGTTGCACACAGTAGCACTACTCCTCTGTAGGACGTTAATGACCCTGAAGCTCTCCTGGTCGGTGGCACTGTGTTGGGCACTAAGCCACTTCTGGCAAAGCCAGCTGTAAGAGGTCACTTGAGTTCACCCGGCCACTTTTGCCAGGAGTGTATTAAAGAGAGGAGCTCCCTCCTGCTGGTAGGAAACCCCAGGTGGTGGGCAGTAACGGGGAGCCAGAGGTCTCAAAGCCTTCAGCTGGCACAGCGGAGCTACGGCGTGTAGAACTGCTGTGTGTGGCAACCTGCAGCCCCCGGCGACTTCAGTGGAGCTCTCGTTGTGACATCTCCAACTTGACTAACACCTGTAGCCTTTGTACTTGTACTGTGAAGTAATTAAATCATTTGTGACTACTGTAACGGTCACATTGAATAACAGCAATATTAATTACTCAGATTAGTTATAAGTAATTATACATATCATTGCTGGAGGATATCAAGGAAAAAATCTAAAAAACCTCCAAAGTTTGTTTTGGATGAAATTTTGATAAGAACAGGCTTTGTTCTGAGATTTCTCATGTTTCCATTTTCCAGTTGACCGATTTTTCTCAGCTTGCTCTCTGAACAAAGGTTGGTGAGACTGAGACCTACTAATAGAGTCGCAGAGTCTAAATCACATCCCTTTACTCTTTGGCTTCTGCTGCCGTATGAGGACAATGTTTATAACCAAAGGGAAGATCTCTGAAGGAATCTCTTCCATAATATATGTAGCAATTACTAACCAGATTGTAATTATTCAGGATGTGTTCTATTTTGAACCACTTCTTAAGATGCAGTCACAGATGGCTGATATCTGTAATACAAATATCCAGAGCGCTTCCAAAGAACTGCTGGGCTTTCACGCTGCATAAGGTTCATAGAAAAATACATATTCGCTTCTCCAAGTCCGTAGTGCAGAAATGAAAGATTTTTTCTTTTCCTGAATCATGGAATCAGGGAATTGTCAGAGTTGGAAGGGACCTCTAGAGATCATCCCGTCCAACTCCCCTGCTAAAGCAGGATTGCCCAGAGCACATCCCTCAGGAATGCATCCAGGCAGGGCTTGAAGGTCTCCAGAGAAGGAGACTCCACACCCCAGGCTACCCAGAGAGGTGGTGGAGTCCTTATCTCTGAAGATAATCAAAACCTGCCTGGACAGGTTCCTGTGCAACCTGCTCTAGGAGGACCTGCTTTAGCAGGGGGTTGCTCTGGATGATCTCCAGGGGTCCCTTCCAACCCCATAGCATTCTGGGATTCTGTGACTCTTGATCAGGTAGTGGCACCATAGAATGAGGGGGAATGGTTTTAAACTGAAAGAGGGGAGATTTAGATGAGATCTCAGAAAGAAAGTCTTTGCTGTGAGGGTGGTGAGGCACTGGAAGAGGTTGCCCAGAGAAGCTGTGGCTGCCCCATCCCTGGAGGGGTTCAAGGCCAGGCTGGATGGGGCTTGGAGCAACCTGGTGTGGTGGGAGGTGTCCCTGCCCAGGGCAGGGGGGTTGGAACTTGATGATCTCTGAGGTCCCTTCCAACTCTAACTGTTCTATGATTATAATATTCTACTATTCAACTATATGATCTATGATTCTATGATTCTACTATTCTGATTCTATGAATACAGCTCCATATGTTCTTAGAATGAAAAGAGTAAAGATCTGTCACAAAAACAAGTTTTTACGATTGGCTATACAGCCAGTAAAAGGTGGTTAGACTTCTGGACAGCTTGGCTAAAGATCACTTTAAAGCTGCTGTTTGCTTCTGACACAGGGGAAACCGAAAAAAAAAAAGTCATTTACCTCATAAAAGACTTTTACGTTTTGCTTTGTATCAAACCAAAATCAGGTCCTCCATTCAACATAGGACCGAAGCACTCTTATGTCAGTGCTTGACACCGATTTAGGTAGGAATATGATTAATCATCTATGGAAGCAAACCTCAGTATTCAAACCCAGCAGTCCATGTGTCCTGGTTTGAGGTAAAACCAACCAATTTTTCTTTTTTTTTTTTTGGTGGATTTGGCTGAAACCACGACACCATGTTTCGCATTTGATATTTGACAAAAGAACAAAGCAACCCCAAAAGCCTGAAAATAAACTCAGAGTATTTTCACCCCCCCTGTTTCCAGTAGAGGTCCTTTCTCTTTCCCCCTGTGCACACATTCCATTAGGGCATCCTTTGGCCTGTTTAGACACGCACAGGTGGATTGTGTCTAATGTAGAGGGTACAGCGGAGATAAAGTATCTGAACTAATTAAAACAGGAGGCTAATGACAGTGGTGTAGAAGTGGGCATAACAGTTCCTTTTAAGAAGAGCCTTGCTGCCCCTACCATTATCTAACGTTTCTTTTTCCTTC
>VZRU01005483.1:28871-46785 GCA_013398155.1 Pedionomus torquatus | reverse complement strand
CAAAAACTTGAGGTCGTGCACTCTTTGCCTTCAGCAGAGTGTTCTGAATTTCATTTTCATAGCCAGAAGGCAAAGGAAAAATATGTCTGACAGTTCAGGAACTTCTGCCGGAGCACAGTTGTTTGTTTCTCAGCACTTTAAGATGACACACTGATTCTGGCCTGAAGAGCAGTCCTTGATGAATTTAGCTGGGATATAGTGTACGATGTTCTGCTAAGCACAAGCATTTTGTAGAATGCTTGTGGTACATAGAAAATCCCCATGCTGTCATGTTAATAAGCATTTATTTCTAGGGAAGGCGCTGTACACTTGGAACTTTCTCACTGCTAACTTAACTGAAGGGAGCTCCTGAGCCCGGCTGGTTTGCATGGATAAGGAAAGGACTAGATTTATGAGTCAAGATAAAAGGAACCTTTTTTCCCCTCCATTAAGATCACTTAATTCAACGATACCACTTCCTTCCCAATCTATCAGATCGGGTCTGCACTTTGTATGCCCTCAGATCTTGCTGATAGCAAAAGGAAGAACATTACCTTGCTCAGGAAAACCTTCTAGAACTAAAGGCTGAGTTATTATCCTCTACCTTGCCCTCCCTCATACTCATTCTCTCCCCGCTCTACAAACATACACATGATTTCCTGTCATTTATCTTTACTAAATCCTCTTTTGCATTCTTCTACCCCCTCCTACATTCCTTTTACATACACACACATATGTGCATCCACACACACGTATATATATTTATTTGAACATATATAAGACCTACGGTGGGTTGGTCCCTCTCCATATAGCTGACAGGACACTTTCAAAAATCCCCATTTCCTAACAGATATATTTTATTTCAGTGGTAATTGGGCTCAAGAGAAAAGAGAAAGCCCAGAATTGAATAACTAACAATATAAGCAATATAAATGCGAATTCCTAAGGTGATGGTTGAATGGAAAAGCCTATACCAAAATTAAATTTCAATTTATCATAGAGAAACCTCTTTGGAGCAAAGTACTCACAAAGAGCAGCATGAAGCCAAAAATATAAGTGAAAGGAAAGAAAATAACTCAGTTTTTAACAAGTTATTTAAAATTCTTCAAGGGAAAATCCTCATTGTTTTCTCTTGAATAAATAATGAAATATGGCAAGGAGACTTGAAAGCTGAAATAGAACTGTAGCCAAACACAAAAGACAACCTTTACCGTGAAAGATATCCACCTACAGACAGTAGTAGTAACAACCAATAAAACAAAGCTGGGCCTTATAAAACACATAATTTCAGCCTTGATTAATTATAAAAATTGAAAAGGAAGAATTTCTTGCAGCATGGTGAGGAGAGTTTTCGTTCCTTCTCAACAAAGTTCCAGGCACAATGATTAGATGCAGTATTTTTGTCATTATTTTCCACGCAGGAGGAGTTAATTTTTCTGTAGGTTTGGACAAAAAGCTCAAGGTTTCTGGTTCAGCAATAAAAAGAATGAACTACTGTACTAGTTGCTCCTTCTCTTCCACAGTATTGTGTCATTTTGCATGTAATTTTATATTTTCACCTGACAACAGGAAGGATCCATAGTGCTGAGTGACACGGTTTAGTGATGGGTTTTGTCGGTCTTGGGGTGATGGTTGGACTCGATGATTTGAAAGGTCCCTTCCAACCCAGGCAGCTCTATGACTCTATGATTCTATCTTAACTTAGATGTATGCCTTCACTAAGTACCACGGGGAATTGTAAACAAGAAATATGCCAATGTTCCAAAATTGTCTTTTGAGAGTGATAGTCGCTTCCTGATATTCCTTATTTTTATGGATATCCAGTGGAAACCTAAGTTTCTCTGAATGAGAGATTCTCTACTGAAGAGATTATGTATCAGCTCTGCAGCAAAGAATGTCATCCTGTGAAGAGCACAGTGGCACTTCTACGGATATCACTGCTAAAATTCTTCTTTTTTATATAAAAATGACGATCAAGCTGCTGGAAAAATTCAGCCAAATAAAAAAAAAACACAAAACCAAACCAAAACAAACAAAAAACAAACAAACAAAAAAACAAACAAACAAACAAACAAACAAACCAAACCAAACCAACCAAATAAACAAACAAAACAACACAAAACCCCCCAAAACAACCCAAACAACAAACAAGCAAAAGAAACCCATGAAAAACCCAAATCATCCCCCCAAAACCCAGTCAGTTTCATAGAGTGAAGAGAACTTTTTCCAAGATCCTTTGCTGTAAAAAGTCACCTATCTTTAAAAAGATACAGAAGATTCTCTTCTGTTATTTATAGCTCAATTTCTTCCAATTGCACTTCTCAGATGAGCAATTCCAGGAGAAGCAAACGGGATCATTCGTAGTCCTAAATTATAAAACGCCCGTTCTGAAACACTCAGGATTCCCGACTTAAGTGTCTTTAATTTGAGGAGACAGATGTTGTGTGAGGGAACATATGGCAGACTTTACTCAGGTCTGTGGAATTCTTTTCTTTCTTTGTTTGGTGTCACAATCTAAACAATCTTGATGTATGGGGATTTTTTTTTTTTTTCTGTATATATAATAAGAAAATGACATTAAATTTATTTCCCTCAAGCTGAAGGTTAAATAAGGAAAAGAAATTTAAAAGGGTAAGAGGCTGGACTCTGCCCAATAGCTGCCCAAATATTGCTTTTGTTCTTGTGTGCAACAAAACTATGTTATTTTAATCTCTTGGGGTATTTTTGAAGTACTGGACAACTCATGGGTTTCTGGATGTACTTTTTATTTTTGCCTACTATGTCAATTTTTTTTTTAATCCTGGATTAATGACCGACAGTTGTTACAATTTGAGAGGTATATGTGAAATGGTTTCATACCGGTGCTGTATCCCCACCTCTGCAGCAGCCACAAATTTGCCTTTTTCATATTCAGTTCAAACATCTATTCTGACTGAATCACCTCCTTAGTTCCCCAGCATATTTATTCTTCTTTCTTCCTTGATCTTTTCCTTAAAGTGCACGGACTCATATTCTTTTGCCTGTGGAAGCCAAATTTCTAGCAGCCCAACAGGGTGAAAGTGTCCGTGCCTTTTGGTAGAGCCAATGTATCAATCAAAACAAAATATCATAGAATCATAGAATGGTTAGCATTGGAAGGGACCTTCAAGATCAACCAACCCCCCTGCCCTGGGCAGGGACACCTCCCACCACACCAGGTTGCTCCAAGCCCCATCCAGCCTGGCCTTGAACCCCTCCAGGGATGGGGCAGCCACAGCTTCTCGGGGCAACCTCTTCCAGTGTCTCACCACCCTCACAGCAAAGAAGTTCTTCCTTTTGGAAGAAATGGGGCTTGGAGCAACCTGGTGTGGTGGGAGGTGTCCCTGCCCAGGACAGGGGGTTGGAACTGGGTGGTATTTAAGATCCCTTCCAACCCAAAGCATTCTATAATTCTACATAGCCCTAATGAATAAATAAATAAATGGGGCTATATTTATCTGATCACCTGTTTCATCACAGCTTTCTCCTTTTAGCCACACCACTTCTTCAAAGAGTGTCAGGTAATACATCAATTGTCACTGATGAAATTAAGTTAGGAAGTCTAAAGTTTTATAAGGTCTAGGTGAAGCTGACAAGTGGCCTGTGCATGTGACTCTGCATCTCACCCTTTCTAGCGCAGAGTGCTGAGTTTGCAATACTTTGTGAATCAGGAAACAAAAACACCTGGTTACAATTTACCACCATTTTCTTTGGCTGGGCTGAACAGCCAGTCTTGTGATCTTTTATTGCTCTTGAATTCCCTCATTAACTCTTTCAAACACACTTTTTATTGTGTGGGTTTTGTTGTTGTTGTTGTTGTTGTTTTGTTTTTTAAATCCACACCAGTCTAAGATGCCTGATACTATCACTGATTTATAAGAGCAGTCTTTATTATAAAGGACCAGACACCTCTGCTTTCCCGTGATGCTATTTTAACCTGTAACAATATTCCCAGTAAATAAATGCTCAATCTGGGCATTGTTCTGCTTTGCATCTTAGGGCTACCAAGAGGTCATACGCAGCGAGGCCGTACACTTGTTTTTTCCTCTTGCATGCATTGCTGGGCTTGCAGATTCTTGATGGAAGAGGGAAATCTCCCCAACTATTGCTGTCCTGCTTAGTTGACCAGAAAGTCTAGTCATTGCCGTACCACCTGCCGGCGTATTATTTCAAACTTTAACTTTCCGAACTTAACACTCGCGGTGTGCTCGTAAAAACGGATGGATATTCGTTTCATTTAATTCCTGCAGTGAGGCGTTATGGCTCTGATTCAGAGTTGCGCTCCGAGAGCTTTGTACTATGCGGGCAGTTTCTGTGCCCAGGGCATGGACCATCTTGGAAGCCCTGATATTGCTAAAATTTTACATTAGGACAAGCCTCTTGCTCCTCTTTATAATACAGAATACCAAGATAGTCTAATGTCATTTTTTTTTCTCTCTTTTTTTTTTTTTTTTTTCTCTTTTTTTTGCAATGGCTTTATACAGAAAGTCTCTGAGCTTACATCCTTAGTGTGATCACGCCATCTCCTAGAGCAGTAGGATGCAATCATGCTTAAGGTTGTGATCATCCTGAAAACATTTGACCTTACACCATCCATTCCCTGGCTTTTACGTAGGATTTTACCGTGTACAAGAAGCTACAGGAGGCCCTTTAGATCCTTTTGGCTGGACTTGAAGTAAACAGCAGTGACCTAACCCACTCATGTTCAAAGACCCAAAGAGCTGGAGTTCAAGCTATAGACTATGCAATTGCTTCCACGAGCAAGAATATGAGAAGGAATTCACTGAGGGATAGACTGGCCAAAATAATCGCTTTATTTTCTTCTCAACACAACATAGGAAACTAACTTGACAAACTTATAACAGGCACGGCCAAGGAGGAAACCTCTAGTTGTGTGTTCTGACACAAGGACAAGGACGAAGGTCCTCCAACAAGGCTGGTGTTACATGTGGTGGCAGGAAAGGATGGAGATGTTTGGATTAGCAGAGCAGGGATGCTCCCATCTTAGTAAGTGTTTTCGGTTCTCATGTATTTCCCAAATAAATTAAGTACTATTATAGAATCATAGAATAGTTAGAGTTGGAAGGGACCTTAAAGCCCATCCAGTTCCAGCCCCCCTGCCCTGGGCAGGGACACCTCCCACCACACCAGGTTGCTCCAAGCCCCATCCAGCCTGGCCTTGAACCCCTCCAGGGATGGGGCAGCCACAGCTTCTCGGGGCAACCTCTTCCAGTGCCTCACCACCCTCACAGCAAAGAAGTTCTTCCTAATATCTAATCTAAATCTCTCCTCTTCCAATTTAAAACCATTACCCCTTGCCCCATCACTACATTTCCTGATAAAGAGTCCCTCGCCAGCTCGTCTGTAGTCTCCCTTCAGATCCTGGAAGGCATTCATTTTAACATTTTCATTATTTTCATTGACTGTCTCCTGTCTCCTTTCTTTTTTTGAGGTTCTTTCATTTTATCAGTTAATATTTCTGAATTGANTTCATTGACTGTCTCCTGTCTCCTTTCTTTTTGAGCCAAGAATATCAGAAGTGAACACAGCAACTGAGCAGAACCTTTGACATGGCTTCAGCTGTTGCTTCTTACCTTAGACCATTTAGACCCACGCTCCGGGACTGTGTATAAACATACACTAATTAAAATGAGACGTTGTCACTGTGAATTATTCTGCTGACCTGAAAGCATCCTAGATTACAGAAAGCACACCAACATGTCTCTTCACTCAGGTTCTTTCATTTTAACAGTTAATATTTCTGAATTGCAATAAACAAATGAAATGCACTCTTTTTATTATTTGCTGTCAAGGTTCAAACCTTTTCACTTCTCCCTATATATTTTGTCCATAATTTTTTCTCATGGGTGAGAAAAGAATGTGCTTTCCAGTGAAGAAACTGGCAATGGTTTATCAACATATCCTTGCAATTAAATATTCAGTAAGACGTGAAAGCACATTAAGGCCACCCCACATTTTTTCCCTCTCTGGGGGAGTCTTCAATTCCATCTTAACTTGGTATATGTCTCCACGGAAGTTTTCACTCCCACTTTTGGCTCAATCTTATAATTACTTCAGTATCATTTCAAGGCTTGTGAGCTCCTCATTAAAGAGATGGAGAGTTCTCCTACCAATAATGATCCTCTGAGTGAGTTATCTGCAACATCATTAATGGAAAAAAATGGCTTTATTTTACAGAAATAATTGGAAACATTGCCCACATGTGATAAAGTTGCATTCCATAATTATTTTGCCACGTATGATGTATGTCCTTTGTTTCCTATTATGCTTGTGGAGGAATGCTTACCTATATTTTATGGAGGTTGTTTTAGAGGGCCCCTAATTTATATTTAACAAATGGGTTTTTCTGAGCCTGATTTGTTTTTGTCAATAGGATCCCTACTTAATATTGCTTAACTCTGTGTAATGCTTGGTTGATTTTCACAAGTGGAATTTATTCTGGATTTATAACAAAGGTTACAATTTACAGCTACAGCTCCCTTGACAGAACTCCAGCAAAAGCACCTCTGCTTGGAGAAGTCAGGTCTGTCCAGCCTGTCCACTGATTTTTCTCTATTGTTCTGCCTGAGATATTGTGATCCCAAGCTACTGAGTATTGTTTCCTCCTCCATTCACTAAGAAACTTAATTGCTTTGTTTTTAAATGCAGTCACTTATACAAGGCCAGGTCTAGGCCTTACTGGCATAAATGTCCACCAAAAAATTACATCTGTGTAAAGGGGAGAAATTCCTCCCCATCCTCTTCCTCTGCAGATTCCTTCGTCAGATTCCATGGATCCACAGAAAAAAACCACAAATCCCTCTCATGTCTACACCCTTCTCAGTAGCAAAGTCCTGCTTTGCCTGAAGCTTCTTGATAGTCCATCAATTAGTGTGACTGATGAGATTTGTTTCTTCTCTTTGTCTCTGTTATGTTTGTCAGGTTTCTGTCTGCTTTCTTAAAGGTTACCCTCTCTCCCTTCTCACCCCATGGGATAAGGTCCTGGATCATGTAATCTTAATGCAATAAAGACTCCCACATTCCACATGCTCATGAGTTAGGGTGACTGACCAGTTCTGTTTTCATTGCTACACCCCGTAAGTGTTGGTTGGGGTTGAGATCCTGTATGTTCTTGTTTATGATTTCCTCCTTTTATTGTCCCCTCCTGCACTGAGAAGGTCCTTGACCTGACACCTTTCAGGCAGCGGATGCTCATTTTTTCCACATACCAGTACAAATCCCTTTCCTCAGGTAGAGGGAAATGGTCCTCTGTGGACCTTACCCTCCACTGTCTTCACAGAATGGCTGAGGTGGGAAGGGATCTCTGGAAATCATCTGGTTTGATGCCCCTTGCCCAAGCAGGGCCACCTACAGCTGGCTGCGCAGGGCTATGTCCTGATGGCTTTTGGATGTCTCTAAGGAGGGAGACTTCAAAACCTCTCTGGACAACCTGTGGTAGTGCTGTGTTACCCTCACAGTAAAAAAAAAAAAAAAAAAAAACCCAAAACATTTTTTTTTTTTTCCACAGATCTTCCTGTGTTTCAGTTTGCTTCCGTTGCCTCTTGTCCTGTCACTGGGCACCACAGGGAAAAGCCTGGTTCCATCTTCTTTAGACTCTCCATTCAGGTATTTATATACTTGATGAAAGTCCTCTTCAGCTTGAACAGTCCCAGCTCTCTCAGTCCTTCCTCACAGGAGGAGCAACACAACTTCTGATGGAAGGATGGGTCTCATAATTATTCTTTGGGATACGAAGATGATGCTTGCAAATTGGCTTATGTAGATTATTGCAGATTGTGATTTCTGCTTAGTTCTGGAAAAACTACAGTGCTTCATCAATGGACGGATTCACCAGGAATCACTTTCATGATCTGAATACAAGTATCCAGAGGGAGATAAAAGGCTGATGGAATCCCGGTAGTTAAACTCCCACTAAAGGTACAGGATGGAGGTTATGAGTCTGATGGCAGTTACATTAAAAGCATGTGTTGCAATGAGAGTTGAAACAGTTTTAAGGTTAAAATACATTTCTACTTAGTATCTGCATCTTACAATATCTACTCAGTATCTTAGTATCTACTTAGTATCTATCTATTCTTCTTAGTATCTACGCTGTATGCTGTAAGAAGAGCACTTATAATGCATATTCTCATTATTTACACCCCTAACTGCTTCAAACTTGGTTCTGCAGCTCCTCCTTTCCCTTGTTCTCTCTTTCTCCATGTTCTGGTTTCCAGGAGAAGGTCATCCAGGTGACTGTGGGATGTGGGCTCCTGCCCTGTTCCAAGCTCTGGGCTGCATTGGTGCTAGAACCACGGCATGTACTGAGTGTTACCCCAACGGGTAAATTTGGATGCACCAGAGAGTCTCACGAGGGCAATATTATTAGTGACACTGACACCTGGGAATCTTAGACCAGGCTGGATGGGGCTTTGAGCAACCTGATCTAGTGGGGAGGTGCCCCACCAGGGCAGAGGGAGTTGGAACTGGATGACCTTTAGGGCCCTCTCCAACTCTAACCAATTTACCATTCTATAATTCTATGTTGTTTCTCAAGACATGCATATATATATATAGGATGTCCATGGAAAATTGCAGGAAGGTTGCAAGGATGGCCTCTGTGAGAAGAGGTTGGGGCTGCCTTGCACGGGACACAGATGGTTCTAGCAGATGTATTTGAGACAGGGCAAGACACCACACAGCAGTATGAATAGCGAGGAGAAAACTGGATGAGGAACAACCCTGCAAACGCCAGGGTCAGGGAAGGAGGAAAGGGAGGAGGTATTCCAGCCTGTGGAAGAGACTGTGATGGTGCAGAGATTACCCTCCAGCCTTTGGAGAAGACAACACTGGAGTGGATAGGCACAGAACAGCCCACAGAGGACCTCACACTGGAGGAGCTGGATATTCCTTGAAGGAGTTGTGGGTTGTGAAGGACCCACACCAGAGCAGGTTTATCCTGAAGGACTGCAGCTCATGGAGAGGAGCTATGTTGGAGCAGGAGATAAACATTAGGAGGAAGAAGTGGCAGCTTGTATCAACAGACCACAGCCTCTCATCCCCCACTGTGGGACCAGGCTGGATAGGAAGGAGGTAGAGGAGACATGAACCAAGGAGTGAAATGAAGGCTGAGCAGAAGAGGTGGGACATATAGTGTGACACATATAGTCACTGGCTCCGGAACACAAAAAAATTATGATCATATCATTTGAACTCCCTTGTACTACAAACTACATTTTTAGTAGCTCCACCAACACCCATTCGCATTCTTTGCTGGTTTATCTACCATCTGACACTTTTTCTGTAAAATACATGCTACAGCCCGCACCCCGAGTTACACAGTTTTCCACAAACTGTTAGTTTATTCACTTACCCACTCATAATCTCATTCTTCCACATTTATAACTGGGATGTCAAATTCAAATAATGTTTCATCATTTACCAAACAACAGCCAGAACACATTCTATTCCCCAGGTGATTTTACAAGGGACACGCTTTGCCCTACAAGCTTAATCATATTTTTATGAGTGTGAAAGTTTTATAATAAGAAACTGATAAGAAACGTAGGGAGGGAATGCCTTTGCCCCAACCTTTACACAACATAGATACCAGATATATGAGTGATGTATGGAATATATTACACACTTACATCCCAACAACAACGTAGAGAGCTACAACCTTCCCTGCATTTGTCTTTTATATAGAATCACAGAATGGTTAGAGTTGGAAGGGACCTTCAAGATCATCCGGTTCCAACCCCCCTGCCCTGGGCAGGGACACCTCCCACCAGCCCAGGTGGCTCCAAGCCCCATCCAGCCTGGCCTTGAACCCCTCCAGGGATTGGGCAGCCACAGCTTCTCTGGGCAATCTCTTCCAGTATTTAATATTGCAAGAGCTTTTGAAATTTTTTCAACTTTTACACTTACATATATCCATACTGACATAACTTTTACCTGATTAAATTACGTCTGTTTCTCCAAGTCACTGGTAGAAGCACATGGTATGACAACAAATGAGGATCGGATCTATGAGGAAGTCCCTGGCAGCAGTCCTCATAGGATAATGATTTATTATTGATAATTATTTTTTGGAGTTGATCAGCTAACCAGATTTTAACCCATTTAATTTTTGCTTCATCGATTTTGTATAGTAGATTTTATATTAAATGTCTCCAACGAGTGGAAATATGTCACCAGCTATATTTAGCCAGCACATTCATTTTCTTGCACATCTTGTGTCTTCAGCAATGTATTTTTCTCAAAGAGAATTAAATTCAGTGTTTTACTGTAATGGTTACACTTCAGTATAAACTTCAGGAATACATTTGAGGTGTCTGAATCAGGATTTTATGACTGCAAGAAGCTTGATCACTTTGACTCACTGAATTTCAAGTTTATTCATCCGTATGGATAAATCTCTGCCAACGTCTGATAAGGGTCACATTTTAATTCATTCCACTGATCAGTGAGTGAGGCTTTTCAAAGTTTTTTACAGAATGACACTCAAAGAGGAGATGTAGGATCTTCTGCCACCCAGAAAGCAAAGAATTTCTTCCTAATATATAAAACCATTCCCCCTTGTCCTGTCACTACGCCTCCTGACCAAGAGTCCCTCTCCAGCTCTCTTCTAGGCTCCCTTCAGTAATTTCTACTTTTAGGGAAAAAAAAAACCTCAAACTAGATATGGTTAAAAACATGACTGTGCTTGTTTATTAAAGCTGTTGTAGAACTGTGTTTCTTGCGCACAGTTATATTCATGTCAGCTATAGCCTGAAGACTCAGGGCTGGCCACATAGAAGTTGGGTTTCTGAAGCAGCAGTGAGTTAACTGGTACAATTTAGGAAAGGAAAACAAAACCAACACAAAGAAAAAAAGAAAAAAAAAAAGAAAAAAAAAAGTCTTGTGTTTTTTAAGTCTGTCTTTGAGGTTTCACCTTGGGGCAAACCTGCCATTAACGTGTTTTTCATCCTCCTGGCTGTGCCCTCGCTGGGGTCCATTTACACCAACGCAAATCAATATTTGAAAACCGAAAATCAGGCAAAAACATTCATTTAATTTCATGTGCCTTGCAGAAATGATGGTCAGGAAAAAAAAATAGCCCCGAATCCACCAGCGAGGCCCCTTAAACTGCGCTTGTTTGCATACTTTGGCTTTAGGAGGGCAAGTTTTAAAGCCGTGTTTGCAGAACAAATGCAATCTGAGCTGCACTTAAGCAAGATACACAGGGCTGCAGCCGGTATTTTCTTGTGCAACGCTTTTAATTCTCACGTAGTAGGTGCTGTTGACGGATATGTCATAGATCAGGACTTCTCGGATGTTTCAGTGGCTGGAGGAGTTTAGAAGTATTGAAACTGGAACATTCTGGTGTTTCCCCTGCCAAATCTGGTGTTACACTTCGAGATGTGCATCGTGCAACTGCAAACCTTCTGGAATTAAGGATCCCCCACCGTTAACCCCCTTGCGATGTTGCAACTATCTGGAATGAAAGTAGGAGACTTCTCAGAATAAATATTGGTGATTTACTTTGCATCAGATTTCTGCTTCTGAGGGCGGACCACAAGCCAAACAACATAAAAAGCTGTGGATTATGGCTCTTGGGAGCAAGAAGTATGACTGACATTGGGACTGACAGGTCAGGCTGAGAGAATCAGAAAAGATTATTTGCAAGAAAGACACACACACAAAAAATATTTCCAGGTAGTAATATAAGACTTTCAAGATAAAATTTTCAGGTATAGTGATTTATGCCTAATACAGGTTAAAAAAAAAAAAAAAACTCTAGCATCACATTTGGACAGCGATTAGAAATAGTCATAGAATCATAGAATGGTTAGAGTAGGAAAGGACCTTGAAGATCATCGTGTTCCAACCCCCCTGCCCTGGGCAGGGACACCTCCCACCACACCAGGTTGCTCCAAGCCCCATCCAGCCTGGCCTTGAACCCCTCCAGGGATGGGGCAGCCACAGCTTCTCAGGGCAACCTCTTCCAGTGCCTCACCACCCTCACAGCAAAGAAGTTCTTCCTGAGATCCAATCTACATCTCCCCTCTTCTAGTTTAAAGTCTTTACCCCTTGTCCTGTCCCTCCACTCCCTGACCAAGAGTCCCTCTCCTGCTCTCCTGCAGCTCCCTTCAGATCCTGGAAGGCTGCTCCAAGGTCTCCCCGGAGCCTTCTCTTCTCCAGGCTGAACAACCCCAGCTCCCTCAGCCTGTCTTCGTAGGAGAGGTGCTTCATCCCTCTAATCATCTTGGTGGCCCTCCATTGGACCCATTCTAACAGTTCTATGTCCTTTCTGTGTTGAGGACTCCAGAGCTGGACACAGGACTCCAGGTGGGGTTTCACGAGGATTATGTGGTGCCCTTGCCCATAGCAGGAAAGAAGCAGAGTAAAAAGAAAGGCCCAGAAAGTAATTTAGCCCTCTTCAGGTACAGTAAGTTCAAAGACAGTGTGTGGACAACCACAGAAAATCTTCCACTTTTGAGAGAAATGTCAGATTCCTGGATCATTGCGAGGAACTTTGTCGTGTTGTCAGCCCTTGTTGGGTTAGTGATCCACAGCCGAAGGAAATACGCTGTGCATCAGAATGCACAACAGGTTCAGCCCCTTCTCTGAAACATTCGGTAAAGGATAAAAAAGGATAAAAATCCTTTTTATCAGACTGAGCCATACATGGCTTCACATGACCTACTTTTGCTAAATTTGTGTGAATTTTATATTTACTGCTCTTTAATTAAACTAATTAAAAATCCCTGACATCGGAACCGATCCTTATGTGCAAGTTTTTTCCTTCTGTACTACAGAAAAAGAGATGATCCAATCCTCCCATACTTCAGCGTGCTGAGATCTTCTTGTTTAGATGCCACTGAGGATGGAGTAATTAGACCCCATTAAATTAGACCAATTAGGGCTTTGCAGTTGATGTGCTTTGCCCTTAGCCTGAGAAGGAAGTCTGGGCAATCAGTATTTGTTGGAACTGAGGCTGCTTCATAACATAACTGCAACAGATCCTATTTTATAGAGATAAGAGACACGTGGAGAAGGCCTCTCCATGGTAAATGAAAGAAAACTGGTCAAGGAGAGAGGCATTCCATCAAACTTTTAAATGAAGGAATTGGATTTGCAATATTAAAATGTCTTGCCAGAAACCCGCTCTGTGCATTCATCAGTTGGGAACACTGAATTACAAGTTACTGAAGGTATTTTTCCCCATTATGCTGGTTTGGCAGGATCAGATATTTGATCTTTGAATTGCCATTGAAGTAAGATGCAACTGAAATAAGCAGTATATTTATTTCTGAAGATTGTCACTCAAAATGATGAATGGGCTCATTCAGAAAAACAGGTGAACGGACTCACTGTAAAGAGCACCAGCCACTTCCCGAATAGTGTCTCAATGAAACCCTGGAACAGGACTGAATGAAGCTCACTGAAAGGCTTCCACTCACCCACTGCCATCACAGAGGTCTGGGTGTTGATACAGGTTTGGGGTTGATGACAGAGAAAGAATGGGGACATAACGTAATGGTTTTAAATTTGAAGAGGGGAGATTTAGATGAAATTTCAGGAAGAACTTCATTGCTATGAGGACGGTGAGACCCTGGCCCAGGTTGCCCGGAGAAGCTGTGGATGCCCCATCCCTGGAGGGGTTCAAGGCCAGGCTGGATGGGGCTTGGAGCAACCTGGTGTGGTGGGAGGTGTCCCTGCCCAGGGCAGGGGGGTTGGAATTGGATGATCTTGAAGGTTCCTTCCAACTCTAACCATCCTATGATTCTATAACGGACATAATGCAAGATGACTTCAAGTCCGCTGGTCTCTGATGGCATTCCCAGTATGTCTAAGAGAAAGCCAGCACTTCATGGCTAGCTCTGGGCTTCAAAGGAACATCCTCGCTGGAAAGATCCCTGGGAGACTGGAAGGAGAGGCTGGGAATTAAACCATAAAAATAGCAACTCAGGGAGGCAGAACTGTGGATCTCATCTTGGTAAACAAGAAGACTTGTATTAGAGGCGTAAATGACTCAGTTGGCAGCACCTTGCTCTGAAAGGAACCGTCTTCAATAAATCTGTTATTACTTAACTTTTCAGAATGGAAAATCAGAATAGAAAGCTTGAGAGTATTTTAAGTCCTAAACTCAGAGTTTATTTTCATACATTCAGTTGCCCTGTCTGAATTTTTCTATCAGTGTGTTGTATATTCCCCTCTTATCAGAGACAGTGCTATCAGTGGATATTTCTCAACCTGAGTTACCTTCACTGGTGTAACCCATTTGATGTTCAGAGTGCTGAGAGGACACTGTAAATGACTCACTTCTCCATTCTCCATTCTTACCTTTCAGAGGAAAAATAAACCAATTTTGCATGCATTTTACCCAAAAAGTGCCATTGGCAAAGGGAGAGGCACAGGCGAAGAGGCTGTGACAGATCCAGCCCTTTGATCATCTTGGTGGCCCTCCTCTGGACCCGCTCCATCAGGTCCATGTCCTTCCTCTCCTGAGGGCTCCAGCCCTGCACCCAGTGCTCCAGGTGGGGTCTCACCAGAGCAGAGCAAAGCAGCAGAATCCCCTCTCTGGCTCTGCTGGCGACACATCTTTTGATGCAGCTCAGGATGCTCCCAGGCATCAGTGGAATTTTACTGCTTTTGTTCAGTCTCATAGAAAAAAAACTACCTTTACGGTTATTGCCCTTCAACCAATCTACAACCCAGCGAGATGACTTTTGTGTTGACAGGGCTTTTTTGAAACACTCATCGCCGATGCTCCGCTATGTCAGGCGCTTGCTGAATGTTTAAGAGCCACCTGTTTTCCTCCCTTATTGCGAAAATAGAATTTCAACTTTATAAGAACACTTTCACTTTGTCTTACCTGCTAAATATTTTGACTTTAATAATTCCTCCAAGGTATTTGTCTACTCGGATCCTTTGAAATGTTTTAAAGATTTTTTTTCTCCTCAACTTAGCAGTCTGTATTTTCTTCTCTACCCTCAGGCTCTTTCTCAACTAACGACACTACATGAGCCAGACTGTAGTCCCTCAGGATTTCTCCAGACTTTCAAAATCAGCCCGAAAAATCCTGTAATTTAAATTCTCACTTCATGTATAATTCCTTATGGCTGATTTTGAATCCTCAAATGTTAAACCTGTTAAAAGATATTTAACTTTAGATGGTTATGGCACATTAAAATGTGACTCACGATTCGGAACTGGAATAATTTTTTTCTTTCTTTGTTCTTCTTCATTATTATGCCACCTTCTTCTATACCTGTTGGCAAGATGGTATTAAATCCAACACCTCCAAAACCATTAGAAAACTAGAACGAAACTACAAAATAAATAGAGTCTATGTTATATGTTCTATAGCCTAGGGTTTTTTAAAATTATAACAGACTTCTCATTACAATCTGATACCTGTGAAAGATGTATTAGCATCACAAAGAGCTTAACATTTACAAACACAAATAAATCACAGCCTATTAGAGAATGAATCCCTTATTATTCCTAGCAATGTCCCACTGATTCAGACTCTGTAATCAAGAGCTTGCTGTGCCCATTTTTTGACTCCTCTTTTTCTCAGGCAGGTTTGTACATCATCCTTTTAAAAACTTATGTGCATACACACACGATTTGGAACAGCACAGCTGTGATTTCAGGGCTCTGCCATCATCTGTAGCACACAGATAGAGGCTCTCCATTTGTTTCTTTTTTTCTTTTTTCTTTTTTCTTTTTTTTTTTTTTTTTTACTTGAGTGTACAGGAATCTGAAACCAAATTGATGGCTGTGAAGAAAAATAAAGAAATTTCAAAGCAACCCCCCCCTGGTTCAAAGGCACAGCATTTATTATCGGTGTGTCCAGCACCTGAGCCTTCCCTGCTCTGTGCTATTACATCGTGTGGGATCGATAAATACGGAACTACACTGCAAGGGCAGGCTGGATGGGGCTTGGAGCAACCTGGTCTGGTGGGAGGTGTCCCTGCCCAGGGTAGGAGGGCTGGAACTCGATGATTTTTAAGGTCCCTTCCAACTCTAACCATTCTATGATACATTGGGTGTAGTTTATAGAGTGCTGTGTCCAGCAGTGAATAGATCCCTCCAATACTTAGAGTTACTGAAGACTATTCCCAGCAAGCCCATACTCTGACAGTTCACATTAGGCAAAGTCATCTTTTCCAAGTAATCCTTACATAGTCCCTCAAAAACAATATAGCAGAGGATATTTTGAAATACAAGGTGAAGCTCCAAAAAAACTCGCCTTCAAAACCTTTTCCTCACAAGTGCTCCACAACTTGTTTGAAGGACCATTCTAAATGCATCTTTCATAAATTGCCCCCAAATCACGCTCAGTTTCCAATGAAGTAGGTCACTCTGTTCATGAAAACATCCTTTTTGAGCTTACGTGTTCTCAGCTCTTCAATCCTGCTGCCAGTGAGAGAACTAAAAATCCCAGACTTTTAGCAGATTTAGCAGATTACTGCACAACACGTCATTTGTTTGATCCTATTAATTGGTTGTAATTCATTAACAGATTGAAGGTTTTTGAGAGAGCGAGAACTTTCCTGTTTGACAACAGCTTCATGACCATGACAGGGGCAGTGCTGACTCCCCACAGGCTCCTGAGCTCTGGTTCTATTAACCCAGGAAGATACCACACTGGCCATTTTCTGCCAAAGAAGTTTTCTTAAAAAAAATGTTCTTTATTTACGGCAGAGCCCTGGCAGAGGCTGCCCAGGGAGGGTGTGGAGTCCCCTTCTCTGGAGACCTTCCAGCCCCACCTGGATGCAGCCCTGAGGGATGTGCTCTGGGCAGCCCTGCTTTAGTAGATGAGTCGGNTGATCTCCAGAGGTCCCTTCCAACCCTACAGCATTCCTTGATTCTGCAGGTATTTTGTACTGCTGCTTCTAAAGGAAGAAGGAACATAAAAACACACATTCCTTTCTCGTGCCTCAGCTGCACATATATTCCTCCGGCAGCCCAGTGAACAAGGAATGCAGCCCTTCCACAGAAACCCACACAGCAGCCAAACCAGCTGAAAACAAACCAGAAGGGTTTTTTGTAGTTTTTTTGTGTGTGTGTGTTNGGGATGATCTCTAGAGGCCCCTTCCAACTCTGTCAGTTCCCCGATTCTGTGATTATTTAAAAGAAATTACTTAGATTATCAAGAGGAGAAGTGGTCTTTACTATAATGAAGGGTATCGGCCTACTTATTAGGTTTCTTTTGTGAGTTGCCTTGCCAAAGGAACGAGGAACCTTCTTCCCCAATAAGTCTCATCCTCATAAGTCAGATGTCTTTATCAAGACCACAGCCTGTTTGTGCTTACAAATTCCTCAGCAAGGAGTTGTTTAAGGATATTACTTTAAGCAAAGTAATGAGGACCTGAATTCTCATTGAACCAGGGAAAAGTTATGGTGGGTTCCCGAAAGAAATCTGGCTTGCCTGCTTAAGCAAAACACAATATGCACAGCAAAGCTCAGTTCCTCCAAACGGCCTTGACTTCTTCAGACANAGAGGTCCTTTCCAACCGCGAAGATTCTGTGACATAAAATCTTTATCTTCTGCAAGTAGAACAAGAAATACAACGATGTAATCACACGTGAAGATTTCAGATGCAACACTTAGAGCAGTGCCCAATGTACAGTTTCAGATTCAACTGTGGGTTTCTCTATCTTAAAAAACATTATATATTAAATCCTCTGTGTTATTATGAAATAGCCTAAGTTGACTTATCTGTCAACATAAAAAATATTAGAAATGCAGTGCCCGGAGCACAGCCCTCTAAAATACAATGGTTTCCATTTTCACTATGTTTCAGTTTTGCTTCACATGAAACAAATTTAAAGCTTTTTATTTATTGCAGGCATTTAGTTGGAATGTTATCTGTACAGAATTCATAGAATCACAGGGTCACAGAATGGTTAGAGTTGGAAG
>VZRU01005483.1:7627-28237 GCA_013398155.1 Pedionomus torquatus | reverse complement strand
TCTCCAGAGGTCCCTTCCAACCCTATAGCATTCTGGGATTCTGTGGTTTGGGCAACAAACAGGAGGAGCTACAAACTATCCTGCTACAAGAAAGAAAGTTATGATTTGAGGCAAGCCTGCTGCATGCCATTACCTCGATGGGATGGCCGGGAATGTTTGCTTGAGATAATGATTCCACCAGTTTTTCAGAAGTAGAATCCCATTTGTGATTTCACTTGGGTCATCCAGGGGCTTGTGTGAAGACCCTGCAAATCACACAGGCCTCGAGGTAACATCTTTGAAGATATTCCTGTCTTGCTAATAACTACACAGCAAACTACGGAAATTCCATGCTGTGTTATCTGAGAGACAGTGGAGACAAAAAGAGTCAGATAAAGTTAATTCCAAGCCAATTGCTTTGAGAACAAACAGACTGGCCGTGTTCTCAAGCCATAAGTCAGCGATCGCTCTGTAACCAACATCCCAGCCAGTTTTGCAGGAGTGGGTTTGTTTTCCTTCTGGAGTCAGCTATGTAAACAGTAATTCTTTATAATAGTATTTACTTGCGAGTGAGAAATACAGCCAGGCTAAACAGAACATGTCTATCTTTTTCCTTAAAAAAAAAATAAAAATATGTTTCTCTTTGTTTTATAATTTAGTTTTGCTGGGCAGAACTAATTTAAAAACACAAATCAGATGCCAGGGAAGAAAACACCCCAAAGGTTCTGCACTTGGAACAGGTATATTACTTTATTATTAGCTCCCATAAAATTAGCAACCTGCATTTTTCAGTCTGGCTTCTCAGAAAAACAATTGCTCTTGAGAGCTGAGAGATTCAGCTGACATAAGGACATAGAAAAAAAGGTAAATGGGAATTCTGTTACCTTTTGCAATACTGTTTTTACAAAACCCAACAAACTTTATTCAGAGATTTTAAACATTCATATTAAATATCCTCATAAATCTTCATCAGGTTCTTTCTTTAAATGTAGCCTGAAAAATAAAACTGGAACATGGGTTTGGACATTGGGTCTAACTATCGCTTCCAAAAAATAAAAGGGAAAACAGAGTGCCTTGAATATCAGTTTAAATAGGAAATGAAGTTATAAACGATCCTTTCCTGACTACCATTCCTTGTACCGCAGCTAAAAAGTGTTGCTTGAATGGGTTAAAAAAATAAAAACCGCTCTTTGTGGTTGCAGTTTTGTTCCTTAAGATAATTTCCAGGTTAACTTTCTTCAAAGGCCTTTGACATTCCAAAGTCAATATTTTCGCTTGTACGTTTCTTTAACAGTTTGCAAAAATGTCTAGACTTAGATTTCAAATACCTTTCTTATGTTCCAGCTACATGAATAAGCACATTTTTTGCTTAAACCTAACATTTTCCAGCAGATTAGGCATGCGGGAATGTCCAACGTTCTACGTTGTCAGTAAATATCTCATTCATAAGTTCATAAAACTGCAATAGCACTAATAAGGTATAGCAATAATGTCTTATTAATTACACAGAGAATTAGTACAAACAGGCAGAAGAGGAAGCCAGGACAGGTCTGAGCATTTCACCAACATTTATGGAATGGGGTGTCTGCACTGGGGATATTTTGTGGATGAGAAGCTCACCATGAGCCAGCAGTGTGCGCTGGCAGCCCAGAGAGCCAACCCCAGCCTGGGCTGCAGCAAAAGCAGCGTGACCAGCAGGGACAGGAAAAGGGGTAACGGCTTTAAACTTGAAGAAGAGAGATTTAGATTGGATATTAGGAAGAACTTCTTTGCTGTGAGGGTGGTGAGGCACTGGAAGAGGTTGCCCAGAGAAGCTGTGGCTGCCCCATCCCTGGAGGGGTTCAAGGCCAGGCTGGATGGGGCTTGGAGCAACCTGGTGTGGTGGGAGGTGTCCCTGCCCAGGGCAGGGGGGTTGGAACTGGATGATCTTGAAGGTCCCTTCCAACTCTAAACATTCTATTAATCTATGATTCTACGATGTGTCTCTAAATCAGAGAGTCTCACCTGAAGCCACAGTCCCTTGAAAGAGCTGTGCTTCTCCAGGGGCTGACTCTAAAATGGGCCTCTAAATTGGATAGTCATGGATTTTTTGTATGTCCCAGGCAGTGGATAAAGAACTGGCTGGCCACACTTAAAGGGTGGCAGTCAGTGGCTTCATGCCCAAGTGGAAACCAGTGATGAGTGGTGCTCCCCAAGGGTCCACACCAGGAGCAGTGTGGTTGAAAATCCTTGTTGGGGACATGGACAGTGTGGGAGAATGCACCCTCAGCAAGTTTGCCGATGGTACCAAGTTGTGTGGTGCAGCTGACACGCTGGAGGGGAAGGATGTCATCCTGCGGGACTTAGGCTTGAGAGCTGCTCATGAAGTTCAACCAGACCAAGTGCAAGGTCCTGCTCCTGGGTCATGGCAGTCTGAGGCACAAACACAGACTTGATGGAGAGCAAGCCTGAGAAGGACTTGGGGTTGCTGGTCAATGAGAAGCTCACCATGAAGCCTCAATGTGCCCTGGCAGCCCAGAAAGCCAATCTCATCCTGGGCTGCATCAAAAGCAGCCTGGCCAGCAGGGCAAGGGGGGGAAATATGCCCCTCTGCTCTTCTCCTGGGAGACCCCACCTGGAGCACTGTGTCCAGCTCTGGAGTCCCCAACACAAGAAGGACATGGACCATGGGAAAGTTCTAGAGGAGAGTCACGAAGATGCTCAGAGGGCTGAGTTTCAGCAGTGTTTTTTAAAGGCAGAACCAACAATGAAGGGAGGAAGACACATACCCGTGATTAGAATGATTACTCTATGCCTTTTGGAAAAAGTAATTCCCACTGATTGGAATAGATTGTCTGGTAAAGAAATAAGCAGTTCTGACATTTTAAGGGATGCTTTCACCTCAGTGCCTAGTGTCAAGCTGGAAAAGTGCTTTGATGCTTGCCCACTTAATAGAAGAAAAAAGCCCTATGTGCTGTTTCCACGGGGACAAGGCAACGTAAAATGACCCTGACCAAAACCCTGAGCTTTGTCATTCTCACTCACTGCCTGTTTGTCCCAGGCCTTTAACTTTATATTCCTTCCTTCTGCTGTTTCCACTTTTATTCTCCCTTTTACTCAGAGAGATGTGTGTGTCGCTGGTCAAATTGTGCTCCGTGTTCTGTCTCCATGCCCACTTAATAGAAGTCATCTTCCATAAGATCTGGACTTCAACAAGGAGTTTGCTCTTCCCATCCACCTCATTCCTCACACCACACTCTCTATAAATTGTTTTTCTGAGTCTGGTCTTCGTTTATCTTTTCCTTACCATAGATTATAAGCACTTCAGGGCAAGGAATGTATGGTAGACCACATTTGTAAAACGATGTGTACGTTTACGCCTCTATATCAATGACTTTTTAATAATGGAAGCAGAATCCCTCGAACCCTGAACAGGCAGAAATCTTTCTTCCCCTCTATGAGTTTTACTTGAGTGAAGTCAAAGGAAACTGCTACTAGTGGAGTAGTATAATAATAGTGGTTTACTACATTGATAGTTTATTAAAACACAAATTCTGAAATCAGTCCTGCAAAGTTAAGGAAGTGACCGGTCTCCTTGTTTGATGTGAAATAGAAGTAGTAACAGAAGGAAATTATTCGCAACACATTGCCCTGCTGGGCAAAGTAAAATATTCCTCATCTGGAATGTAAAGCTCTCGAATAAGCCTCAGGTCTCAGGGGAGTCACTCTGTAAGGGAAATATCCGTTTTCACCAAGATTGTCTTCCAATTAAAGTTTTACTTACAGATCGGTATGGTAAAGGATACATAGTCTAGTAAAAAAAAGCAACACAAACCCCACTTTAGGATCAAAGTATCTTTCCAACTTGAGTGTATGCAGGAGCACACAGTTGTACTTCCGCAGGTTTGGCTTTTTCCAAAGTTTATTCATAGAAATTCTAGACTTGCCATTTATTTTCTGAGGTTTCTGTGGTTATTGTTGCCAGAGGTACCAATAGAGTAATAAAGTGAAGTAACACGTATCTCATATTTTCTGTGCGGTATAAAAAAATCCAGACTTCTGCAGATTTTTCAAGCACTGGTTACTTTACAATTTCCTTCCTTCTCCTCCATTTCCAGCCTTTGTCTAGCTTGTGTGCATGCCAGACATAATTTTCAGCAAAGGAATATTGAACTAGGAAACACTCCACCGTATGTTCTCGGTGTCGAGTCTGCAAAATCCGTAGCGCAAGTCTCAAGACTTCAGAAAGATGCTCAAAAGCCAGGAGTTATTAGGGACCACAGATTGGAAGTAGAGCCTACACGACGTACTTTTTGCATCAGGACCATGATTACTGAACGGGTAAAAAAGTCAAACTCCAGAAACTACAAGATGCAAAGAAACCAGAACACCAGCTGTCTGATGTCTGGAACGTGAAAGGAGCACGGAAGACATTTCAGTGGTTCATTGCCAGAAGGACTTGACAAATCCTGGCCATCAGAATAGACTAGTGTCAGAACCCACAGAAAGACTGAGGGTCTGACTCCTCCTGACATCAAATCTTGTCCTCTCCTAGACCATTTTTTCACTGTTCCTGTGCTATGAGACATTGTCTGACTTCCACGGAGAGTCAGATGACTCTGTATGCAAGCGGCATCTTTCTCTTGGGATGTTAAAGGAGAAGGAGGCGTGAACACAATCTCTGTAAAACCAGCGAGAAAGGTGTGAAGAAAAACACTCCAACGTCTCCACTGCTTACAAGAGTTCTTGCTTACATCAGTATGGATTTCCTGAGGATCACCCTTCTTTCGTTTGTTCGTTTTATCTTTTCCTAAAGTATTTTAAGACAGGGCCCCAGTGACACTCATTTGAAAACTCTGTTACTCTGAGGAGGAGAACAACCTGGTTTTCGGAGCTTGTTCTCTGTCTTCAACAGCAGATTCTCCAGAGACCTTCCTGGTATCAGCGCGTAACGGGCTGTGCAATGGACTCTGACGAACTTCTGGAGGCTGAAAGGTGGGACACAGATACAAGTGGAGACCTGACCAACACTCATGATTATTTTTCTCTCTAATAACAAAAAAAAAAAAAAGGAAAAAAAAAACCAACCCTGTTTTTTTTTTTTTTTTTTAAATGCTAAGTCTACTATATAAAATTCTCAAAGACTACAAAGGAAGCGTGTGTTCATGTTCCATGTCAGAAGTCCACATTAAAATGCAAAGGCAAAAGAGTCATTTGGAGCTTTCTGGCCTGGGATTAGAATTTGGAAACTGTCTTAGCTTGAAATTGGGTTTTGATGATTGATGAGAGCTTTATAGTACTGGCATGATAAATAATATCTGACCTTGATGGGGTCCTCCACAATTCTCATTGTTTCATTTTTTATTTTTTTCCTTTTTTTTTTTTTTTTTAACCAAAAATGATATTAGAGAGAAAGAATTTCAACTTTCATTTGGTATGAAACAATTATATAGCCCTTATTACCTGGAAATGAGAAAGCCATTTCCCTTATCTTTACAGCAGAAAAATACCATGTAATGCAGATTAAACTACTCTGCACCTTTTTCTTTGCCCAGAGAAGCTGTGGCTGCCCCATCCCTGGAGGGGTTCAAGGCCAGGCTGGATGGGGCTTGGAGCAACCTGGGGTGGTGGGAGGTGTCCCTGCCCAGGGCAGGGGGGTTGGAACTGGATGACCTTTGAGGTCCCTTCCAACTCTAACCATTCTATGATTCTATGATTCCTTCCTTATCAGCCTTTGAGAAATGAGAATACTAAGCAACTGTTTGTCTCATCGTTTCTCGTACTGATCTAAGACTCCATTCATGAAATTTTGAGCATCAGGTAAACTTAAATTGCCAGTTCCTGACTGAAGTTTGATTTATATTATTTCATTTATTTATTTACTTCTCTCCTGAAGAGATCTCATAGGGTTCTTGAAAAAAAAAAAAATTTTATTGTTTGTTTATGCGAGTTAAGATCACGTTAAGGTAATTATAAAGCACCACTTTATAGCAGTGTTACTGAGGAGATGACAAGGGAGGAAAGGAAGAACATCACAAAATATTTGCAAGGATTATTAGGGATCAGATGCGTTCCCTGAACTTGGTGTCCTTGTCTACAAAACAGACCAGGGGAGACTATGAGCAGGGCAAGGACACGCTGGTGATTCCTCAGTGTTGCTGACCCTTAAGGTGATGTTTTTTGAAGCAAGGCTGTATCTCGCTACGTAGTAGACATCAACAAACCTCTCTTCTGCACATTCGCCCAGTTGCTTCGTGGATCTCCAAGCAGTTTCCCATCACAAAGTGTTCCACAGATGAGAAAAAAAAAAAGATATTCCTTCTTGTTTGTTCAGAAGCTTCCATTTTCTGATTTCCTTTCATGCTGCCTGGCCTTATCCAGCAAGTAAGACGGAGAACAGCCCTCAGACTGAAATATTTCTATTCCTTTCGGTGCTCAAGAAAAGAAAAGAATTAGACAATTTTGAGCAATTTTGTTTGGACAAATCAAAATTTGATCCATGGTAATTTGATTCTTTTTTAACATTTTTTTTCCATTTTCTCCTCCCTTGGCTACAGAAAATCTTTCGTCTCCTTATTATGTATCATTTTCCTGTCAAAGAAAAATACAAAAAGCCTAACTCTGCTGGATTTTTTTTGGAGATAAGAAAGACAATTGTGGGAGATACACACCTCCCAGCTATGGGCAGATTACAACATTTTAGAAACCTGACTCAGGATGGAAAGGTAATAATGTAAATCTCTTTTATTTTTGGATATACGCCAGTCAGAAACCTGCTTATCCTGTATAAAGGAAGTAAATACTCGATCTTTCAATCTAGAAAATCAAGGAATCCAGATAGTTTGCATCTAATACATCTGTGCCATTGGCTACAGAAACTGTCATGTCTTTGCTGCACACACCCAAAATTGTTGTCTTAACCGCATAAAATAAGCTAAATTACGGCTTTGTTTTTGGAGTGAGGAAATACTGTCAGAAAGGCCTAAAAGGCTCTGAGTTAAGGGGAAAAGAGCTTGTACGGAATGTAAAATTGTAAGAGGAAAACTGTAAAGGTGGTGGGGTTTTGCAGCTAAACATAAATTTCTGCCTCAGAATAGTGCAGGATAGGTGAGAATAAGAAAGCTTCCTCCTTTTAAGACTCTCTGCCCGATCCACCGCAAGCAGCCCCTTCGGCCACAAAAGGAAATTGTACTAGAGATTGTATCTCATCGTTGTATTTAAACCCTAATAAATGCCACACTTCTTCCTATGACGTTTTCCTTCGCAAACAACCCAAATTAATATCTCTCTAGAACTAGATCTGTATTTCAGCTGTCCAGTACTGAGCCACTGTTGGACAAAAATTCAACTGTCTGCATTTGGGCAGATTTTGTTTGGTTCAGGGTCGGGATGAGGGACAGCATGATGAAAGCGTTGACTTCCTTAACCTGGAATTCCCTAATTCTGGAATGCCCACAAACTTACTGAAAGATAATAAGAGAGTAGGATTTAAGTTGTTTCTTTCATTGGGGTAAATCTACCGCAGTGAAAAGTTACTTCAGTGGGAAATTACTGTAAAGCAGAGGGACTTGTACAAAATTAAATGCATTCATAAACTTGTCCTTACACTCGACTAACACATCACAAACTGCTTTTTTTAAACTCCCTTTGTTGATCAGAGAGGAAACCAGCGTAATAAGGAATGTCAGATATCAAACCATTGTATTCATTGTGTGGCTACATGGTGAGCAGAACTGGAGAAATAAGAGAAATCTATTACGACAGTAATTTATGAGTCACAGCCTTTAGAATATTATAGTAATAGCACTGATTAATGAGAATCAGAAGGAGGAAATGCTAAACATTTCATTTATTGTTCATTAGGAGCCAGATCCAAAACACGCTGAAGGAATTTAAGTGGTGCACCCACCTCTTCTGGTGATACCTCACATCATTCAAGAAGATTTACTTTTCTGTGGCTGTGTCACATTGGTGGCTGTAAATACATGGGAATGATTAGTCTGAACTCCACTTCTTGAGAAAAAATAAAATTAAAAAAAAAGGGAAATAAATGAAAAACAGCCATGACTTCAGTTAGTGACCTCTGTCCATCACAGGGGAGCATCTGCATCATGGAGAACCCACGCATTAACCGTTTTCCCGAGTTGTTCCAAGCCACGCTGTTTGCTGTGAAAAATAAAGCAGCCTGTTTCTGGGAGATTTGTCTACATTTTTGCTGATTCCATTGATTTCTACCCCTCCACTCCTCCGATACCACTGTATTCACAGATACTGGACAGTACATAATAAAGCCAAGTTTCTCAAGCCTTTGTGAGGTGTGTATAAGTAGAACTCACTCTCCTGAAGTGTTTTCAATAGACCTTTTTTGTTGTTGTTCTGTTAGTCCTTAAAGCATTTAGCAAAACAAAGGATTTTTTAAAAAAAATATCTGTGAATGATGGAATGAATGAAACTTGGCTACCGGATTTTCCCTGCTGTAGAGAGAATACATTCTCTAATGTCTTAGTAGGTTTTCATCAAGACCTTTTCATCAAGGTTTTCAAGTTGTGCTTGTCTACTGTCTAGCTGCCTCTTTCCACAAGGCCTGGAGTAAGTTTTGAGCTTCTAAAGCCCTCACCTTCTCTCAAATGGGATTCAATCTGATCACTAAATTCCAAACAAGCACATACAATAATGCATCAGGCAGACCATGAGTTTTATTTTATTAGGGAAAATAACTGTGATAGGACTAGCAGACACTGATAGAGGCTCTTTTGAACAATAAGGACTGGAGAGAGTTTGAATTTATTAAGCAATCAATTAAGTTTCTCACTGCATTACTATCTAGTCCTCCTTCAAAGCTAGTTTAAAATGCCTGAATCTATAGATCTTCCATTACTTCCCTTGATATAGGGATACCCGGCATGATATATCTTCCTGATAGGAATTTATTCCATCTTAATTTCATCAAATTATTCATAGTCATATTCCCCTGTGCCACCATAAATAATTTCTCTTCATCCTTGGGGTGAAAACTCAGCCCCTCAGAAGCGATAAGAGATTTGCTGTTGTGAGGCCAGCATTTCACCCTTGGTTTTGCATGCTTGAGGTACTTTAGAATGTTATAATAAGTTATCATTTATGTAGGCCATAAATATATATCTGTTTTAATCAATCACTGGAGAAGGCTTACAAGAGAGATGAAGATTGAAATATGAAGTCAGGGCGTCTCGTCGGGAAGGCAAAAGCATTCATCCAATAAACTGTCACCCATGATTAAACAGGTTAGAAAAGAAAGACCACCTGGCAGGTAGAGGCTAAAGAAAATGCTGAATGCTGATTGGAAAATATACATATCACAGAAGAATGATCTCTCAGAGCGTGAAATCCTTCCCCTTGTTGAAATGTCCTTGTCCTTCCACATGAAGCTTTTAGAGTAGGGGGTGAAAAAAAAAAAAAAAAAACTGTTGGGGGGAAAAAACCTGTTAAGTAGCAGAAGAGAACAAGAAATTATTTCCAGGGAAGGGAAGGGAAGGGAAGGAAAGGGAAAGGCTCTAATTTTGCTGAATGTCTTTCCACATCTTTCTCAGCGTTCTAGGACTCATGATTATTCTTCCACCATCTTTTCCTTCTCTCTTCTCCCTCCCACAACATCCAGAAGCACTGATTATTACTGCAGCTTTGAAGAACACAGTGGTAAGATGAAGCAGGATATCGAATCTGGAAGGCAAAGAAAAAAGCTGGCTGTTACAATTGCATTTATCTGTTTTTCTCATTTTTATTTTTCTGATTTCTCTTTTGACATTTCTAGTATTTTTGGCTTTTATCGCATAGTTAGGCTCATTTCACCAGACTTCTGCTGTTGTTCAGGAGGATAAGAGCGAGGTAGAACAGTGTAGTATTGAAAAACTGAAGTTGTGGTGATTATGCAGGGCCCCGATATTCACCCTTTCAAAGAACTTTCAACTAATTAATAATTATGACTTCCAAGGGGGTCCCACAGAGAGCAAACCCTTTTGCACTGAGGGCCTATCGTTATGGCCTTAATAAGGAATTAATAAGCTTTTTTTTTCATACCTGATAGTGTTTCCCTTCTCTTTTCTTGGGCTTGCAGGCTGCAGGCACAGCTCTTGCAGGGACACGAGACGCAGATGAATATTATCTTGGCATCTGACGATGGAAGACTTCCCTGTAGGATAAAAGATGATGTGACATGAAAGAAAGTAGGATGTTTTAGCACAATGATGGGTGGTTTTAGCTTTAAGAGGGATGGAATTAAACTTCAGTATTAAAGATCCGCAGCACTGTGTTCAGTTTGTATTTTGCAATGGAAGCCTAAAACCCGTATTTATATAACGTGATGTTCTGATGCTTTCACTCTGATGTGAGAATTTTCAGATGATTCTAACAGACTCATTTAAACAAGATAGATCTAATCGCTTTGCTTGGAGTGTTTCCCAGTTGCTGGATCACAACGACTCAGAAATTATTTATCGCTGAAAACGTTTGACAGCATAAAGGTTAAATATGCCATCATTCCATATTAAATGCCGTAACCAACTGATGTGATGCCAGCCTTGGCAAGTTACCCTGCCAATCTATAGTTACTGCCAACCCTAATAAGGAAAAATTAATTAACCCTGTGCAGCTATGCAAATGGTGCAGATGGAATTGCTATGTAGTTTTCATTTGATACTTCCAATTAGTCCCCTTGTCTTTTCCCTCTACAGAAATTACTTTTTCGGAACATTTAGGTAGTAAAATAAATGGCCAAATTGTTCAGGTGCTCGTTGGCTCAGGAAGGTAAGTCCTCCTACTCTATAATTTGCAGACGGACATGCTAAAATTCTACTAGCTTTAATCAAGGTCCGTGCACCTCACCAGGCTAATTTTACAGGAGAGCCCTATTTTCACAGCTAAATCCTTGCAACTTTATCCTGAGATCTTAAATCCAAATTGCAGACTTTTTATACTCCATATTATTTTATCTATAACAACAGATCTTAGGAAGAACTTCTTTGCTGTGAGGCTGGTGAGACACTGGAAGAGGTTGCCCAGAGAAGCTGTGGCTGCCCCATCCCTGGAGGGGTTGAAGGCCAGGCTGGATGGGGCTTGGAGCAACCTGGTGTGGTGGGAGGTGTCCCTGCCCAGGGCAGGGAGTTGGAACTAGATGAACTTGAAGGTCCCTTCTGACCCAAACCATTCTGTGATTCTAAGATTCTCTGAAAACTGGACACAGCACTCGAGGTGGGGCCTCACTAGTGTTTGGTACTGGGGGATGATCACTGTCCCAGTCCTGCTGACCTCACTGTTCCTGACACAAGCCAGGATGCCATTGGCTTTCCTGGCCACCCGGGCACGCTGCTGGCTCATGTTCAGCCCACAGATGACCAACACCCCCAGGTCTCTTTCTGCCAGGAAGCTCCAGCCACTTTTCCCCAGCCTGTAGAGCTGGATGGGGTTGGTTGACCCAACAGAACCGATGCAAAACCACAACAAAACGTGGGAGTTGTGCACATCTACACTGGACATGTGTGCTTATTTTCCGTGTGTGATGTATTTTTACACATCAGAGCCTGCTATTGTAGCTACCAACTCTGCCAGGATTTATACTGAAAGTTTATACCCTGTTTCCTACCTCAGCTCCCTCAAGATATTGTTTTAATTTCTGTATTTGTTTTTCATAATCTGAGGCAAGAGTGAGACTTGATATTAGAAAATATTTCTCCTAAACCTATAAGGAAGGAAATGTTTTGCGTAAATGTGAATTCTTAGTTGCTCAAAGGGAGAGTTAGGAGGCAAGAACCAGACTCATGTCAAACAGGGGCTGGAGAGCCCTGTCTGGGTCAAGTGGAAAGAACCAACTCCAGAAAACCGAAGGTAAGAAATGCCTCGATGATGCAGAGTGAAAGGGGGAAGCCAACAGGAATGGGGCTGAGAGGGAAGGACTCTGAGGTACGAGCCTGAAGTGCATTGTATGTGTTACTACCACATCACCTTGCCCTTTATTCTCAGCCATGTGGATTTATCACCCCGCAGAGGATCCAGTATTTTTCCATACCACCCATTTGTTTTAAGGCTTCATACTCCCTCCCCATTACCGTGGGATGCAATGAGTGGAAGTATTGTACAGGCTTACTGTGCCCAGTTAAGCAGTTCTGGGTTTTCAACTTACTGGTTGTTCTTCAGGGAGGTATAAAGAGGTACCTCTGTATGAGATTCTGCAAACCCCTTTGGTTGATATTATAGAAATGCAAAATATCACATTATTTTAAAGCCTGCTAACGCTGGAACCCGGTGGGATGAATGCATTTTTGGTTTTGTTTTTTTTCTTATTTTCAGTGGAAAAGAAACTGCAAGCTGAAAATAAAATATGGTTCCTGGATAGTCAGCCCACTGTATACAGGGGATGGGGAAACTCAATGAGACCCATTCACAGCAGGTTAAAGTTGGCCACAGGAGCAGCTGACATTGGAACATTACTAGAGAGACCATGTTGTTGGGAGTTTATTGACAGCTTCAATGAACAGCAGAAATAAACAGAGCGCCGGGTTTTAATTTTAAGGTATATTTGTACCCTCCTAAACTAAAGACCCCAATGACGTCTGTGTCAAGTAGCCGGCACCACCGCTGGGTTTTTTTTTTATTTTATTTTAACAGATGCTGATAAAAGATGATTCAGCGTTGGAGAGACCAGACAGTATGTGCACTGTCTTCCTCTGAGTTATCAATAAGCATGACTTCCAAGGAGAGATCTGATCTTATTTTTATCTACTTCCATTGCATTTCAAGTGGGAGATGACAGTCTGAGGAGACATTGGCTGCATCCCCCAGCTCCTCAGCACTGTCCCCCTCCCAGCCAAGGGTCAGCACAGCTCTGCGGAGAACTACCTGCACAGGAAAAGAATTTTCTACACATGAAAAAGCAGAGAGTGAGTGGTATCTGGCATATAACCTATGCCAGATGGATGCCTATAATCAAGCAAAGGCAATTTTTTATGTCTTTTTCCTGGAATTTTCTTTTTTTCTGATGAAAGTCAAAAAGGGCAAGTGTAGGGTCCCGTGTTTTGTTGTGGTTTTGCATCGGTTCTGTTGGGTCAAGCAACCCCATCCAGCTCTACAGGCTGGGGCAGAGTGGCTGGAGCTTCCTGGCAGAAAGGGACCTGGGGGTGTTGGTTGACTGTGGGCTGAACGTGAGCCAGCAGTGTGCCCAGGTGGCCAAGAAGGCCAATGGCATCCTCGGGTACATCAAGAAGAGTGTGACCAGCAGGTCAAGGGAGGTCATCTTCCCCCTCTTCTCTGCCCTGGTGAGGCCCCATCTGGAGCATTGGGTCAAGTTCTGGGCTCCCCAGCTCAGGAAGGACAGTGAACTGCTGGGGAGAGTACAGGAAAGGGCTACAAAGATGATAAGGGGCCTGGAGCACCTCTCCTCCAAAGAAAGGCTGGTTCTTTTTAGTCTGAAGAGAAGACTGAGGGGGGATCTGGTCAATGCCTACAAATACATACAGGGTGGGTGTCAAGAAGATGGGGCCAGTCTTTTTTCAGTGGTGCCCTGTGAGGGGACAAGAGGAAATGGGCACAAACTTGTACATAAGAAGTTCCATCTCAACATGAAGAGGACCTTCTTGGCTGTGAGGGTGGCAGAGCCCTGGAAGAGGCTGCCCAGAGAGGTGGTGGAAATCTTCCTCTCTGGAGACATTCCAAACCTGCCTGGACACATTCCTGTGCCATCTGCTCTAGGAGGACCTGATCTGTCAAAGGGTTGGACTGGATGATCTCCAGAGGTTCCTTCCAACCCCATATCATTGTGTGATTCTGTGATTCCGTGATTCTGTGAAAGTGTTGCCTTTCCTTGCATGCTCTAAGGAGTCAGGATCAGGACCTGAGAAGCAAAGGCCTGGCAGCCTCCTGGAGTCAGATTCAAGCAAAATCTATTTTGTGCACTCCAAACGCATTTTAACCTTTAACTGGAAAAGTATTTCTTAATTACTCACTCTCATGTGGTCTCTCTTGTGTTATGTAATTCCAAACCTGCTGCTTTTGGGCAGCCAAGTAAGCCTGAGTTATCTGCCTGGATCCAGACACATACAGCAGTGGTCTGCATCATGCAAATTGCTTTTGGATTTGCTTTCTTCTTCCACTCTGCATCACAAGACACGATTATATTATGGGGTGGTCTTAACTCTGTCCTGGGCATATCACCTGGAATATAGATCATTTGAGCAGCACTTGGGTGCCTGGTAAATATATCCATCAGTAGCTACGCTTGATGATGGGAGGCAAATGATGATTCCCCCAACTCATTCAACTTCTCTGTCTTTCTCCAGCCCCAAACTTAGTCCTAGAGAGCAGAAAATATACCAAGGAAAACATATGTCTGCCTACACCCACAATGACTGTCCTCGTCTTGACTCATACGGTACAACTGCATCCATCATGATGCATTTCAGTGCTTTAGAAGAGTTGAGTCTTACTTTTAATTCCAACTTCTGGGTAGCATGTTCAGGCTACTTGGTTTTATTGGTTTGTTGTAACTCAAAAGACTGCTAAAAGTACTTACAACCAGTTTGTAACTGTTAATAAGCTGTGCGTCGTTAGCAGGAGTCAGTACTAATTCTGTTCACAAAGCGGTGGTAATAACCTGAGTAAAATTTCTCTTCCCTGGTGAACTCTTAGTGTTGCAAACTCAGAAGTAAAATAAGCAATTGGTGGTCAGAGGAACGACCTATGGCCAAAGTGGCCTGTTTCTGAATGTGGGAACCACGTGAACTTCACAGAGAAGCTGAGGTTCACTCTTTTGTTGTGGTCCTGGTAGGAGAGCATTTGCATAGACACAACTGTGAGAAACTCAACATATGCAAAAGTTCTCTTGGTAGAGAATATCTTGCATCTGTCATACCAAACCTTCTAGCTGGAAAAGAATAGTTTATTCTCAAATTGCCACAATTAAAGTTGTCCACGTGACAGATCTCCCCTCCATAACTCAGTCAAAGACTTGCCATTAAAGGGTATGGTCAGACTAAATAAAGACAATATAATTTATCAGGGGGAACAGAGTATAAATACATTGAAAATTATTTTAAAGTCAAGATGAGCTAAATTATTACTTTGGAGAGGAGGCCTTCTAGCAAGGCCCAGGCAGAACAGTGTTTGTGTTTGGAAATATTCAGACATCCTTAAACATCCCTTTTCCCAAATGAATTATGTACTGTCTCACAAACTGAACGTATTTTTCTGTTCAGCTCGTGTTCGTTAGTTAAGTGTAATTTCCTTGACTTATTCATTATTCAGCTACAATTCACACTTATTTGATGAGAATTTCCCCACCAGGGATTGATCATTCATTCAGTATTTCAGCCTTAGATAATCCAAATTAAAGCTGTGTTGGTTAATTGTAATTGTTCTCCTATGTCACATGCTATTTTTCCTGAATGAATGACTTTAGTGATTATAATCTGAACAAGGGTTTAAGGAGGTCAGTAGAGTTTGAGTTTCCCAGGAACAGGCATTCATTTAATGAGCAGTTAAAGATGAAAACTGCATCCTGAGGGTACTGACAGCACTATCGGAAAGGTCCATGTTGGAGGAGACAGGCCTGTTTCTCACTGTGACCTAAAGGAGAAAAACAATTTATGCATCAAGTCGCATTATGATGTCTATGGGCCTCAGAACTGATGGGCTAAAGAACACAGAGGTTTTTGCTTGAACAAGGTCAAATTTCACTTGGAAGCAAAGGGAGCAACTGTATAAGGCTGTTTTGAATTACTATATGACACAGTCAAGGTTATAAAAAAAAATTTAGTGTCTTAATTTTGTATCTTTTAATTGTTTAATAACAATTAAATTAAATAAATTAATAACAATTTTTTATAACGTGATTACAGTTATATGGTAAAAAAAAATAATTACTTGCAGCTGTATCTGAGGGTTGGTTTTTTTTCAGATATCTCTTTCTCTGAAAGCTAAACAAGATATTCAGAAGGTTGGGAAAGCACCCACGACCATCATATGGTGGCTGCTGCTGTTTTCCATACCAGTATAACCGTTTCAGTAACCATTCTTTGCTGTGAGGGTGGTGAGACACTGGAAGAGGTTGCCCCGAGAAGCTGTGGCTGCCCCATCCCTGGAGGGGTTCAAGGCCAGGCTGGATGGGGCTTGGAGCAACATGGTGTGGTGGGAGGTGTCCCTGCCCAGGGCAGGGGGGTTGGAACTCCATGATCTTCAAGGTCCCTTCCAACTCTAACTATGATTCCATAATAAAAATTATGTAATTAACCTGTAATGATGTCTTCCCCAAAATCAAGAATCAACCTCTCCAGGAGGTACAATTAACTTGGAAAAAGAAATACGCCAGGGCATCTTGGCTTGTTTGTTTCTTTCTTTTGCTGTGTATCAACACAGGAAGAAGGGCTATTGGAACAGACGCCTTATTTTTTTAAAGTTCCTCCAGAATACTCTTTCTCAGGGTGAACAACTTCTGGCTATCAACACCTCAGAAGGTTGTCTGGGAAATGACAAAGAAATCAGATGTTTACACTCAGGAAGCAAGTAATTCAACAAAGAGAATGATATAAAGAAATAAATAAACACTTTCATTTTAACTTTAGTTTTAGCTGTAAAAGGGAAAAGCAGCATCTGCAAAAGGTGATATATGGGGTTTTCTGGAAAGATTAGACGATCATTCAAACGAAACAGTTTAAAAATCCCTGCTCTGGGATGCACTGAGGATAGGAAGAAATCTGCCAGCTCACGGGCACTGCTGAAGACGTTCAGTTTCCTTCCAAAAGTCCCTTTTTTGCCTTGCAAAGTTCTTATCTCTAAATTTTCCCATGGAGAACTCATTCATCCACCGGGTTCACAGAAGCCTGTGGTTTCCAAAATTTCTGTGAGTTGGATATTGTAGAGCTAGTAAGACTTTCTAATTCTGTTTCCAGAAAGCTTTGATGAAACCTTCTCACTAATTAAAGATGGAACAGAACTCAGCTTTTCTGTTCTGTTGTCTTCTATTTTTCCAAGAGCTGTAACAATTAGACCAAGTAAAAGCTGGATGAACAGTGAAAACGAGATGCTGAATCATTGGCCTGATGTCCAGATGAGTGATTTTTTTTTTTTTCTTCCCATTTATAAGTTGTCTTTCTTTTCCTGGAACTTCAGTTGTTTTCTACTTCTGAGATTCCAGGCTTTAACACAACGTCTGTGTTTTTCCGTCTTTTAAGTTATGTTCTCTTTTTGTGCAGTCGAAGAAGGCAGGATTATTCTATAGGTTAAAAAATAAAACATCTCAAAAAGAGAAATCATCAGTGCTCAATCCCAGACACATCATAAAAATTTAATGTTGGTGTTACATGTGTTTCTGAACAACAGCCAATACTTCCAGACAGTGCTGTCCTTCCTCCTCTTTCTTGTGAAGGAAAGGGCTGATGCTCTTTCACCAGAACACTAATACCATCCTCATGAAGCCTTCTTTTATAGTTTTTGAGTGGAGCAGTTTTCACACTGGAGCCTACAGCCTCTGGGGAAACCCTCCACATCAGAAGTGGCCCCAAAAAGGTAACTGAGAAAACTCTGCCTCCTGAAAACTTAGACAGCAGCCAAGACCTGCTCCCTTAATGGACAAAAAAACCAAACCATCAAGGGTGTACTTCTTGCAAATGTCAAAATCCACATGGAGTCAACCCAAATTATTTATAAACAAGCTCTTATAACATGAACCATTTATGTTTCTTGTTTATTTTACAAAGTACTTATGTAACCATCATGATTGAAAGTACACAATTAGTAAGAAAACCAAGTTCAAACTAAACAAACAAGAAGAAGATGAGGCCAGTCTTTTTCCAGTGGTGCCCAGAGACACGAGAAGAGGAAACGGGCACAAACTGGATCACAAGAAGTTCCATCTGAACATGAGGGTGGCAGAGCCCTGGGAGAGGCTGCCCAGAGAGGTGATGGAGTCTCCTTCTCTGGAGACATTCCAAACCCTGCCTGGACCCATTTCTGTGGGACCTGCTCTGGGTGACCCTGCTCTGGCAGGGGGTTGGACTGGATGGTCTCCAGAGGTCCCTTCCAATCCCACAGCATTCTGTGATTCTGCAACTGGGAAAGAATAATACTTTAAATTTGTATTTAGAAGTGGAATGACCCTCACAAACCAATGCTTATAACATTGATCTATGGAGGTAATGAATATCAAGACAGTTTTTGGAGAATACCTTTTCTAAGTGCAAAGCTTAAGGTCATTTGATGACCATCCAGTTATGTGTAAATGGAAGTTTGAATCTGGAAGAGAGAATCCGTATCCAGGAATATTCATACAGTTTCAGAAATTAAAGCCACGTGACAAAAATTTTCAATTACAGAAACAAGATTAATCCATTAATGGCATTGTTAATTAATTAGATTAATTATATTACTTAATCCAGCAATGGTATTAAGAAGTCTTCTACCCACCCTCTGTATTTCAGTAGTTATGATTCCTCTCCAAGTTCATCTTAGTGCCTCCAGAAACTCAGTATTCAAAACTGGCTGAATCTTAATCACAGATGACTGATTTTCTCCTGCCTTGGCATGGGTCTGTTACCACAGAGACAATCAATTTCTCTGAACAATGGGGTAAATGGAAACTTCGCAGCAAAAAAAAAAATTCAGTTTCATTCCTGAGCAAAGACAAGGCAGATCGTCTATTCCTCCCGCCAAGCGAGACAATTCCATTGTTCAGGACTTGAGAGGCATCGTGGAAAAGGGCATGGAAACACTTTTTGTTTCCAGCAATCCTAGGGCACAGCACTCAGAACTGTAAATCCGGAGAAGTACTTTACAGTAGGTCTCTTCAAACATGGGGCATAATATTAATAGCCCTTAAGGTGATAGGACAAGGGATAATGGTTTTAAATTGGAAGAGGGGAGATTTAGATGAGATTTCAGGAAGAACTTCTTTGCTGTGAGGGTGGTGAGACTCTGGAAGAGGTTGCCCAGAGAAGCTGTGGCTGCCCCATCCCTGGAGGGGTTCAAGGCCAGGCTGGATGGGGCTTGGAGCAACCTGGTGTGGTGGGAGGTGTCCCTGCCCAGGGCAGGGGGGTTGGAACTCCATGATCTTCAAGGTCCCTTCCAACTCTAACTGTTCCATGATTCTACAATTAATAGCTTTGAATAAAAACTGATAATAATGTTCTTTATAGTCATTAGGGGATCTTAGGGCCTGCTCAATATTCTTTCTCCAAAAGATAGGAAATCTCTGTTCTGCAGCTTTTTTCTTCTGCCAATTTTGTCCTTTCATCTACTTCCAAAAGCAGCCATGAAGCCACTCTTTGCTCCATTGTTGACCACATTTAAGTAACAATTTTGCTTAATAAACGAAAAACGCATTGATTAGCAAAGATGGCCTTTTTCTCAGTCAGCTTGAGTTTGCTTATAAAATATATGGAGATCCCTTTTGTTATCAAGAACTGAAAGACTGAGACTCTCACTTAAATTTTACTCTCCTGGCTTCTCTTCAGCAGTGATTTTTTTTCAAAATTTCAAAGTCAGTGGATGAAATAAAAATACTTTGGAGTACTAAAGATAATTCCTGTGAAAACGTCTTTATTTTGTGGTGTTTAGATCTTGCAAAAAGATCCTGCTGAAAACATACAACTTTTTTTTTTTTAATTTTCTTTTTTGGAAAGCAATGGGTGGGAGTTGCAGCAGAAATCTAAGTGTACCAGTTAAAAGTCCGTGCCACAGTTTTTGCTCAAGGTTTGCCTTATCCTCGAAGGAAGATTTTCCTCGGGAAAGGCTACTGCAAGGTTCAAATAATGACAGAGAAGGCTGAACTCTGTTTTGGTGGCTTTAATTTTTTGAAAGATACTCCCGTGATTCTAATGCACTTTATCCAGCAGGAGCTTTATGGTGCAATATTCCCCGTAGTTATTAAGAGCATGAAGGACTGAAGGACGTGAGCTTTACCAGAGCGATATTTTTGTGGGGAGTAAATCTTTCACTTTTGAAAAATAAATATTTCTTTAATCACACATTACAGATGTTTTAACCACGACTTTCTGAAGAGCACATCTGTGCCGATGTCCACAGTGACGCATCGTGTGGTGACACATCCCATCTATTTACGACAAGTAGGGCGCGTTCCATCAGTGGGACACCGTGTTTAAGAGAATAGGGAATTCTTACACAAATAATACCGGGGAATATACACAAAACTGGGACTATGCATGTTTGTCTGGGTGTGCCAAAAAGAAACGAATGCCTTTGCATTAAAAAGAAAGCTCTTGGATCCAGTTTTGATTTCAGTGGCAGTTTTTGGCCAGTTAAGCTCAGGATGTGGACTCACGAAGGAAAAAAATGTGTGTCTGTGGTAGGGATCCAGGGGGCTTACACTATTTTTCGATGGAAGTACAGCAAGTCAAACATCTAAATGTGGAAGGGTATTGATGTCTTCCTGTCTGCATTTAATACTACAGCCCCATTGTGTATCTAATTCTGTTATGCAAATCCTTGTGGTTTCTTCAAGGGAACAGGAGATTCAGAGATGTTTTCCCATGTGGTCTGTTGTTACTTGCTTCTGTCCTGGTTTGAGGTAAAACGAACCAATTTTCTGTTTTACAGTTTCACTTTCTTAGCTGGGCCTCTTCTAACTCACTAAACTCTGAAATTAACAGCACGTTGCTCAGAACTGTTTCGTCT
>VZRU01005482.1:259922-271731 GCA_013398155.1 Pedionomus torquatus | reverse complement strand
CCTGTCACTACACTTCCTGACAAATAAGTAATCATGTAATGAATTTGGATTGCAGAGAAAATGAGGAGATGCTGAACTCAATGTCACAGCCAATTTATAAGGAGATGAATGCTATGGTAAAGGAGCTTGCTGGATCCTGAAATTATTTTATAATGATGCTGTGCAATTATGTATTTGCTCTGGAGCTGCTGTATCATAGAAGAGTTCTGGTTTCACTTTTTGCTGGTATGATGGGCTGAAACTGTCAGGGTTCAGGAGCTTGTAACATCCTGGTACAAGCAGAGGTGAAAGTCTTCTGCAGCAGAATAGAAGAAAGATTTGAGGAAGCAATTAATTTGGCAATCCCAACTTAACTGATCACTAACTGAAGTTAGATCCCCCAAGTACGTGTGAGGTTTTAAGTGACTGCTGTGAATGTACAGCTGAGAGGTACACCTCTTGTAACAGGTCTCAGGATAAAGGTGAAGGAGACCAAACCACTAAATAGCCGGTAGCCCCACCGGGCTGGGGAGGGGAGGCGGGAATGAAGTCAAGTCTCAAGCAAGATAAGCTTTGGTGTAGTTTTTCAACTGGCTAATGTTACTGGAAATTAGTGTTAACAGAGCCTGGCTGACTTACATTGAGTGAAGTTAGCAAAACAGAAAATGGATTGTTGAGGATTGTTTGATTCTTGCCTTTGAAGTTCCTGGCCCTGTATAATGCTTCCCAGGACTCAAACATCAAGGATGTGAACAGCAAAATAAATGAAGGGCAGCTGTGACAAATCAAAGAAAGGAAGTTCAAATAACTCCAAAGCTCCACAAAGACATAAAACAATGAACCACAAGATAACATAATATAACATATGTTACAAGAGTGTACATTACCAGTGTCAGGCTCTAGCCATCAGGCAGCACGATAGGAGGTTGACTTCCCAGGTGTGATTTCTGTTCAAATGCTTGGGATCTCTACAGTAAAAAGCAGTGAGAAAACTGGATTACATGAAATGGGGTGTTTAAATGTCAAAGAAAGATGTAGGCACTAAAAACTTTAGAATGTCCTGCAAAGCACAACCTAGGTAGCTGTGAAAATAAAATGATAATAAAGTCAGCACTGGAAAAACTGGTATAACACCAAAGTTGAATACCGTAACGTGTTACCAGCCTGGTAATAATTACACAATTCACAGTTACAGTTCTTGGAGATTGTTCCACAGGAGAGGCTCAGTTTGATTAAAGCCTTAGAAAACTTAGTTCAAGGATTTATTTTTTTCAGCTGAATTGCCACCTGCAGTATTTAAAATTAACATATATGTTATATTTTCATCCATTAAATGACATTTTTTCATTGTCTGGAAATACCTGTCAGTGGATGTGCCCCTTGTGTTTCAACACAGATCATGTGGCTGTGGCAGCTGCACCTGAAGGCATGACCAGAGTTACAGCATAAGAGCTCTGAATGTCATTTCAGTACATTGCAGTCCTGTGAGACACTGAGAGAATAACTTTCTACAATGAATGTGCTACATTTCCTTCCTAGGAAAAGAAGAAAGTGGAAAAAAAAACAACACCAAAACAACAACCCCAAACAAAAACTAGAAAACATAATTGTGCCATTGTATAAATCCATGGTGCCCACTAGCTTGAATAATGTTTTTTAATTCCGTTTCTAAATATAAGAACTAGTGAATACTGCTGAAATGGGCAGAAAGTTATGGATAACAGGAGAGAAGACCTTTTTTTGCAACATATTGTGGAACCTGTGATATGTGGTGTAAGTCAAAATGAGTGCAATCCACAGAAGGGTTAAACAAATTCAAAAAGGTTAATTGTGCTTGTTTCTGTCAATCACAATGTTCAGGTTTTAGTCATACCTCAGGACCCTAAAGGAACTCAGATCTGCTAAATCACCAGAGCACACGCTCTTCTGCTCACCATTGGAGTTGATTATTGAGTTAGACATATGGTTACTTTTTTTTTTTAATTTTCTTTTTGTAATAAATAGCTAAAATAGCAGAGCAGTGACTTGCATATTCCATGTTCCAGGCAGTGGTTTATTTGTATTATCATGCCCCAGTAAAACTATCATACCTGATGATGTCAGCCAGCAAAGCACCACAAAGCAGAAGATAATGAGTCCAAGACTCAACCAGGGAAAATTTCAGCCAATTAGTAGAATAACCAGCTAACTCATTACTACCTCAGGAAAGTGATGTCTTGTGATTCTTAATAAGCCAAGAGGGAGATGCAAAATAGTTCTATTCAAATTAGGAGAAAACAAACAGTTGTAACCAAACTTAAATATTTGTGAAAACTCTACAATAGCTTGGCGTAACTCAGTGACATAGAATTGGTTCTGTACTGACAACAGCGGAGAAGAAAGGCTCGAGTACAAAACAGGAGAGCACGTGCCAAAGTAATGGGGGCACAAACACCATAAACACAGTTAGGAAATCACTTTGATAATTTCACAGCTGTGACAAACAAGAACCCAGGTGCCCAATGCATATGAGACAACCAGCGCTCAGATATCTATTTAATTGTTTTGTCATTTCTCTGCAAGGACAGTATATGTGATTGCAAACTAAGCCAGAGGATCAGGTATGCCACACTGATGTCATGCAAGATAAAGTGGAGTAAAACCTGAATGAGCTGGTATCCAGCCGGCATTCACAGCTTCTCAGCCAGTCAGCCAGGACATTCTGAGCTGCAGAGTAAGTGTAAACGCTGGTACACTAAGTGGGAAGGTGCTATGATTTCTCTTAACCTTGGCATGAAAGAGCAGGACATTTTTTTCAATATGTTAATTATAGGGACTTTTTAGATTTAGAGGATATGACAGGCATGCATGTCATTTAATGAATGAGTGCACCGTGAAAATCTTTTGCTCCATTTACATTTTCTGGGTAGATCTCCAGAGTGCTTCTACCACAGGAAAAATTGTAATTCACACTCAGCTGATTTTGCCAGCTGGCAAAATTAACAGCAGTACTTTACTACAGGTCCTAAAATTTCATCTCATAATACAACTCCTGCTGGAATTATTTGAAACAGTATTATCATTAGTATCTAGGATATAAATGTCTATAGAGAAATGGAATTAAATGTATTTTTTTAAATATGGTGTAGAGTGTTTGTGGCTCATGTCAGAGCTCAAATGAGGACCATGAAGAAGCTAATAGAGGAAAAGCTCCTTTAACAAAAGGAGCAGAAGCCTTACACAGAGAAAAAGTCAAACAACAACACAAATGAGCACATTGCAAGAAGGCTCTCCAAAACAGTAAAGTTGGCACTATCTATTAACTGTGGAATAAATATCCGATTCTGTTAAGTTATAGTTGTTTCTCTGGTTTCTGCTTGTACGGTCTTCTAGTCTCACCCTCAGTCATGTTGAATAATGAGATCTCAGGCTGGTCCCATCCAAGAATTACCAGTTGGCTCAATTTTCTCATTCTCAACTTTCTTCGTGGCACTAAAATGTTAGATGAGCAGGCTGTTCCCTTCCCATCCTGCTCCCTGATGTACCTAGGAGTCCTTCTAGTCCCATGTCCTCCTTCATCTCAAACCATCTGCCTGACATGAAAGTGGAAAGCATTCTGCAGACATCTCTGCAAGAAACACTTTGTTCTGAAAGTTTTCATCAGCCCAATTCATCAGGTATTACCAAGGCCTATGCCTAAAGCATGAATATTCCTTTATCAATTTTGATGGGGTTTTTTTCCTGCATAGATCCTATTTTTCTGTATAGATCCTAACTGTCTGTAGGTTTTTTTTTTCTCCTGCTGCTGCATGCTGGAACTTGTCACAAGGCCAAGCATTTTTCCATTGTGATTACTGTGTCAAGGAGCAGCTGGAATTTTTTTCCTCCAACTCTGTGAGTAATGATTAGTAGTGAGTATACCACAAGGGATAGCAATGTCTTGAGATGCTGAACAATTTGACACCATGTGGTAAGCTATAACTGGGACAACAGAAGTAACTTTCCATTCATCAGATGTTTTGGCTTCTCAGATCTCCAGTTACTCTTGACTGAGAAAATAAATTAATTGCTTGTGCAGTTAGCAGAGATCCTTGTCCTCCTATCTTCCCTTGAAATGTTGGAGACTGGGATGGCATGGACCTTATCTAACAGAATTGCCTTTCCCCTGGAAATTGTTGGGAAAGTGGATGATGAGGCTGCTGCCATCATGGACTGCTTCAGAAAAGATGCTTTGTGAGGCATGAGGGGACATACTGCCCTTCAAGTCCTCTTTGGAGACCTAAATGAGTTTTCCCCCCAGATGTAATAATCTGAATGAGAGAAACATCAAAGACAATTAAGAAACAGAAATTTTTAATTAAAATTCAGTGCAATTTCCATTCCTGAGGGAATGGGCGCTGGGGTCTGCCAAACTGGGTGACAGGAAAAGGAAAAGTGTAGCTGATGCTATTCCATGGTCTCCTGAGATACTACCAGGCCAGTTTTCTATACTGACGTCTTGAAGAGTGACAATTTGGAAGGCTCCTCTCCAGAGAGAGGAGTCAATGCAGATGGAGAGGAAAGGTCTCATCTCTCTGATAGTTGCTGTGCAGACAGAGAGCATCCCCCTGTGAAGACAGTGTAATACAGAGGGGAAAAGCTCTGAGGGACATGACAAAGACAATTTATATCTTCCACCTCCTACCTCAGCCTGGCTGTGCTGCTGCTGTTTTCCTTGCAGCTTCTCTTCCCTTCCTGTTTGTCTCCCCCTCTTTTCTTCAGTTCAAGCCTCCCTTCTTTTTTTAGTGGGACTCTTTTCTAATTCCTTTTCTGTTCACAGCTCTTTTCTCTACCTTTCTGTCCTCATTTCACCCCTCTTCCCTGGGTGAATGCACCTTGGTGAAGTCTTCTTCCCAGACACAACTACAGACTGATTTTGAATGCTTTTTTTTTTCTGCCAAGACATTGAGAGTAGGACCGTGTTCCCACTGCAGTTCAGCCTTTATCAGTATTGTTACCAGTTTCTGTATTTCAAGAGACACAAATTTATTCTGAGAAAACCTTGCTAGTCTTACGCTTCACCCCAGTTTTGCCTGTTAGTGCCTTCCACCAGATCAGAGAATCATAGAATTGTCTAGGTTGGAAGGGACTTTTGAGATCATCTAGTCCAACTGTCAACCTAACTGATAAAACAACAACCCATCCCTAAAGCATGTCACTGAGCACTATATCAACCTGTCTTTTAAATACCTCTAGGGATGGTGCCTCAACCACTTCCCTGGGCAGCCCATTCCAGAGCTTAATAGCCCTTTCAGTGGAAATATTTTCTCCGTAAAGAATTCTGTTTCTTTGTAGCACTAAAAATGCCTTCTCTTTTGTTCAATAAAGGTACTGGTCATATCCAATCATTTTGATATATCCCAGCACAATGTGCTATCTGATTTATTTTGGAAGCATGTTTTACTGAGTTTATCTCATTGTTTCAGCACTCCAAGAGATCTGTAAATATTTTGAGAACCCAGGAGGTCCCAGACAAATGTTTCCTTGCAAAGCTCTTTCGTAAAAGAAAGCATTGACATATCTAATATTTTACTGGCTTTGGTTTTTTGTTTTGACTAGATTGGCTGGTTATTTTCTTGTTCATTGTGGAGGGAAATTAATGGCGGAGTCAACTCTGTTTGTGTTTGCGATCTTGTGCAAATGTTGTATTGTCTAAAGATTATTCCTTTATAAAATTACCATTAGCTTCTTTTAACAGTCCTTTTCTTTTGTTGAGCATTAGTTCACAGCGGTTTTCTAACAGTCATTTTCATACTTAAATGCTTGAAAGGACCACAGGGTGGCAGAGTGATTAAACACATATCTGCTGGAAACAGTTTATTTCACAGAAGTAAACAGACTGCATCCAGGCGAGCCAGAGTAGCTGCTGGTGGTGATTATCCCAGCGGAGCTGAGTGGTGCCATCAGTTTGTAGTGTTTCTGACATCTTGCAACACTGGTGGCATCATTGCAATGTCAGTTGAAGGAGCAGCTTCACTGGCAAGGGTTCCTCAGCCACGGGATGTCTCTGTGTGAGGCACAGCCTCACCTAACAACAGGATGTGATGTGGTTTAGGATGGAGACGATGCTGAAACCTCTGCTTTGTAGAGTACTGTTTAACAAAGACAGGTTTTCTTTATTACAAACCTCATCAATCATAGAGAAATATGATTTTGTATCTCACAGCGGCAGCTGTTTGGCATCCAGTCAAGCTGTTTGTGTCTGTTCCTGCCACCAGAACCACATATCCACAGCTACGTGTGTACTGTGTGCTTGCACCCCACACCCACCCCGAATCCTGGCAGTGCTGCTCACTCTAGGGCACAGAGGAGCCAAATTGCCTGAGGCAGAGTGTTCTGCATCACGGGTAGCATGGAAAGAGCAACAGTCAGCAGAAAGTTGTGCTGAGAAGCAGCAACAGGTAGCAAAGGACTAGTAAGGAACAGTGCCTTAGACTGAGTTTCAGCTCTTAGGTGTTGTCTCCCAAGGGAGGAAAAAAAAATAATCACAGAATCACAGAATTATTACAGTTGGAAAGTACCTCTGAGATCATGAAGTCCAATCATACACAAGACCACAACCCACTCCCTACAATCTCAGCTACTACAGCATGCCCTGAAGTGCCACTTCTACACGTTTCTTAAATACCTCCAGCGATGGTGACTCCGCCACCTCCCTGGGCAGGCCATTCCAGTGTCTGACCACTCTTTCAATAAAGTAATTCTTCCTAACATCCAGTCTAAACCTTCCCTGCTGTGACTTCAGACCATTTCCTCTGGTCCTGTCATTATTCACTAGGGAGAAGAGGCCAACACCCACCTCTCTACAACCTCCTTTCAGGTAGCTGTGGAGGCCAATGAGGTCTCCCCTCAGCTTCCTCTTCTCCACACTAAAGAGAAGAGAAGGCTGAGGGGAGACCTCATTGCCCTCTAGAAAGCTCCGGAGTGGTGAGGGCTGGTTACAGAGCAGAGTTAACTGTCAGTTCAAGCCACATCGGTTTCAGCAAACTTTTTTGATCTCACAGCCAGACATCAGAGTGCATTAACACAGACAGAGCTGGGGGCCAGCTTGAGAAGCTGGCTTTTGAGACTTAAATAGTAGGTGTTGTCTTCACACTTGAGATGTGGTTGAGAAAGCAGCTCCTTTCAGCTCTTAGTCCCACCTCCCAGCCTGTGCACTAAGCTGGATACTACAAAAGCCCAGGATTACAACCTGGACTGAACATATGATGTAGACATAGCTCAAGCTGAATGAGTTCATAAGTGCTATCAGTTAAATACAGTGAAGAGAAAACAAATAGGACAAGGGGTAATGGTTTTAAACTAGAAGAAGGGAGATTTAGACTAGATATTAGGAAGAAATTCTTTCCTGTGAGGGTGGTGAGGCACTGGAACAGGTTGCCCAGAGAAGTTGTGGATGCCCCATCCTTGGAGGTGTTCAAGGCCAGGCTGGATGGGACTTTGAGCAACCTGGTCTAGTGGGAGGTGTCCCTGCCCATGGCAGGGGGTTGGAACTCGATGATCTTTAAGGTCCCTTCCAACTCTAACCATTCTATCATTCTATGAAATAAAAAAAAGAACTACCAGAAATACATATGAAAACTTGAAAGGATAAGGTTTCTGCCAGTTTTACAGGCACTTCTTGACAGGTAAATTTTTTGTGATGCTCAAAATTAGAAATTATTACAAAACTACTGAATATAAGAAGTAAGAGAAAATAGAAAATGTTCCAGGCATAATAGATAAATAGAAGGACTCAAATGCATAGGACAAATGGCATCCCTGGCATTGGGTAGTGCAAAATGCTAGTTTAGCAAACCATATTGTCAACTTGAGTTATTTGGTCTTCTGGTCTGATGTCAATTTCTGATCTTTTTTCTCATTGAAGCTGTTCATTTCCATAAAATATTTATCTATTCACAGGCACTAAAACAGTTCCCATTTCCTGGCTATGGTTTAGCCATCAGTCTGTACAAGAATCTCACTGTCTCTGGCCCAGTGGGTGTTTGAACATCTAACATAAAATGGAAAAGCTGGGTAAGGACAGTCTTAGAAAGCCCCCTTCAGAGTGCCTCTCCCTATCTCCGGATCAAAATGCCTTTTTCTCTGCACTTCAGCTCACTATTATAACAATTACCAGGTCAGTGTCACATGAAACGTAAGAATCTAAACAGATACATGTCTCACTGTAGTAGTGAAATGTTAGACAGATTGTGACAAATTCCTCCTGTTATCTTACTATGGTGGCTTTTGCAGGAACTTGGATGTTAGAATAGAAAAAGAGAAGTTTAAAACACACCTTTTTTTTTTTTTTTCCTGTGCTAACTACTTACTAATTTTTCCTGTGGTTTATCACAAGACTAAAATTAGTTTGGCCAGATACTTTCAGTCTTTTGAATCACACAAGTGCTGATTCTTGTCTAGCAGACGACTTCAGTTTTTCAAACTTCAAGAAGTGAATGAGCAGCACTGAATGTAATCTATTGCAGTGCCAAGAATGGGAAACACTATTGTACATAGCCTGAAACGAGGAGGGGAGACTGGACAATACCTGGTAGTTCCTCTGGTTCCCCTTGCCAGGCCCCTAGTGCTAAGGAAGTGAACCAGTTGAAACACAAAGACCAGGGAGCTCTTTTTGCAAATATGCATGGGGAGATAGAAAAAAAGTCCCCACACTCACTTTCCATGAGGGCTGCAAGACCTGCATAAATGAAAGGCCAACTTAAAAGCCAAAACTCTATTTTGTATTTGTTTTCCACAGTAAGAGGGAACAAGTATTTTTGAATGTGATGCTTACGTAATGCTGGCTTTTATATACAAGATGTTAGGAAAAAAAAACTGTTAACTCATCAAACAGCTCACCTGCCAATGCCTTTTCTTCCCAAAGTGCTTCACCATCTTTTGCATGAGGTGATCAATGCCCTAATGATTTGTGTGTCATTTTCCTGTTTAAAAAGCTCTGGTCATCCAAGCAAAAGAAAGACAAACAACCTTATATGGGACTCAGGAACAATGTTATAGGAGAAATGAGAAGCACAGACATGAATATTGTTAATTTTCTCATGTCAATGTTGTGCGCTAAAAGAAGCTTGCAGAAAATTAATTAGTGAGACTACAGAATTAATTTATCAACTCCCAGATTAATTTATCAAGTCAAAATGTAGGCCAGATGCAATATTCTTCAAAGCAGTGAAAGCAATATTCTTATTTCACTATGTAAATATTTAGTGTTTTACCACTTCGGCATTTACTCAGCAAGATAAGGAAGTTTGTACAAATTACGAGAATGTTTCCTAAAACTAGTACTCTAAGACAATGTCCCTATACATGCATGATGTTCCACAGAGTGTCATGACCTTGGGGGTTCAAAGGTGTAGCCTAATACCTTACTGCATTCCAGAGAGCCTCCAGCATCATGAGAAGTCACTGGAAGATACTTGAGCTTCCCCTCATGCCTGTGGTACTGACTCTCCACCAGACCTGTGTGTCTCTTACTCTCTTGACAGTGTGGAGGGTGAGTTTTAAAGCATCTGAGGGCTCTAGCTCAATGATTTGTTATGCTCTTGGCTGAGGAATGCCTTCCTCTTAGCTACCTTTGCTTCCCTCTCTCTCTCTCTCTTGCTGTCAGGATTTCAGGCTCTGCACATGCTGTCCCATTTCTTAGAGGAGCATCTTAGTCTTGGTGGTTAGTCTCCCCTGGGAGGAAGGGTCAAAGCAACTTAATCTTTTACTAGACCTTATGTTCTATAGCAGTCGGTACATTAGAAACAAGCAAGCTACAAACATCTAAACAGGCTATTTTATATAGCTCATTACTGGCTTTTGGCTGAAACATGAACCTTTGGGTTCATAACCTTTGGGGTTATGTCAATTAACCCTTTTTGGATGACAGCAGGCTTGGAGTGACTGATACCCAGTTCCCTTCTCTCAGGCACACTGTAACTGTAAGAAATTTCAGTGTGAACATGTGGAGCAAATTACAAATAGAGTATCAGTGTGCAAAAGCAAACATGGCTGTGTATAATTATTAGATAATTTGGTAGAGAAAATTGTGCTGGCCTCCTTTTCCCAAGTTGCAAGACTACTCAGGGGCAGATACACATTTCAGGCTGCAGTTCCACAGCACCTTGAGCCAAGCCAATGGCTCGTCGCTGTTCAAAGACAGCTTCTTCCCCCTTTTCCTCTCCCTCTTCCTCCTTTTTTTTTTTTCCCTCCTCCAAGCTGCCCAGGCCCACACCACCTTGGTGCCAGCTCTAGTGCTCATCGGACACAACAGCCCCCTGCACAGCTCTGCCACTAGCCCAGAAGAAACTCTCCACTTCCCGGTCTTCTTCTGCCTATTCAGTGAACTGGATTGCAGCAAGCAGAGATCCTAAACGTGAGACAACTAGCATAAGATACACTGCGGATAGTGCCGTTGAAGTGAGAACAGCATATCCCCTTTTAGCAGCAGTGAATGAGCTAAACCCAGGTATTGGAGCCGAAGCTTACCCAGAAACGGTCTGCAAAGTCTTTCCTTGGGTCTTGTGACAAAGTGCTTGATAAAAATTACTGTGTAAATTCTTTGTCCTAAAGATAAGGTCAGATGAGATGGTTGTTTCAATTCCCTTTTTGTTTCCAGCTCTGTGAATCTGTACTTTGTATGTTTGCAGTATGAGTGGAATTGGAGGGTGTTTGTGAGTTTTCCAATTAAATGCATGTCTTCCGAATCTAGAGCAACCGATCTCAAACTGTAGTGTTTACAGGCTTAAGGTGTTCTCTTTCCCGGGCACATATTGTGAATGAAATGAAGGCAGATTCCATTTTTCTGCTTTGCCACCGCTGGATTTCTGGTGCTCATTCAGACCCGCAAAGGTGCTCATTAAAACAAGTACACTGAGTTGAACCAAAGGTCCACCTCATCCGGTATTCATCTCAGTGGCTATAAAGAGATGCGTAGGGAACAGCAGGGGAAGCATATATGAAACATCTCACAAGTGCTTGCCTAGCTTTTTTAGCTACTATTTTTATAATATAATTATTTTATATTATTATTTTATTATTATATTTATTATCTTTTTTAAGAATATAATTTATAATTATTTTTAGCAGAGAGAATTTCCTGAGCTGGATGTGGCTGCTGCCTGGTTAGGAACCTTCTGTAGGTTTCTTCTCCAAGTACTTGTCCATTTTTTCCTTGACTCCACATGCCTTCTTTCACATCCAGAGCCTCCTTTGGTAATAAATACTGCAAGTGTACTATGTGCTGTGCAGAAAAACTGCCTTCACATTGTCTGCAGCCTGGATACTACTGGGTTCATTTGATTCCCTCTTAGTTCTTCTCATGGTTCTGAAACTATTGTCTTGATCCCGAATTGATGACAATATTGCAAACACTTAAGCATCTGCAATTTCCATGGCCACAGAGTATGCGCAGGCAGAAATAAAGGCAATGAGTAGGCAATCAAGGTATATCTTAATTGCATGGGTTTGTAAATGAAAACCATGGTTGGACCACTGCAGCAGATGCCTCCTGGACTGTTTTTTTAAAAAGGCTGGGGATTTTTCCCCATCAAAAATGTTGACAAACAATGCTCATGACCTTGCACTTCCCATTTCCAAGACTAAATACGTGGAGGGGGTGAGGGGGGGAGAAACACTCCTCTACCCTTTCAGGAATTCTGCATCCACTGTCTCCTGGAGACAAAGAGGTGAGGTGGGCAGCGGACTAAGGTCTGAAAACAGCCCCTAAGGTGCAGGTGAGTAGAAATCAGGGCGGTGGGAGAGCAGCAGCAATTTTGAGGGTGAAAATCCGAATCAATAGCTCTCTCTGCCCTCCCTCCCCCTCCTCCCC
>VZRU01005482.1:165479-259259 GCA_013398155.1 Pedionomus torquatus | reverse complement strand
GGGGGAGGAGGGGGCGCAGCCGGCGCCGCGACCCCGGGGAGGTAAGTTACCGCCTCGGGGGTCTTCTGCTCCGGGCGCCTTTGCTCCCCTGCCTGGGACTGGAGGCGTCTAGGGGCAAGGCGGCTGGATCCCTGAAGGCATCAAGCGATGCAGAAGGAGAGTTGCATCTTTCGATATTTTAAAAAAAAAAAGCCCAAACCCCACAACGCAAACAAACGCTGAGCACTAACGTTTCAGCACTCCAGCGAGAAACCGTCACAGCGCAGGGAACCGCAGCCGCGCAGCCCCCGGGTGCGCTCCGGCTCCCGCCGCCGTGCCGGGAGATGACACTCAAAGGTGCGCTCCTTATCCGAAGGGTTCGGTTTTGTTTTGCATCAGCTGCTCCCAGCTGATGGAAGGGGATCCCTGCTGCCCGCACCAGCAGGAATTAACGGTGCTGCGCGGCTGGAGTTTTGCGCAGCACAGAAACCATTATCAAAAATGCCTGACTGTTCATTTTACATTTCTGCCATGTATTTAGTATCCCATATGTACCCCTGCACTACTGAAGAGAAAAAGAAATTTTAAGTCTTTTGGCTTGTCGATGGAATATCTTGTGGTTCAGGAAGAAAACTCCTATTGTGTGTTATATATGTAACTTGAAAGAGATTGTTGAAATTTTTTCCCACTCGTTTTCGCTTGATTTTTGGTTGAACTTTTTGCTCAAATGCCAGAGAAACACTGCAAAATTATAGAAGTGTTGCTTGATCTGAGAGATGCCATCATTGCTTCTAGTACAGACACTAACACTGTTCCTGGTCGCATCCACGTGGTAAGGACCCTGTGATGCACACCAGTGATAGTCATATTTGGGGAGTAAACTTTATTTTAGTGGTTTGGCTCCCCTACACACCAGTGTCTGCGCCAAGCCTGAGGTTCCTCTTCGAAGTAGCGTGAAGGGAAAACTAAGGTGACAGGGTGCAGCAGCACACAGGCTCTGCATAATGGACTTAGCGCTGAGCTACCTGATAAGAATCCTCCTGTTCCTAATTAATCTCCCTAGAAACTGAACATTGAAGGCTAATGCAAAATGTCTATTAAGGTCACGTTAAGTCTTTCTGTGTACTGCATCATGAAACGTAAAAGCACAAGCTTTGCATCCTTTCCCTAAGGAGAAGACTGAGGAAACTTCAACAGATCTGGCTCCTAGAATCAACTCATTAATATCACAATCAAGGGTGACATTTGTTGTCTTACTTATTTAGGTAATTAAACATGGTGCTATTTTGGGGCAGGATGATGTACATAAACAACATAATTATTTCCCATCCTGTGAAGTTACTTATGGGCATTCCTTTGCAAATCTCTAGGAAGTGGTCTAGATCTCCTTGGACTGTGGCTTCATGAACAACTCAGTCTGCATGTTTGAGAACTGAATGGGGAGATCACCCACTCTCCCTCACCCGATTCCTACTCCCACTCCTTGCTGTGTAGTCGTGCCTCCTCCCTTGTGCCTGCTTGTGCACTTCTTTACTTTTTTGGAGTAGATCCAATATGGAGATCTGGTGGGTAGGTTAGTTTTCTGATCTGCTGACTGCCAGGACCTACTGGAGATAAATGGTGGGAATGCAGAGCCAGGAGCAAGGACAAGAGGTAGTGGAGAAGAAGCACCATCTCCGGTTTTGGCAGCAGTGAGCTGTTGGGTCTGCTGGAACAGTCTTGTGAAACTGCACCCAAAATTGTCTTTCTTCCCCCAGTTTTTTTGTCAGATTTGTTCTATGTCTCTGTTGGGATACTCTACACAAAGGGTTAGTTTTCTTCAGTTTTCCAGACAATAAAAGCTGCAAAATATCTGATAGAAAACTGGCTGGTAGACAAGTTTTAGCCAACCCTGCATTTAAAGTTTCCCTTTTCCTGTCCAAGATAAGTGTATAATTGTTAAGACTAAATGAAAGCGTGGAGGGCTTTCAGGATCAAAGACAGGCTATCTCAGCAGCCTTTGGGCAGGCAAACAGATGATAGAAAGCCAGCACACACATGCACTTAAGGAAACATACTGTACCCTATTCTTAGTGATGCTTACAAATGCAAGATAAGCCCCAGTGGCAGTGATGCAGCCAAACAGGTGATTATGTGTGTATTTGGGTGAAAGTGCATAGGAGCAAGTGTTGCATACTGCGAGGTGAACGTGTAATTTAGGAGTAAAAGTGTAAAATGAAACGGCGAGCAGGGTGTTGCTCACATAAACCCAACCAAATGCAGGCATTTAAAGCACTCTTGTCCTAGACCAAACAGCACGTGTACTTATGACAGCTGCTTGATTTAAATTCTTTGCAGTTCCTATTGCCTGTCTTGCCTCTGCCTCACGTGCTGCCTCATGGTCCCAATTCCTGTGGCCTGGTTCCTGCACATCTCTCCCTCTCTGCCAGGGGCCTCCTCATGCAGTGAGGGCTGAAGCCACCTGAGCAGCACCTTGGTGAGCCTGGCTTTGCACAGGGGCAGTGCCAGCAGTGGGGATGGAAGTCCCCTGCCCCCTTCCCCTCCCCAAGCAAGTGCATAGTGGCTAGGGGAGGGAGAGGAGGAAGCCAAAGCGTTTTTTCCTTCTTGCCACTGTTTCTTGATGGCTTATGATCTGTCTTTTTCCTCTGTGTGGTCAGGAACCTCTGTGCTGGTGTGTGCTATGGCTGCTGGCACCTGAGGAGCTGGCTGCTGGCACATACTGGCTCTGGGCTTGTACCTACCAGCTTCAGTCACAAGCAGCTTGTGGGAGATGAGGCCGTGATGTAAATCCTGATCCACAAGTAGGGTGATTTATGGAAAAAGGAACAGGAACTTGAGCTACTTTTTAGCAAACATGGTAAATTTTTACATCCAGTACTGTCCTTTGCCTGTATACCCAGTAGCTGGCTAAGCAAATACCTAACTCTTGGTTAATAGAAACATTTTTTAAAGTGATGACTTCTGAAGTTTGATTCTTGGTGAGCCATTAAATTATAAGGCTGACAGCCTGCTGAAACAAAGTTGGAGATCTCAGCAGTGTGACACTTCAGGCAACCCTTTGGCAGGTTATTGCTGCCATGCAGGAGACTAAGAGCAAGGCGAGAGATGGGATGGGCAGGATCCAGTTGCGGGCTCTTTGTGCGCTGATGGCCCTGTAAGAACAAGCTACTGAGGCTTTGGCTGCCTGACAGCTCCAACAACCCAAAACCCCAGCTCTTTTCAGAGAGCCAGTAGCTCTCTGGTGAGCTCTTTCTTTTGAAGATGGCTGCAATGCCTTTCAAAGGCTTCATAGGTTACAAGTGACCCATATGGACCTCACCCTAGAGTAACCATGAACTGTGCTGGGGAGGATTGGGAGGCTTTCAGCTTCCTCAGGGCTGGGAGAGCCCTTGGAAATCTCCAGCTGGCTACGTCCCTGCCTGCAAACACTTGTCTGGGGGCAGCCCTGGGGAAGCGAATGTCCTTGAGCTTCCACTGTCTCTTCAGGTGTGCCTGAAGGAAGGTATCACAGCCTTAGTGCTTTGGATAGAAACCCAATAACGGGAACACATAACGGCACTACCCAAGTCGGTAAGAGTTTTATTGGAAGCAAGCTCATTCCCCTCCCAGTCAAAGGCAAGAGGTTGTGCCCATTTCAGCGCTCTTTAGCAAAAGGATTAAAGTATCTCTGTCTGGGTTTGAGCATTAACTTAGAGCTGATCTTGCAACCCAAAGGAGTGCCAATGGGCATGTTTTGATATACTTGCTGGCTGCCTGTCTTACAAGTCAGGGGTGCCTGAAATCTTCCTTGTCTGCTAATTGTTTCTTGATGCCGGATTCTCACCAAAATCTGGTATATCTTCCAAAAGTCCCTCATGTCTGGCAGAAAATGTGGCTAGTCATTCAAAGTGCCTTCAGGCTTCAGTTAACCAAACAGCAATATTACAAGAGCATTTTTTTTCCTTTTAAATCAGAAATTGCCATTCTATATATGGAGCAGTTCTCTAGTAGGTGTAACTTCAATGATTTACTTTAATGTCTCTGTAAAGACATTTTGGATACCTCTTTATTATCAGCCTCTACATGAAGCAACACCTTTCCCAAGTCACACTTCAGCTAGATAGTTGAGTAAATAATTAGGAAAGTTGTTAGATGAGCCAGTGATTTTGATAGAATAGTTCTTACAATTCAGCATCTTTTTCCTTTCTGCTTAGAGAAATATGAAGTATGTTTCTTAGAGATTTTTCTGTCTTTCAGAAGAGACAAGATGCAAGATACAGTTCAACAGGAATTGGTTTTGGTTTTTTATCAGAGTTTGTATATGAGTCTCATTTTACAAAAGAGGTTTTATGTGGTAAACAGCTACACATTTTGAAGCTGCAAGAAAAAAGTCAAAACCATTTTTCGCTGGTCTTTGGAAGGTCTTGCTTCCTTCAGGAGGATTATCACTTTAAAGAAAAACCTCTTAATACATTGACGTGCATAACTTTCAGAGACATGAACTTCTGAAGGATGATAATTTTTTTTCTTATTCTGAGCAATAAATAGTCGACCTTTTTCACAGCGGTAGGGTTCAAAAGTTCATTGGCATTCTAAGGTACAAAGAACCCAGGGTACATAACAATGTTTCTAGAGATATATAATCAAGAGAGCTTTAACGTTAATGTATTGCTATAATACAGGAATATATTAACTATATAGTTATGTAATTTATTAGATGCTATCACTGTGTTTGAAAGTATATTGAGACTAGTGATGTGCTGCTACAGCTATGTAAGATTATACACTAAAAAGAAGGCAAGAGTTTAAGATATAGAATTGTCTAGAGGTCACGTCCTCTCGAGTCAGATCCTGACCAATCTTCAAATATTAAATGCATATGCCATTTTTACATGAGATTTTTGATCTGCATAAGCCAGTCTAATATTATACTTCCACCTAAGGGACTATTGTGCTTTTCAATCACTTGTGCCATGTTTTTGCAACTTGCTTAGTTCTCCACCAGTGGTTGCATTTTCCTTAGCCAAGAGCTACTGATTGGGCCCAGAACTAGCCCGAAAAAATAATTTTAAGTCATTTAACTTGTGAAGGCTCTTGTCTGCTGACTTCATTGGGGTGGATAAGACACAGGAGATTATATCATCAGATCTCTGTGGAACAGAGTGCTCTAGAACTCTCTGTCCAAATAATTTCACTTTCATTAATTTGTTTTCCAAAATCAAGCGACCAAAAAATTGGCAATCTTCTCAGTGAAGTTCCACCGAAGTAATAAAAACACTGGAAGAAAAGGTTTGAAAGTGGAGGTTGGTAAAGCTGCAAAATGAAGTGTTCTGAAATCAAAAAGTTTCTCACTAAGTCTACTCAATCTCAGTAGTTTTATATTTTCTTTAATACAAAATATTTAAGTTTTATAAAAAGAATGTGCTTCTCAGATTAATGTGTGGTGATATGCTTACTCTGCCCGTGACAATATGTTCATTTTTCTAGAATCTTTGATACCTGATGCCTTCTCATGTGTTTCAGTCTTCCCCATTTGTACTAATTTCAATGGCATCATGTCATATGTATATATAAGCATGCATACATGCACAGATACATACATATGCATATATATATGTGTTATGTGACATAGGATATATGGTATATATATTAGTGTGTACACATATATATGTGCGTGACATGTATATGATTTCTGGGCCAGGAATTTCAATTTCTCATGTCCTTCAGCAAAGTTTGTGAAGGGCATTTCTAGAAATCAAGATGTAAGGCTTTTGTTTGCTCAGTTCTTTCCTTGAAGCTCTGCCTTTTAATAATTCAGTCATTCCTGTCAGCAGCTTTCCTCAAGCACAACTCAGAGATCAAGTAGTTAACAACGCATGTGCAAATAGCGATCTCTCGTTCACTATGTACACAAGAAGGCGGATGTTGTATGAGTGGTTTGTGCTGTATATTTTATGTATTCCGTTCCAGATGAAGTCAATCATTAACTTTAGTCTCAGGTTAGCAGAGATCAGCAGGCAAGCAAGGGATTCTAGATGTGTATAGCATGCACAAGAATATTTTTTATTTATTTTACTTTAGAGGAACTTCCCATGAACAGGTAAAGGAAACTTCTGATATCAATGCTCATGCAAGGAAGGCAGAATTAATATGAAATAAGCAATCTGGCTTTGTAGTTATTACACGATTGCTGCTCCTGCGTGGGCAGTGGCCATAGGCTGGCACCGTGGCAGAGAAGTCCTCCTGTGACTTGTCATTCTTATTTACTCTTTGTGTAGCAATAGCACCTAGGAATTTGGGCTATTTATCAAGTCCCGGTAGGGGTAGACACTGTGTGCTCAGAAGAAAAATAAAGCCTTGACTGCAAGTCAAGTAAAATCTTGACTGCAGTTGTTAGCAGTTTCTTGCAGCAGTAGTGGGCTCTGGCTGGTGAGAGAGGGCTGGTGTGAAGCTGCAGAACTTGAGGAACCAAAATGAGACTCTGTTGAGATTGAGATTTCAGGTTTGGGAGATCAGGCACCAAGACCAAGAGTGGCATCCCAAAAGCACAGTGAAAAGTAGCCCCCAAGCACAGAGATGCAGAGGTGATACTGCTGGGATGGGTGGGGAGCTCTGGGTACTGTCTTCAGAAAAGTATCTTCTCTTTTCTCCTTCCAAAGTCACATCTGTAGGGTAAAAGGCCAGACCAAAACCAACTTTCACTAGTGGATAAATGAACAAAGACTAGGAAGCAATCAGTGCATCTTATTTTAATTGAGGTATTTCTTGTACCTGTAGACTCCAGTCCTTCTCGAAGTGTAAAACTTTAAGAAGTTCAGTGCTTCCTGTGACGTAAAACTTAAGAAGGTGAAGGATATTGTCACAGCAGCCCATTACCTCTCTGTAGTCCAGCTAAGTTCCTGACTTCATCACCATCACTAAGCATCCGGGCACTTAGTTCTGGCTTGGGTTGTAGCTCTTGCCTAAGAGTCTGCTCTCAGAAACAAACATTCTCTCCTGAGGCCCTGGGCCCTTCTACCTGTCTTGCTACTTATTCTCATAACCCTTGTATTGTGACTGTGTTAAGTCTTTTGCCTCTTCCTGGCAGAGAACATCTGTGTGAGTACTTTTGCTAACTGAAAGATACTTCTTTTCCTCTGTTCAAGACTGGGGTTGAATACTGTCACCCCCTCTAAATAAACTCTTGTGGGAAGAGATTAAACTGTTGAAGAACTGGTGAAGAGGAGGAAGGGCTGGGTAAGAAGCAAGAGCTAAGCAGGTTTGGTTTGTGTACCTGACCCCTGATGAAAATCTGCTTTGGGGCTCTAAACATTAATAATGACAGAAACTGCAAAGCTTCATGTCTCTTCAGAACTGCTGGCATTCGTTGAGTGAAGGATGCACTTCACATGTTAGTCACGGGCTGTTGGGTTTTGTTTCCTTAAGCAAGAGCAGAACACATAAATCATATATTTTACACAACTTTAGCATATAAACCACTGGAGTTAAATACAGCTTAAACCTATTTGAGCACAGTCTCATAAGCATACTTAGTTACACTGTTTTTCACTTGGACTGTTGGTACACTATGCTGGGTAAAAAACTGGCTGGATGGCTGGGCCCAAAGAGTTGATGGTGAATGGAGTTAAATCCAGTTGGTGGCTGGTCACAAGTGGTGGTCCCCAGGGCTCAGTGTTGGTGACAGTTCTGTTTAATATCTGTATCAATGATCTGTACAAGAGGATTGAATGCACCCTCAGTAAGTTTTCAGATGACACCAAGCGGAGCAGGAGTGTCAACCTGCTTGAGGGTAGAAAGGCTTTGCAGAGGGGGCTGAATGGGCTGGATTGATGGGCAGAGGCAAATAGTATGAGGTTCAACAAGCCCAAGTGCTGAGTTCTTCACTCAGGTCCCAACAACCTGATGCGGAGCTACAGGCCTGGGGAAGAGGGGCTGGAGAGCTGCCCAGCAGAAAAGGACCTGGGGGTGTTGGTCGACAGCCGGCAGAATATGAGCCAGCAGTGTGCCCAGGTGGCAAAGGCCAACAGCATCCTGGCCTGTATCAGGAATAGTATGGCCAGCAGGAGTAGGGACGTGATCGTCCTCCTGTACTCAGCACTAGTGAGGCCACTCCTTGAACACTGTGTTCTGTTTTGTGCCCCTCACTACAGGAAGGACATTGAGGTGCTGGAGCAAGTCCAGAGCAGGGCAATGAAGCTGGTGAGGGGTCTAGAGCACAAGGCTGATGAGGAGCAGCTAAGGGAGCTGGGGTTGTTCAGCCTGGAGAAAAAGGAGGCTGAGGGGAGACCTTATCACTCTCTACAGCTGCCTGAAAGGAGGCTGTAGCCAGATAGGAGTCAGTCTCTTCTTCCAAGTAACAGGCAATAGGATGAGAGAAAACAGCCTCAAGTTGTGCCAGGAGAGGTTCAGATCGGATATTAGGAAAAAATTATTCACCAAAAGCGTTATCAAACATTGGAGCAGGCTGCTCAGGGAAGTGATGGAATCACCATTCCTGGAGGTATATAAAAGGTGTGGTGCTAGGAGACATAATGTAGTGATGGTTTTTGTTAGCGTTAGGTTGATGACTGGACTCGGTCATCTGAAAGGTCCCTTCCAAGCTAGATAATTCTATGATTCTATGTTTCTGTGATAGTAGGACGAGGAGACAGATTTACAAGGGCAGTTTTCCTCCCTAGGTAGCAGAAGGAAAGCTGAGAAGGGGTTTTTAATCAGTTTCAAAATACCAACAACAGTCATAACTTTTATTTTTTTACCTTTTTTCTTTAACTGTTTGGATATTTGATCTTTTCCTCGAATCCCACATTTTTCCTGTGGCCTTAGGGAGAAATTATTTTATTGTGCTTAAACTTTTATTACTTGCAGCAGAAAGAGTAAAACTGATCTCAGAGTTAAAGAAAAATAAAATATTTAAATCTACACTACCAGGAGAGTGCTATATAGCAGGAGTGGATGCAATACAATGTGCAATCAAGCATTGAGTTACACAGAAGCATGGAGAAAGGGAAAAGATAATGCACATTCTGTGTCACCCGCTCACTCAGGCTCTAGAGAAACCTCTGAAGCCAAAGGAACCTCCTCAGGCAGTGGTCATCAGCAGGTCTGCTTCTGTTACATGTATTTTTCTGTTCCTTGCCTTAGCTCTTTGTCATGGTATAGCTACACAGGGATGCAGGGATGCTGGGAGCTAGAGATGTAGAGAGGGCTAATTGTTTGAACGGCTAAAACTTCAAGGTAGTACTGCCATGGAAAGCATGGAACTTTCTTTCTTGTACATACACCAACATAGGTGTTTTTGCCTCCTGGTTCGCTCCTCTGTGCTTCACCTCCTTCAGACTGGCTTATGTGTCTCTGGAACGTCACCACACGGAGACCTGCAGGGCTTTTAGATGGCTGATATTTCAGTTGGGTCAGTTTTACAAACCGATTTGCTGCACAACCACAAAAAAGCTTTCTCTGAAGAAATACGGGGGGAGAAATGGGTGCTGGCTTACCCCATGTCACTGGTTTAAGGCTGTGGTTTTCTGATACAGCAGATCTAACTGCAGACTGCTACTGCTCCGCTCTTATCGCTTCCCTTGCACTGCACACTTGCGTTTGTCTGGGATCAGAAGTCCAGGGAACTAAAGCAGCTGAAGCCAAATAAGATAAATTTACTTTCTAAACAGGCTCAGTGTGAGGTCAGACCAGTGCCAGCACTGGGGTGAGAGAGCCAAAAGAAATGCATGGTCAAGGACAGAGAGTTGGAACAGTGGCAGCAGCCACTACTGCTGGCTGTGCTTGGCCACCCCCTCAGAGCTTAGTTTGCCTAAACTAAATTCAACATGGGTCAAACATCTACTGGATTTCCATAAAAATAATTCAGACTCTAGTAGAAGACAGACTATAAAAATCATGTTGAGTTTAAATGCCCAATGCACATCCTGTTACTAAATCGAAACACAAACTATGTTTGCAATTTGCCTTGGTTATTTCTCTTTCAAGGCTTTTACCTTTGCTTCTCCACTGTTGTCAGGGTATTGTGCATGAATAGAGACAAACACTGACATGTCATATGTTTTAGAATTTGTACTATGTAATTTGTATGACTAGCACACCACAGTGCTGCTTCAGAACCCTACCATAATGATCAGCCCTATAATTTTACTGTCTTCGTAGTTTGCTTCTTAACAGTGCCTCAATCTAGTAAATGCATTCAGATCTCAAAGGTGCATTTACAAATAATTAAAAAATATGCTTGATTGGGCTTACTAATTTGGAGCAAATACAGAAGCTGTTTTTCACATAACAAGGCAATAATTCTCCATTTCCTTGCAATTGTGTGGGTGATTACATGGGCTACCACAGCTGTGTCACAGGGATTTGCAGGCAGATGAGTTTTCTGGTTTCTGTGGAGAACCAGGGGACTGTGGGTCATGGGTTTTACAGCAGCACTGAGCTGATGTGTCTAGCTGCTGCTGCAGAAGAGGGCCACCCAGCTCCCCTGGACCAGGGCTGCTGCTGCTTGGCCTGGTGCACCTGCACTGGTGCATGTCCAGCCCATGGTGAGCAGTCTGGGGAGTTCAGCCAGGTTACTGTCATGACAAACTAGCATTAATGACAGTGCAAGGGATAAGATCAGTTGGCCTGGGATCAGGGGGTGACGAGCTCCACAGACCCTCCCTTTTACTAGGGGGACTTTTAGCGAAATTGGCTTCTCATGGAGTCAAACCCTTATGTTAAAGTGCAGCTGTGCCAGTCCAGGAGCCCCTTCCCAGCCCTTTCATCCATTCTTTCCCTGCCCAGTCCCTGTTTAGATGTCAAGCTTTTTGTAGAGATCATAGCAGTGCTGGACAGGATTTGGGGGACTGCATCCAGACAGCTCTGTGGGTGTTTGAGTGAGGGTACCTCCTGTGGATTAAGGCAGCAAGCAAAAAGATGCTCACTTCAAGATTTAAACTGAATAGCAAGACTGGAACTAAATGGCTGGTCAGACCGAAAGCCAACACAGCCTGAGAGACAGTGATAGTGAAGGTGGGAGTTTGAAAATGAAGATAAGCACTGTGGTTGATGTCACAGAAGAGTAGTCGTCAGTGGAAAGAATCAGGGAGATGGGCAACGTTATTGAGATCAAGAGCTGTGGAAATTATCTTTCCAAAAGCTTTCCTGCTAGATAGGACCCAGACAAGATGAGGTTTGTCAAGGATAGTGCATAGAAGAACCTTTGAGGTGTAAAATAATAGAGAAGGAAAACTTGGAACAGAATGTTAAGTTTCTGCAGGAGATGTGTAGCTGTCCAGGAGGTGCACTGCATGAGGAATCTTCAGAGACTAAAGTTCCTCTGCTGATAAGCATCACTACAACTGTCATATTTATGTCTTATGAATCTTATATAATCTACATGGTTTGGCAGGATTCTCCCACCCCAGTAACACTGCTGCTGTCTAGCACAGTAGTCTTTAACTTGGAGTCATGGAGGTTTATGTGGGTTCCTTCTCATTGCTTTGCACACTAAGGGCCATTGCCAAAATGGGTTTATTGCCATAATGTTTCCATTAGTGTTCAGCTGAACTGTTGTACAACCCACTGGCTCTGTGTTTGTACCATGTTTGCCCATATTGGGCCAAATGAGTTTATTGGCAGGAGTTAGAAAGAAGTGTTTACATGTTGTATCTGTTGCTCTTCATGTTGTTACTCGAGCCTTTAAAGCCTTGGGGCTGCTTAAAGAAATCTTGTGTCTTCCTTTGTGTTTTCACAAGCCATTCCCAGCTGTGATTTAAGAGACAATACAAATGCAAGGCCCAATTACAGTATGGTTTGTAAAAACAATGATTTTTAATGTCATTCCAATGAGTATTGCAGAATATTCACAGGAAGATGAAGTTGTGAGTGCTTGTCGGAGGAATTAGAGTCCAGTGCTCGTACTCATCCTCTTTGAGAGGAGAATCTGATAGCACATGGCCAACACAGAATCACAAAATTGTACGGGTTGGAAGGAACCTTCAGAGATCATGTAGTCCACCCCCCTGCCAAAGCAGGTTCACCCAGAGCGGGTTGGACAGGAACACATACAGGCAGGTTTTGAATATCTCCAGAGAAGTGAGCCATGTCACTCAAAGTTAGGATTGCAAATAGTGGAAATGGCTTCTGAAAAGGTATTAGCTAAGCATTATTTATAGCACTGATTGTCAGTGGGGGAACAATTTCCTTTAATTTTTTTCAGAAAAGGTCCTTCTCTTGATAATTACACATCCTTTTCTGGAGTATCATCTAATTGTATAGGTTAGAAAACAGGATGATATAATAGAAAGCTGTTAATTGTTTCCTGACACTCAGGATGTAATTAGCTTATACTTTCCTCTAGCTGAAAGGAATTTATTTTTACTAAGATGTAGAAAGAGTAACCCGCAGCTTAAATGGCTGTTTTGCTGCTTGGTTAGTGGAAACAGAGGGAGATTGTGATGTGAAGAAGCTCATAGCAGCATTATATGTACAAATCCCAAAATAGATTGTACAATTTTGGGAATTATTTGGGGCTAGAAGCTTAAAGACTTGTCTTGGGCAATTCAAGTGTTTTCAAAACTAATAGCATTTGGACAAACTCAGACCTTTCAAGTCTTTTGAGAAATGGTAGACATAGATGAGGTCAAACTAATAAATAGAGCTCTGTGACGAGAAAAATGACTCCATAATAGGAGATACTGACATCATATTGCTGCTTGTCTAATTAGACAAGGCGATGAAAGTAGGTTCTTAAAAGCACAGTGAACAAAAGAAATACAGCAAGGTTTATTAAAAGCTTATTTTAATAAGCTTAATTTATTTATTTAACCTTAATTTTTGCAAAAGTATGCTATTACCTAAAATAGACAGCAAAAAGGTGTCTTTGTACAAGAAGCAAGCCCCAAGGGGGGCTAGTTCTTAGGGTGGGTGTGGGTTAGAGCACGTGATATACAAGGAGATGCTGAGGGCTGGATCTGCTCAGCCCAGAGACGAGAAGGCTCCAGGGGATCTTATGGCTGGATGCAGCTACTTGAATGAGAAGGTGTAGGAGAACAGTGAGAGAGTCTTTTCCAAGGTGCAGAGGGAGAGGACAAGAGGCACTATGGAAAAATCTAATTAGATATTTAGAAAGAGTTCTTTACAGTGAGGGTAAGTGAAAAAATTGGAATAGGGGCCCAGAGAAGCTCAGATATATTAAAACCTTGCCTGGACATGACCCTGAGCAACTTGGACTCACTGGACTATCTGGACTAACTTATAGTATGAGTTGGACCAGATAACCTCCAGAGGTCCCTTCCAACCTGGATTACTCTATATTTCATGAAGGCATAGTGTGATGTCTTCTTTAGGCTGTGGTGGCTGATGTTATCAGCCTTTTGTCACTGGCTGATAACCAGAGATCATTATCCACTCAGTTGCATTGGTGAGAGGGCTTCTGAGAATGCTTCCTAACCTACTTCAGTGCAAAATTATCTAGGTTAGCTTGTATAATGGATGCAGTGGTTGACAGTACCACTCCTTTCACATTGTCCCAACTTTTCAAGCAAATTTAAGGAGAAGGAGTGTATCAATTTCCAAGTGAATGCTCAAGAACTTTTGAAATCTCTCTGCTCCAACAGAAATTTTTATGAAAATGTGAAGGTGAGAACCTGATTTCCTTGACTGCACTGTCTTAAGTCAGACCAAGATTTTACCCTACATCATGTGAAGTTCATGAGATGTAAACATTACAACTCCCTGCCACCAAGAGAGCATTTCAAGGTATCTGTGAGGTTGTATGTAGATCCATTTAAGAACTTGTGGGACAGAACCCAAAGTGCGCATACTTAGAACATAATGGTTTTATATCAGTCCTTGAAGAATGAGAATAGAGAAAAGATTGAGGGTAGTGGACAGAGCAACACATGCTTGAATGCCAGTAGATAACATTAGTGCCAGAAAACCTGCTGGCATTACATCATGTTGGCATTACCTCTCGTTGGCATTACATCCTGTTGTCATTACAAGAGGAACAGCAATCTCAGGGCAAAACACCTGCTCCTCTGTTCCCACTGCCTGCATGGTGATACAACAAGCAGATTGAGCACTCTCTGATCCTCTCACACTGTGCAAAATGGGCCCAGTTTAGGAGTTTATTTGTGTGCATAAATTCTGTTTTTTCCATAGTCCTGAGACTCCAATTTTGCTTGTGGAAAATGGATTTTCAGTCCTTCATTGAAAAGCACATACTGGAACTGTTGACACTTTCTTCCCTTGAAGGGGCATGCCTGATCCAATAATCTATTTGGAAGGTACTGAGATATATTCCCTTGCCTTTACAGATGTGATCAAAGACATGATTAAATCAGGCATGTGCCCAACCATTATCCCACTTCTTGAAAATAGTAACATGCTGGCAGTGGGCACTGGCAGCCCAGGAAGCCAACCGCATCCTGGGCTGCATCAAAAGAAGCGTGACCAGCAGGTCAGGGGAGGTGATTCTCCCGCTCTACTCTGCNAGGGTGGTGAGGCACTGGAACAGTTTGCCCAGAGAAGTTGTGGATGCCCCATCCCTGAAAGCATTTAAGTCCAGGCTGGATGGGGCTTTGAGCAACCTGCCCTAGTGGGAGGTGTCCCTGCCCATGGCATGGGGATTGGAACTTGATAATCTTTGAGGTTCCTTCCAACTCTAACCATTCTATGATTGTATGATAATATTTTTTTGAACACCCTCAAAACAATGAGATTTGTTGCTTTCTCTGTATGCTACTATGCTTTAGCACAATGCTGGAAGACCTTGATCCTTTAAAAATATTCAAATATGGGGGAAAATGGAAAATCCAATCATTTTAGGTTTCTATCAAGTGGTGTTTTTCCAAGTGCTATACTTTGGGCCTACTGTAATGAATCAAACAGTGGTGGTTGAAAGATAATTGCTTGCATTCACTTTGTTTGGCTACAGAGGGGCTAGAGCTGCTCCAGACAAATGTATGAAGAACTTCATGACGTCTTTTGGTTAAATCTTTAAATCAATACCAGCTGAAACAGTGTATCCTACATAATTTCACATGAAATATGTTTGTACTCTGTGTTGATTTCTCTTCTAATGAATATGGAACATCTGAGTTTATATGAGGACAGTAACAACAGTGCTCTTGGGAAACATGTTACTGGGGCAAAGGAGGAAGAAAAAGGGATTGCATAAGCTGTTTAGAAGCACAATAAATATGGAAAGAAGAATTCATTTAAACGTATAGTGGCTATGGAAAACTTCCAGTGGACTGGAAATTGTGACATTTTGCTTGCAAACTGAAGACCATACACAGCCCATCATTTCATGTTAAATATTGGTATTCCACCTCGGAAAGGGATAAACCTATGGAAAAAGACAGAAAGGTGTCAGCCACTTGATCAATGATTTCATGTCTTCAGTGGCCACAAACCTTTTTCCAGTTTCAGCAGTTCATATATCTACAGCCAACTTACATATGGACTGAAGTCTTGCATAGTCCAGCATTCAGAAAGCTCATTGTAGTTATGTTCAAATTAAGACCTAATTGGCACTGTTTGTATTGTGCATTGGTAGCCAGGACAAGTAATGGACACAACCTTGGCATTCTCTCTAGTGTGCCTCCACATGTTTGGTAGCTACAACATGAAGTGCCCGTGGTTCCCTTGCCCAACCATGGTCTTGGCACCGTCTGTGGAGCAACCATACTCAGGCTCCTACAAATCCTGCCTTTCTTCAGGACAGGTGATGTCAAGGCTTGTCTTGAGTAAATGAATTGGATTTAGGATTAACACACAGTGTTGGTGTTGGGCCATTTATCTTAATGATAGGTGAATATCTGAGCCTGCGTAAGGGCACAGCGCAGGCCCTAATCTCTCACCTCCTCTTGTCTTGCTGCCCATCTAAAGCCTCTCCCTAACTGTCCGTGCAACATGTGTTTTGGATTCGAGTTCAGGCCTGACCCAGCGTTTGGAGCGTGCTGTAAACATAACCATATTGTTGTAATCGAAGTTTGCCAGCGTTCAGCTGAGGCCGATACCTCCTGTAAAGCTGATGCCGTTACTTGGCGAGCAAGGGTCAGGGTACATGCTCTGAGCTATTAAAGCAGTATGAAGTCACAGTTTGAATTTGTTGTCAGAGCACATAAATACCTGCTCACTGAGCTTTCTGCATGTGTGGAGAGGGAATTTTGCCTAGAATGAGAAATGACAAACACATGGCCCAGCAATGGGAGCAAGATGTTCAGTAGAGCAGCAGAACTTTTCTGGGCTCTTTATTGACTTATTTATTATTTTAAAAGAAAATGTCAATTTAATCCTAAGAGCAGAGGAAGAATGCTTCTATAATATTTATCTTTTCAAAGCTCATCTACTTGTGAGCATTTAACAAGGCCTAATCAAACAAGACAAGATCCTTGATAGCGTCCTGACAGAAGGAACTATTCATAAAGAGTGGTTATGCAGCAGCTGTGTGTCTGTTCATATCATGTGTCAGATGTAGAAAAATGCTGAGCTCATCCAAAGAAACCCTACCCAGGCTAAAATCCTTTAAACAGAATTAGGCTTTTACTAGGATTTTTATTAATGCATTTTTTTTAATGATGTTTTTCATTCGCCTGCCAGAGTTAAAGCAGTGAGTAACTTTATGCCATTGAGTAATCCCCTTAAATTCATATCCCGTAATATTTCATGTTACGTGTTTGTATGACCTAGATAAAGAAAGAAATGTAAACCGAATAGGATGGCCCTCTATCATTAAAACATTTGTGTCAGAGAATGATTCTTTCTGAGTTTAAAAAACAAATACAGTAGGATTATGTTGCAGAATTGTTGAGTAAAATCATTGTTACTGTTTGGCATATATGCATTTGGAACTCATTCAGTGTAGTTTGGGGCAATCAGTAGCTTTCCTAGACATTTTTCTCTCTGTAGATGGTGATTCATTTCTTCTTTTTCATTTGGCATTCTCAGTGAAACCTTACTGAGTGTTACAGGTTTCTCTCTAAGAAAAACATATATAAATGAGCAAAATGTTAATTAGGATTGTACTGATTTATTGCCTCCAGCTAGCTGTGAAGGTCATACTGGCTTATATTTTACACTCAAAGCAATGTTTTTCTTAAGCAAACATGACAACTTAAGGGAACTGAAAAAGGCTGTAACATGAAACTGTTCAGGCTTCTGTCCTATTTTGATTTATTTTCTTTAATAATTACATACTCTATATTATTTCAATAAATAGTTTTCTTAAAAAATTATATGCCACTATAAAATTAGACAAATTCCAGGCTTGAAAAGACCAAAGTGACTATGACCATATAGTCAGGTTCTTTGCAGTAGCTTCACAAGGTCTCAGATGAGGGACTGGAGGTTCCTGCAAACTCAGTGATTTGTGTCTCTGTGGGATGAGTGTGTGTTGCACGTGGAAATCCAACCAAGTAAAGACATGTAGAAACTTCACCTGAGGCTAAAATGCAGAGCTGGGCTGTGGAGCTGGCAGAGGGATGCTCTGCCATTGCAAATCCTTCTGGCTTTTATGCTTTGATTTAGCGAGGAGGCAGACCAGACCCGTAGCCTCTCTGACTGCTGCTCGCCAACTGATGGCGTTTCTGCACAGCAGATCCCCAGTCTTTTTTTGGTATGTTGGTACGTTGCAAAGGTCATAGCACTTCCCTCAGACATTGGAGGAAAACATGCCCCTAGTTTGCTGTTGACTGTAAGATAGAGACAGGCCAGTTAAATTACTTATCCTTCCCATCAGCCTTGCAAGGACGGTTGTTTACTTGAAAAGTAAAAATGAAAAAACAAGTAATGCTCTGTTGGAGGAACAAGGAAGCGTGCTCACAAATACAGACGTCTCTCCTCGTACTTACAGCTCCAGTGCTTTGGCAAGCACATGAAGTTTGTCTGCATGTGTCTGCTTACCCAATTTTACTACAAAATCTTTATATAAATAACAAATGTCTTAATAATAGGCAGCACTTGGACTTTTGTTTTTTTTTTTTCTTGTAGCTGACATGAAGCAGGACTTTAAAAGGCTGTGAGTCCTGGTAAAATGTGTTCAAAGGCCTGCCTCTGATATTCCTCCACCCTGTAGTGTTCCCAAGATTTTTTGTAGAAGTCAGCGTTAAGTCACGTAATTATAAAACACAGGAGTGGAAAGTCTTCTACAGAATATCATAACACATAATCTTTTGGTATATTTATTACAGCTCTCTAAAAGTTGTTTAAGTTTTTGCCTCAAGTAGCAATTAGAAAATTTTACTCCAAAACTTTGTCTAATTCTTACATTAGGAACCCTCAGCATCACTTAAATAACTTTTCTTACACGGTGCTTTTAACTCACCTGAAAGATTGTAGGCAACAATTCTGTTCCTCTCACTTTTTGTTTTGATAAGGCTAGACTCCCAAGCCAGTATCTTTTTCTCTCTGCTCATGAGACTGGCTCATCATTTCTTATAAGCTTATGAGCAGCACAGTGCTGTTCATTGCATCTCCTTGATTGTTCTTGAATGAGGATGGCATGAACAATACGGCATATTCAGATGATATCCTGGAGTATCATATACAATGACATGAACAACTTGATTTCCCATCATTTCTGGAAGGCATCTCTGTTAGTACAATCTAAGATTGCCTTTGGTTTGTATATGGTCTCAGCCTGTTGATAGCCTGTAGCCAGTGAAAGTTTAGCTACTGCCCGTTCAGCTATTTCTTACTCTCTGTTGCTTTCAGCCTCCAAGTTCTCAGTTTTCAGCAGAGCATTTTGTTGTTAGTGCACGACCTTGCATTTTATAGTCTCACCTGTTCCTCCATTTCTATTTTTACACTGTGAACGTCACCCACTAACAATTTAATCACCTCAAGGTGATCCAGTCAAATGCATCATTAGTTTCAGTGTTTAAAAATTTGCATCAGTTCCAATTTAATTTTACAATTTAGTGTTCAGTCACTGGATTTCAATAGACTTCTGGAAGACAGTGGTAAAAACTCCCTTGAATCACATCTTCTGTCAGGGTAACATCCTGCATATTGTGGTATTGCCAGCCATAGGAGGTTACAAAAAAAGCATGAATCAGTGCCCAAATATGTTAATAAGTTTTTTTATTTAAAGAAATTAAATACAGAGTGCCTTTTCTATTCAGAATTGTTTAACTTGCTGCTTTCACAGCTTCCTTCAAAATAAAAATAAAGCCCACTAATGCAGTTACACTAAATGCAAAAATAAAGAAGCTATTAATTTACAATGGGAAGAGATAAACAAAGTGTGATGGTTTTAATACAACACACTGTATGTTAAAAGAGTACTGCATCTATACTCGCTTTGAGATGAACCTACATACTTGTTGGAAGTGATGAAAAAATCTTGAATCATAGCCTTAATATAAAATTCTGTTTGGTTACAGTAGTATATAGCACTAAGTATTTTATTACTCATTTTATTACCTGTCAGGTGCTGGCTATTTATGCTTAATGACACTCATGACTGCGCAGCTCAGTATTTGGTTAAGACTTTTGTGTATTGATGGAAAACAATTGCTAAAAGTAATCGATATATTACTGCATTGTGACATATTGTTAATGATGAAGTCAGAAAATCTTTTGCCTGCTTTCAGCCTGGTTGCCAGGGACCACTGAAAGGAGAGCAAACAGTTGTGTCCTCTCTTAGTCCTCTCTTAGGAGCGTAAAACCCTGTGGAGAAGAGCTCTTGCAGGTCTGCAGTTCTCAGGCTGAGAGCAGCCATGCCTGGAAGGACTTTGAGATCAGGGGTTACCCAAAGCCATAAAACGTCTCAGGAAAACTATCTGTCACTCATTGACAGGGTGGGACAAATGTCACAACTACACTTAAGATAAGGCACTTGGCTAATTTCAGTTCTCCCGTGGATGTCTTAGGTTACCTCCGGCAGATAACACCTTTTTGCTGGTCAGTACTGCAGTGCTTTCTGGGGTTGCGAATCTGCTCTTCCCCAGATGCTGCAGGAGATGGATGGGTGGGAATAGCTGTAGCAGTAGCACTTGGGCTCTTTGACCCATATTGGCCCTGTATTTGCCCCATGTAGCATTTCAAAGGAACATTCATCTCCCCAAATTATGTTACTGAGATAACAGGTGTATGTTCCCTGACACAAATTTAATTGATTTTCCCTGGCTTTTTTTTTTTTTTTATGGGACCTACATTGCAGTTTTCTATCCGTAAAATACTTCCTTTATTGAGAGTGATTTTCAGCATGTCCATGAGAGCTGGTGGTCTTTTGGCTACTGTATGAATCCAGTCAAGGGATGTGTAGAACAACAGTTGTGCTAGAGTTTCTGATCTCCACTTTGAAATTTTGGTGGCTTAGGATAGAACTCTTAGTTTAGTTTTGGGAAGATATCCCAAAGAAGATTAGTCTCCACAGTATTTATTGATTTAGTAAGCCTAAGAATATCCTTGCAGTGGAGACAGAAAAATAATGTGAATAAAATCTTTGGTTGATGGACAGAAGCAAAGATGGCTTGTTCTTCAGTGAAGAATACATCAGTTCTTTTGGTGATCCACATAGTAGTATCACATAGACCTCGACCTGCATACATTTCTCCCATGTGTGCATCCGAGCTCATCCACACTTGAATGAAAACCACAATTGTATTTGACTTCCTCATAGAGGAGGAGAACTGTGAGTGCTGGCAAGCGGCTGGAGCGAGATAGGCAGACTTCCACTTTCCTTATGACTAGGGACAAGTGAAGTAATAACCTGACTGCACTTTGTGTTTTCATCTTTGTAAAACTCAGTTTTATGCTTTCCGGTGAGACAGGAGCTCTCAAGGTTCAAGTGCACAGGCAGTTGGAAGTATTACCCATGTTTCTACATATTTTGATTCAAAGAGAAGTGAAAGTGAAATGGCTTGCCAGGCAGGGAGATTCACAGCTTCCTGTGGACACGAGGAGAAAGCGTCCTTAGAGCTGTAACCTTGCAAGATACTGAGTTTTCCTGCTTCCTGAAAAAGAGAGGTGAACACATATTGTTCTGTTTCAGTGATACGGATAGATTACCCTCACATGTGGGTATATCACAACCTAAAGAGCAAAGTGGAGAGAAGTCAGCAGTGCACTTTCCCTTATGTAGTCAATCCTTAGAGAAAGGCCAACATAAAGATTCCAGAACTTGATATAAAAGTCACCTAAAGATCCTATTTGCAATCACTGTTTTACCAGATCAGTGTTAGGCTGCATTGCTTTAAACGAAGACCAGATACAGGCTCAGATCATGCACCCTTGAGCTTTAAAAACATGAACGTTGGTTTTGTAAGTGGTCTCCAGTTCTATAACAGATCAGTACCAACACACTGACCTAATTCCCTCTGCAGCATAGATTACTTACAAGGGAGGCTGTGGGTCTGAATTTCTGGCCTGAATTTGTGAACTGGAAGAGTGTCTAGAAGAGACATCATTGTGATTTCATCCTAGACCCTGCACTTTGCCTGGGTCTGTTCCCTGGAGCTCGCTTGGACCCCCACTGTTGTTAGTAAGGTGTTAGGAGTATTGGGGACATCTCTGTGCTCTCTCAGGTGCATGCTCAGTGACCTTCTTACCTTCTCTACTTCTATTAGAAAAGACTTCTTAAAAGAGGCAGCCCCAGTGTTTGATTTAAAGCCAGAGGGGCACTGGTGGACTGTCACTTCTTTGCAAGCTTTTGACTTTCCTCTGCAGTGTGCCAAGAGATGGCTTATCTGAAATCTCTCTATCTGGCTGTGTGTTCTGGCATCTCCTCACATTGACAACATGGCTGTGGGCAAAAATGTGGAGATAAATGCAGTGACGAGAACCGATACTGGGAGCTGCTTTGAAGGTGCCCTCTCAAACCCTATTTCAGATGGTAGCATCCCTTCTCTGCCACAGCTACCAACACAGAAATATCTTCATCCAATTTCCAGTGTGACCCCATGTTTTAAAGGGTATTTTAGCTCCTGTGAATATCAAGTAACAAAACTAAGTGATTGCAGAGCTGAAGCATAAATAGAAAGAGGAACAGGCAGCAGCAAACTGCTGACACTTCAGCTAAGACTTGGCAAGCCCAGCTGGAAATGCTTGTCCCAGCTGGGACAAGCTGATGGCAAGCCCAAATGCTTGTCCCAGCAATGCACATCGCATTTGCAGAATATCTTCACGATTGCCTCTGTGTACAAAGTTTATACCGTCACTGACCTATTTTTTTTTTTTTTTTGCTGACAGCGCAAAGGCAAAATCTTAGGGTAAAGAACATTTCATGTAGTTCTAGATTTTCCTGGGTGTGCACATATAAAAAAATGCTGCCATGTGCTCACTTACTCTGTGATGAATTGGGTCTGCAGCTGACTGTGAGTTTTAACTTCCAGTGGGAATTATGCTTGGAAAGTCACTGAGACGTTTTGGAAAATGCCATCCCTTCATAAGCATCTACCAGCAGACAGATCATATGATTATGTTCAGAAAACAGCTATACTCTGGAATATACACAAATAAACAAACCTGTTCTGTTTCCAATGGAAAGGGGCAATTCTACCTGCCAGCAGAGCAGCTCTGATGTCCCTTGAGAAGAGGTGTAGAAAACCCGTGCTCTTTAGCCACTGTGAATTGTTCTTATCTTTGGCAACATATTTTTTCTGCCCATATATTATTGCCACAAAGAACACTGTGACTTGCTTTACTTGGGAATAAATAAATAAATCATTCTCTGACAGAAATCAGAGAAGTTTCTAAATATGTGAAACTTGTGAATGGATTTGGAGATGGCAGAAACCACCTGCAGTGCTCGGCACTCCTCGGCATATCACTATTAATTTCCAAGGGATTGAATACAGTTTTGTTCAGAATTTACCTTAAGGTGATAAAACTGTAGTAGTTCAGTTGCATCCTGACTGGCAGTACTCAAGCTGGAATAGTCACTGGAATGGAGGGTATGTGCAAAATGAGGTGTAGCTCAGCAGTGACCTGTGAGTGTGCTGGTGTTCATCAGTGATGGTTGAACACTCTGGGGCAGGACATACTTTGTGCCATGACTAGTTACAACATCAATGTATATTTGTCCAGTAATTAGTAAATTCTACTAAGAATCTCAGTGTTAAACTGGCATTTTGTTCTTCCATTTAAAAAAGTCCTTCTATAATGATGTATTCTGTGATATAGACAATACATACATACATATATATACACAATATAGGCAAATTTATCATATCATACAAATATTATGGACAGAGTTAAGAAGAAAAGAAGGATCCAGGAAGACCTTGTTGTGGCCTTCCAGTATGTAAAGGGGGCTCAGAAGAAAGATGGAGAAAGACTTTTTAGCAGGGCCTGTTGCAAAAGGACAAGGGGTAATGGTCTTAAACAAAAAGAGGGCAGATTTAGGCTACGTATAAGGAAGAAAGGTTTCACAATGAGAGTGGTGGGACACTGAAACAGGTTGCCTGCAGAGGTGGCAGATGCCTGGAAACATTCAGGGTCAGGTTGGATAGGGCTCTGAGCAACCTGATCTAGGTAAAGACATCCCTGCTCATGGCAGGGGGGTTGCACCAGATGACCTTTAAAGATCCCTTCCAGCCCAAACTATTCTATAATTTTATGATTCTATGTTATATGCATATGAATGGGGTTGTGTAACTTCTTCAGGCAGGTTAAAAGTAGTAAATGAGTGGAGAACAATATGAAAGTCTTCATGCCATATGGTCTACCGAGTGTCAGGAATCAACCTGTTCCCTGTGCATATTTACTGAGCCTTGCTAGGATAAACATAGGGACTATATAGGATGTACTTGGAAGTGGTAGATGAATTATTCAGGAAATTACTAAGAAGAGCAGGAGGCTTTTTGTCTTTTCATGCATAGAAATCAGGACTGGATGATGCTCTGCAAGATCTGTGTTAGCCAAACGCAAACTACTAGACTTAACAGAGGGAAATAGCTGGGTGAGATATTTGGACTGTGGTCCAGCTGGTAACATCATTGCTGTCTTCAGCCAGTGGGATGGCTTTTTCTGTGGTTTAAAAGGAAATCTAGACTGTTGTGCAGGCACTGCCTATGCAAAATCCTTACCTGTTGGTTCAGAAAAAGATGGAAGAAACTTCAAAATGCTTAATTTCCCTTGTGGAAAGCAAAATGCAAGTTTCGTGTAGCTGCGAGAGCAATTTCTTCTCAAGTAAATTCCTGCTTCTTCGTTGCGAGGCAAAGATTCTGATTTTTCCATTATCATGACTTTTCTGACAGTTGGCAAAGAAAATGCATAATGGCCTCTCAACAAATAACATTCTTCCTGATTAACTCTGAGCAAGTTTACTGCAAAGCCGCAGCTGGGTGTTCCGGGTTAGCCCGTTCCAGGCTACGCAGGAGGAAGGAACTTCTATTTGGAGTAAGAGTCCCTACATGTTGTTAATTAGGAGCAACTCCTGTTTAGACAAGCCCCCAAGAAAACTGTTCTGGCACGCATGCTTGCAAATACAGACTGTCTTTATTTGTTGTAAGCAAGAATAAGAGCCGTGAATATCAATTTGTGAATTTTAAAGGGTTGCATATGCCTGTGACACTTCAGGGGCAATTGTTCAAATGCTTTATTTCTCATATTGTTTTCTGTGGATAGGGAAAACCGTGGCCCCAAGTGCAAAATCTGGCGGGTGATCTTGAATAATATATGGAATTACATACGGGTGATGTACTGATGTACACAAGGCTGTTTGCTATAAGCTTTTAAGTTGTAGAAATAGGGACAACTTTTCAAAGGCTTGTTGAATCAAGGTGTCCCCTCACCACCCTTTGTTGTTGTTCTCCTCCTTCTCCCCTCAAACTAGTCAGGGTTTGTCAGTGAACTAATTCTTCTAAGCAGCTCTTGAGAAAAACTTCTGGTGAGAGAAATGTGGCTGATGACAGGTTAGGTCTTTTCCAGTCATCATGCAGACTAGCTGACAGAAGATGATTAACATTACTTAAAGGGAAAACATCAAGTTCTTTTGGTGAGAAACCTATTTCCCAGTGCTAAGGGATAAAGAATTTACCACTTCACTTGAGCGTCTGATTTTTATTCCAAATAAATTAGCCTGGACATAATTCAGTGTGGATACAGTTGCTATAGACTGCAGAGAAAGTTCCCACTTCCATTCAGAAATTGTGGATAAATGTGGTTTTTCAGGTTTCTTGAAGACTTATGTGGTCATGCTCTGCTTGATTTAATGATTTCGTAACCACTTAGCAAGTTTGGATCCACTTCAGCAAGTGGGTGGAGATAATTAAGATAATGACATTTCCATGAGTTTTATGGGTATAGACAAAAAAGTATATAGTGAGATCCTATAAGTGCTCTGAGCAAGGAAAAAGGTTGTAGTGGGAACCCATGTCTTTTGACACGATAGAAAAATTGAAATATTAGCTCACCAAGTGCATGAAAATCTTCAGTCAGTATATAAGACGTAAATACTCAGTTCTAGGGCTCTTGGCTACTGACTTGTTTGTGGAATACCAGGCCACTTCTGGCAAACCCCTACATGGTGTTTGGACAAAGAATTTCGTAGAAGTGGGTTTCTCATCCTGTATTCACATGAATGCCATCCATTTAGACTTCCACTGTTGACTGAAAGGTGGGTCAAGCCACCTGCCTATATATTATGCACTCTTTCCCCATTTTTGCTCTTGTGGATTATTATGGAACATAAGACTGGGTGAACATTAACAGAACTTGAAGTATATTTTAAATGTAAAGCTCGGTCAGACATACTGGTAATTGCATGTTCTATAATTAAAACTGTGTAGGCTTTTCTTTCTAAGTATGGCAACAGCTGCTAGAGCACATCTGGAAAATATGCTTTAGGCAAAGGTATTTTAGCTCAGAAAATTTCACAATTCATGGGATATTTACTAGCACTTCTTTCCAGAATACGAATCTGGTTTATTGGTATTTTTAATATAAAATCTTTCTTTTTTATGATGTTTGCAAAGCTGAGTTTGAATTCGTATCACAGTTTAGGCATTCCAGTGCAGTTCAAGGCTAAATTCTGAAGAAGAAAAACATTGCTTCACTAATAGTTTTAGGTAGAAGCCTATATAAGCCTTTTTTAAAGCCCTAGTAATATTGTCTTCACTGTTTTCAGTAGGTATTTCCTCCATCTTTGATTCCAAAGAAAAATAATTGTTTCATACTGGAATCACATTGAGAGGAAAATTGGTTTTATGGCTGGGCTCCTGCTTTCTGCTTCTTGAGGCTCATGTTAACACTTCTGCCCTCTCTCTCCCTCTCTTGAAAATACAGATAGTTGTACACCCTACAGTTATTATTATAGCATTACTCAGAACTTCTTTGAAGTCAGTGAGATACTTACAAGGTAGGATCCTGGACACTTCAAAATGAAGAGCAATATTTCTGTTTGTGATAGGAACATAATGTTGTGGTTTCTTTGCTTTCTTCAGAACTGTTGTATAGACATGGCACTATAAAAAAAAGAATCATTAAAATTGCTAATTAAAATGGAAACAGGAAAGGAGAAATCTTCAAAAAACTTTTAAAAACCTCTACCCGTTAATTTATTGATAATGTTACTCATTTTGTTTATTTGGAAAAAAACTGACTAAAAATAAAGATGCAGAACCTCAGAACCTCTACTAATAACCTAATGCTCTAATAAGGATCTTGCATTCTGACCCAAGTGTTTCAAAAACAACCAAACAACTTGCTTTCAAGAAGATGGGGGAGATTTTGGAGAATGATAGTATTTACCAACAGTTTCCTGAGCGAGAAATCAGTTTCTCTTTATTTAGAGTAGGAGGCAACTTTTTAGTGCTAGATAATGTTGTGTTGGTACAGCTTTGCCTCTGAATTTTGAATCATAAATGCTATGCTTCTCGTGCAGCTGGAGGCAAAATGCAGTTACCTAACCAAGAAAGAAAATGCAGCTAAAGAAAAGAGAATGAGATTAAAGGAAAAAAAAAAAAACGTCAGTGATACCACAAAATGAAAGAGTTACATGGAATGTATTAGTGGTAATGTGGAAAATTAATTCCAAATTATTGACAGCTTAATTGACCTACAGGAAGTATTTTAATGGGGTTAGTATGCTGTGCTGTTTTTAATTTTTCAGTCTTTTCCACTGGGCAGAAAACAAGTTTTTCCAAGTATGGGGTTTAAAGTTGAAACAAATGGTTTCTGTGGATTGCCTGGTGGTCAGACACCAGCACTAGATGTGTGACCAAGGCCCTTCCTCTTCCATCCAACACCAGCAAAGCTGATCCTGTGAGCAGGGCTCGGGTGCCTCTGCTCCACTCCTGTCCCAGTCTTCCTAGTTAGAAAGGCTCTTTACGCATGATATTCACATGGTGATTTGACCCCCAGGCTCCGACTGCATGAAGAGAAGGTCATTAAAGATCGGCGTCACCACCTTAAGACATACCCAAACTGCTTCGTTGCCAAAGAGCTGATTGACTGGCTGATTGACCATAAAGAAGCCTCTGATCGAGAGACAGCAATTAAACTGGTGCAGAAATTAATGGATCACAGCATTATCCACCATGGTAAGTGCAATAACAGCTGCTAAAAAGTTCTAAGCTACATGTTATTGTCTGCTGGGAAACCAAGGGAAATCCTGCTCTTCAACTGAATATAGGACAGGTAGGATCCTTTCCCTGCCAGAAGTGGAGCATCTCCCTTGAACTATGCTGCTCTATAAGGTCCCCTGTGTCCTGAGCGAGGTGCAGAGTGATGTTCCCCATGTCAGTACAGGTGGAGAGGTCACTGGAGATAGTGCTGCTGCTTCCCTGCTTCCAGAGCAGCCCCAGCTGGATCTTGTCCCCTCTCTCCTCACTGCCCTCTCCTCCCTGCTCCCCAGAGCACAGTTTTCCAGCCGAAAAATCAACTAAAAAATCAGCCAGCAAAAAAAGGTCATTTTTCTCACGTGGATTAGTTCTCTGGCCCTGTCCCTCACACCAGCTGCACAAACATTAGTGCTGGTACAGCTGCAAGAAAGTTAGCGGTCCGACTGTGTCCTGATTAATTTTCTCCTAAACTTGTTGTCTATTGGAGATCTGTTCCTTACAGCTTCTTGAATAACAATTTACTCTGATGTAAAGAAGACTTCCAGTTCAGTAATAGCATTTAGTTGCCTTTTGGTGCATAAAAAGGCTAGAAAGCACCCAAACAAAGAAGACCCAAGCCCTTGATTTCAAGCGTATAGTATTACCCATTTCAAAAAGACAAAATGTACCACTTGTTTCTTTTTGAAGAGAAAACAGAGCAACTGTGACCAGACGAATATTGACTTCATGCAGGGGTCACTGTATGTGCATTAATACTGCTGCCATCTGCAATACATTAACAACACCTTAATTAAAGTAAGAAATGCACATATTGAATGAGTGCCACTTCTACAGCTTCTGCTTGGCTATTAAATTAAAATTCTGGGTTGTTATGGAAACTGGGACTCACGGTAGATAGTTAAAGAATAAAGTAATTATAGAGTAGTCAAATCTGACTACTTAATCCTCTATTGAGAAAATGTCAGTGAAGAGTTGCCTGGACGCCTGAGTGGCTTAATTTAATTGAGCAATAGACATTTTATTGCTGAATGCTTGTTTAAAGCTTTAACAGTCTTCAAATGTTTTTTACCTCAGGATCCAATTGCACACTCTAACTTCCATACAAATTTTATGTGTGTATGTGTATATGTTATACATAGAGCAGGTGCCTCTTAAAAAAAATCGTGTCATGTATTGCACTCAAATTTAATAATTTGTGTGTGAAGTGAGCAAGGGCAAATTCAGAGAATTGCAGCTGCAATTACATCTGCAGGATGCTCAGAGTGTCCTTTGAACTCCCGTGTCAAATGGAAGAGGTACCAGTTCCTACTGCTGTGGTGCAGAAGGTGAGGCTGACAACTCTGCTAGGAGCAGCCAGGTTGAAATATCTTTCCCGTTCATGTCCTTGCTGGAGCTCTGTTCTGTGTTTACAGAAGCCCATCATCAGCTGCTCTCTTATAAACCTTATTTACTGTTTTGCATTGTACTCCTGTTGTACCTGCCATTTGCCAGCTGGCACAGCAGAGCCATCAAGACAATTTTAAGAGGGCATAAGGCTTTGATTTGGACTCTTTCTACAGCAAGTCTCGAGTTTCCTACAACATCACTCAATTGGTACAAGAAACTTTAGGAAGTTTGCTAGTCCTTAAATTATTAGGTATTCTAGACTGATGGCCTTCAAACAAGCTAACAGACTATTTGCATCAGAAGGTTTCCCAGGTATGTAGCAGGTGGGTGCTTTTTTGCTCTTTAAGATCGCAATCATGCTTACAAAACTGATGAACGCCTATCCCCCTCATCTAGGCATTTGGTTACCTATCTTAAATTTTTCTCCAGCCTTTCATCTGTTATTAGAACTGCATAAAGTTGTATGCTCAGAAATACAGGGGCTTAGGCTCCATACATGCCTGCATTGAAGTTCAGCAGGGATACCCGCTAAATGCATCCTAAACTTCGTAACTCCTGTGAATTTATTTTACCTTTCAGTCTGTGATGAGCATAAGGAATTCAAAGATGTCAAACTCTTCTACCGCTTCAGAAAAGATGATGGAACATTTCCACTGGACAATGAGGTGAAGGTCTTCATGAGAGGACAAAGACTGTATGAAAAGTATGTTGCGTTCAGTATCCATAATGTGTTGCTAATAGGAGGCAAATGATAATGGTTAATTTATTTTTGAATAGTCAGAGTCTTTCAAATCATGCAGGAGTGGGTCTAGGTGCTCCTGTGTGTTTAGTTGGTAACCCTTCTCTCTCTCTCCCATCTTTCTTTCTCTTTTCTACCATGCTCAGTTGTAGCATTTTGTTTAAAATGAAATTGCATTTTCTTATGTTCTGTGTTGTAAATACGCCCTGTCTGAGAACCCAGTGTAAATTTAATCCCTTGAACTCTATTCTGTCAAAATTATTACTAATGGATGATTGTCATGTAGAATTGCATTCACAAGACCCAAACCTTTAGTACATTGACAAGTACTGAACAAGTGGCTACATATCTGTTGAGGCTCCATATCTTCACCAGGAGATATGATTTTAAATAATAGGTGAAATTAATCTTCAGTGTTCTAATCCGCAAAGCTTCTACATCAGAAAGGTTATATTAAATACAGTTTCAAATAAAAATCCCAGCCAAGAACATCTAATTAAGATTTGAAACAGATGATTATGCTGAGATACTGAATATCCCACTGGATTACTTCCATCAAACAACTAGGCAGTTTAACCATACTTCCCAATCTATAATTAATGACATTCTTATTCAGGATGTAGAGATTGTGACACGGTACTTTCAAGCAGAGTGGATAAAATGCATGTTGGCATATGCTAAAAACTAATGCAAAAGTTTTGATATATTATTTGCCAAAAAGCTTGAAGAATTGCTCCAGACTGAATCCCACCCACTCTCCTGCTTGCTTAGAGCAGAAGCATGCAGCAGCCAGGGGAGATGCTGTGTCTTCTGACTGGACTAATGTTGTTTCTCTCAGAATAAAGCACGCAGGACAATCGCAAGTTTAAAAGCTTATGATAAATATTGTTTTCAAGGTTAGAAGACTCTGAAGGTCGATTTGGTGAAAGAGCAATTAAACTGAATTATAAACCAATAATTTTAAATGCCACCCCTTTTATTGTGCCCATAATATAAAATTAGAATCATAGAATTGTCTAGGTTGGAAGGGACCTTCAAGATCACCTAGTCCAACCATCAACCTAACTTGGATAAAAAACAACTCATCACTAAACCATGTCACTAAGCACTATGTCAATCCATCTTTTAAAAACCTCCAGTGATGGTGCTTCAACCACTTCTCAGGGCAGCCTATTCCAAAGCTTAATAACCTTTTCAGTGTAAAAATTCTTCCTGGTATCCAATCTGAACCTTCCCTGGCGCAACTTGAGGCCATTTCCTCTTCTCCTATAGCCTGTGACTTGGCAGAGGAGACTGACCCCCTGCCTCTCTAAATCTCCTTTCAGGCAGTTATAGAGAGCGATAAGGTCTCCTCTCAGCCTCCGCTTCTCCAGGCTGAACAGCCCCAATTTCCTTGGCCTCTCCTCATAAGGCTTGTTGTCCAGATCCCTCACCAGGGAGAATCAGGGCCTCACCAGGCCCATCTCTGGACCCGCTCCAGCAACTCAATGTCTTTTTTGTGGTAAGGGGCAATTGCTTGAGACTCAGTGACTGTGACCATATAAAGTAAAAATAATGATTGCATAAGGCGTAAGAAAATACATAACTGGAAAAAAACCTCCATTGGATGCACTGGGACAAATGAACTGAATCAGTCATCTCCAAAATCTCCTGTGCCTTACTAAGTGCAGCATTTGCTCCTTTAGACTCTGTAACACACAGTGCCCACAAGCCTGGTCCATGCTATGTGAAGCCAATCAGTGTGTCTACAGTAGCAAGCCTTCCTTTCTACTTGTTTTGTGCATTTCTATTCTTTTGTGAGCAAAATCATTCGGTGGCGGTGAGGCTAGTAACAGTCCCCTGCATGACAGGAGCCATGGTCAGAAGAACTCTTCTCTGCCAGTATCTGCTTCCATCCCCATTTCTCTGTGTGAAGAGCTGTCTCCAAACCCTTGTCTATATGTTGTCTAACTCTTTATTAGCAGAAAAATGTTCGTAATGGTATAGATTGTTCCTGTCTTGGTAAAGGAGTTAATTCCCAAAGCACCACCTAAATCTAAATATAGCTACGTCCTCATGAGATGTTTGCTCCTAGGCAACGTATCTAAAGGGTTCAGAAACTTCTAAAACCAGCCTTGAGTGCTAAATATAGTACAGATTAAAAATACATGGTATTTCAAAACCATGTGTGTGACAGTCAAAGCAAATCAAAATTCTCCATGAATCATTGGAAATATTTTGTATTCAAGGGAGATAAAACTGCATACCTGGGTTAGATGTACTTCACTTTGTTTGCTGTAGCAACTCCAGCATGCAGAGCACTTGGATTTTGTTGGGTCCCTTGTCCATGCACGCTTATTAGCAACACCTTCACACTTCCATTGGATGCATTTTAAACTCAAAATACTGAAAGTTATTGTTCTATGGAAAGAGTTCTGCAACGAAATATGTCTACGTGTAATATACCTGTTGTATCAATTTGCTTATAGTGTTGAGGAAGTAAAAATTAATTCAGTGGAATGAGAATAGTTATTAAATGGCAACAACTGCAGAAAAGTATTTGTGCACAGATGGGAAGTCACTTACTAATACCTTTAACTTGTTTATCAAAATGTCTGTAGGCCTAATTTCAAGAGAAATGCCAAAATAAGCCGAAGGAACTCTGTCTGAATCCAGCATATTTTAAAAATCTGTATCTAATTTTGTAGATGTTGCTGATCTTCACTAGGCTTTGCTAGATTAAGACAGACATTATAATACTATCTCCTGCTCTTCTCCACCCACCGCATTAGGGTTGGAATACTGTTACACTCAGAAGCCAGCATAGTGTGTGCTTGCCAAAAATTGCAGATGTGTTATCCAACATCGGGTCCATGCAGATTTGTATCCTCAATGGGTAAAATGAGCAGAATGCTTTAGGAGGATCAGCAGGTTGTTGCAAGGGCAGAGGAATGGAGGTGTTAGGCAGGTTCCCTGCATTAAGACAGCTGTTTTGGGTAAATGCCCTGTGCTCTCTCCTCTCTCACAAGAACGCTAGGTCTGTCACCACAGTGAGGAGCTCTCACCTGTCTCCCTTCTGTGTGACCACAAAGCTTCTTGTACCCTGGATTCTCCTCTCTTGTGGCATTACCTCCGTCACCTACCTACTGTGGATGTTTCAGTGGCTGTACTTGTGCCATTTCAAGATGTAAAATCAGTCTCTGACTGTACTTTCCCTTCATTTGCACTGAAAATCATAAATCAGCTCAGTTTCCCTGCACATTATTGCAAACTTCGGTAATCCCTTCTTTGGCATTCAAGTTTATAACTAGAGGTGAAACCTACTGGTTTTCCTACAGCTTTGTCTGAAAATTGTGTAGTTTAATGGGTCCAAAGATGGTATCAGTTTTCATACTCTACAGGACTCTACAGGACTGATCAGATAGATTGAATGAGATAAACGTGTTTCCTGTTCAACAGGACCCTTCCTGCAAATCTTAAATAAAACCAGCACAGACCTTTCATAACTTTAAAAAAATAATAAATCATGTTGTGCAGGCATCTTATTTTTATGATGTTTGCAGTTCTCAGTAGGTTTTGGTCAGGCACACAAGATTGCTGTTTCTGGTGCATTCGGGCTTAAAAGCTATAAGTCATTTCATGACATTGACTTCAATTGAGATTTTTCAAACAGATTTCATAGTGAGAGAAGTGCAGATTTATGGTTTTAATTTCAGGAAATCATTTAGATATTTTTGAAACTGCATTCTTTGAATCACTTTCATTTTAACTCATCAGTGGTTAATTTATCCTCTGGGCAGTTATTTAGATAAAACAAGGTTAAAATTTTCTTTTGAAAAGGGTTTGAATTTCAGTGTTTGGCTAAATACATTCCCTTAATGCAGGATAACACCAGTTTTTAGCAAAGACTATGTTTTGGCATTAATAGCTTCGTGTTTTTTGGAAACACAGATAAAATGGAAGAGATGGAGGCAGTTTCCAATTCTGGGTAATGAAAGGCCAGGTTTTTGGCTGATGTAAGTTGGTACAGCTTTGTTGACAGCCATGGAGTTACAGTGATTTACTTCAGTTAGCGATGGAAGCCTATGGATTGCTGTTCCTGGGTTTGTTAAACCGTCAATTTGTCGTGTCTGTTTGTTCACAAGTCCAAATCCTTTGCAGTGCTATTCTGGGCACACACAGAAGGGTGTGAAATGTCAAGCTGAGTGTTTTTCCACTTGATATTTTTCCAAAATTCATTTGTGTCTCTGTAAAAATCTAACAATTAGCATCTCTTTTCAAGGACTTCTCTATCTGTGACTTCAATGAGCTGGTCAACTAATTATAGACTTATCAAAGAACAATTAACACAATCCTAAGGATTTTTATTTTTTATTTGATGCCCGCAGAGCCTGGGTAACCAATTCTGGGTAACTGTGCAGCAGATGGTACAGAAAGACATGAGCTTTGAGTTTGCTTTTTTTCTTTTTTTTTTTTTTTTTTTAAGTGATGAAAAATGCCTGGCGAATGAGACACATTTAAAGATGGTCCCTGAGAGCTCTGTCTGTATTAGATGGGGTTAGTGTGGGAGAAAATGTTACCTAACATGCAGATGCCTGTAAAACAAAATATGAAAAAGAATAAAGTCTTTGCAAGACTTCTGGAGTCAACATGTTGTCCCCCATACAACAAACTCTTGCTTTTGGCCTCATCCCTGACTTCAGCTAATTTTGACTTTCTTAGTTCTTACTCAGCTCAGAGGTGCTGGCAATGACGCACCAACATCTAAACAAGCAGTTCATTCTATCTGCTACCGACACACAGCTGTGGCTGAGCAGCCTTTGCCTGGTTGCCAGTCATTTCAGGCTTCTGTTTAGCTCTCATTAAAGTCAAGGGAATAAACCTTTGAGGTGCAATCACAAGGGCTGGGTCCTGCCAAACCTCCTCAATGTAATTTCAAATTCAACTTTTCTCTGTGTTCTCATGGCACGGATTTTTCTCATGCCTCCCAAAGGATGTGACATATTCCATGAACTCTTGACATGCTGGCAGTTTATCAGCCCATGTATGGATTTACATGAAATTCAGATTTTATATTAGAAGGGCAAATATTAAGTGCTTTCAAAATATTCCTGATACTGTTCAGTTGTGCCCTTAATTTCCAAATAGTTGGTGAAGGAAAGGGACTTATTAGTCTTGCATGGAACAAATAACCATGCCGCTCTTGAGCTATTATTCTGAAAGTCTTAACACTAGTCTTGTTATTAGCCTATAATAAGTAAAATAATTATGAAGAAAATTTAAATTAATAAATGCTATAGTGCTTGGTCTCCCAACAACAACGTAAAAGTGGGCTTCTGTATTGAAAGGAAACAATTATAATTCCTTCTTGCAACCTGTCTTCCCTTTCAACCTGTCAACCTTACTTCTGCCTTAACAAAATACTGAGGCTTTTTCTTTTTTTTAAAACAGTGTCATTTGTGTAGGTTACTTGAATGCAGAAGAATTTTATTAGTGTAATTAAGCCAGCTACATGGCAGTTGCTAGGAGATTTAGAGAGACCTCAGGATGTTCCTCTGAACTCTGGTGTTACACAGAGCCAAGTGAGGCACAGAGACTCTGAGCCTCAGGTATCACAACGTCTTCAGGTGTGGAATTCACTGATTGCAGCTGCATCACTGGGTGCTGGACACTAAATATTTATCAACCACCCAAACCTCAGAACTACCTTTTTTCCTTCCTCTTGGACTTTTCTGCAGCTGTTTTAAAACTTATGGGGAGAATTTTCAAAACCATCTAAATGACTTTAGTTCTTAGTCCTGCTAACTGTAAAACTTAATTAGGAATTTTTGAACACATTAGCCACAATTTCATGCTTTTGGGAGGATTTTGTTTCCAAGTTGATAATGCATTAACTTTTAGGGAAGCTAAAGAACTAAATAGGGGAAATGTGAAACTGAAAACCCTTGTTTGCTTTTAGGGAAAAATGAGAAAGCATTGATTTCACACAGGGATACAGAGCCTACATTTTTTGACTAAGAATTATAATTCACATCCTAAGTTTAGGTTGGTAGCTTGAGGAAAGTTTTAGTAAGTCAGTGAAAGGTTCGCATCTGTTTGCTTCATAACGGTGAGATTTGCCAGAATAAATATACCAATTTTTTCCCCTATACCAGGCTGATGAGTTCTGAAAATGCTCTTCTGCAAGCCAGGGAAGAAGAAGGAGTCAAGTATGAACGGACCTTTGTGGCATCGGAGTTCATTGACTGGCTGATCCAAGAAGGAGAAGCCACTACACGGACTGAAGCAGAGCAGCTGGGCCGCAGACTTTTGGAGCATGGGATTATACAGCACGGTGAGAAATTTACTGCTGGGTAGCAAAAGCTACACCTTTTGTAGCGCTTTCATCGTGTGGAGGGGCTCTTGTTATAATATGGCCAAGTTTTAAATCATTTCAGGTAGGAGCCTAGGTAACTTTATTAGAAGAGTGGCTTTTTCAAAAGCTTGTTGTCTTAGTTCTGAAAATTCTGCCTCAAATGCAGAATTTGGGATTGTATAACAAGATAAATAAAGATGTGGATGAAAATCAATGTTCCTACACTTGTGGTAACTGACTTGTAGAACTTGCTATCTGCAACATATATAATTGAGGTTTAATATCTTTGGAAGGATTGAGTAGGGATTAGAGACACAAATCAGCTAAATTTTCTATGTAGAATAAAAATGTCAGATTCTGTATATCTTCCTATTTGAGGACAGGAGCAGGGAGCAATCTGATTGCAGAAAAGCAGCTTTCCTCTTGGTCATCTTGCAGAGTTGTTCTAGTATATTTGGGCAAGAAAGAGGGTATCACTTTCAGGTGAATTGTTATTATATTTGTACTGGTGGTATAACTTCTTTGAGGCAGAAATCAAATATTTCTTCCTGGTCCAGCACAATATAGCTTCCAGATGCACCTTCACCAAGGAGGTCCAAGGGTAGAGGAGACAGAGGAAAGAGCTTTCTCTCCATACTGCTCCAAGGGTGAAGAAATGATCGCTCTGGCACTAAACCCATTTTACGTGTTGTCATCATTGACTCTCAGTGTAAGTGGCCCTTCTCTTACCAGGCGTTTTCCACTGTAAACACATTGCAGGGCCTCTGGGAGTGATGAAGGGGCACCAGGAGATGAGAGAACAAGCTGACAGTAGCTGTTAGCTATGTTGTTTAACGCACAACAGGAAAGTAATCAGATCCTGGTGATCTGAATGTTGGCAAATCAACACTAATTGTGACAAACAATTTACCATATTAACAGGTTGTTAATATACAAGGTGTTAGATGACTAGTTTGCTTATTGCATTGTGACAAAACCTAGTTTTAAGGAACAGAGAAAAATGAGGGCATAAGTGACCTGCACGATTCCTTCATGGTTGTAATCAGGCTCACGTTCTCACGTTATCTTTACCTTCCAATGACTAGGAGCTACTTTTGAATGTTTATAGTAATCAGCTTCCAGTTCTATAATTACCTCTGTGCTTCCTATGATTTATAAGGTGCCAACTGCTTGGAGCTTGGTGAACAGGGAAAGTATGCCACCCCTCCTCTTTATAGCAGCAATGATTTCATTCCTATTTTTACCCAAGCATTTTTGTGTATCGTATAGAACATAAACTTTCCTTAACAAAAAATGAGGAAAAAAATACAGAAGTGGGATTTACACTGCTATTGACATTGTTGCACAGAAAATAAAGCCAGGACTTAACACTTGGTGCAAAGCTTGATGTACTTTGCTACTGAAATCTTTGCAGAGCTAAGAAAATCAGGATGTGGCTTTTATTGCAGATCAGACATTGTTTCATTAATGAAGGCAAATGAGCCGCAGTGCACCTTGGCAGGGAGATAATTCTGGCTCTGTTAAGCCAGGCTTCAGGGAGGATTCCTGAGTGATGATGGCCGTGCTCGCCTTCATGGATTACCCTGTCCAGTTTTGCAGATTTATCCCCTGTCCATCGTCTTCTAGCAGCCAAGAGCACATGCAAAGGGCTGTCTTAGAAAGAGATTTAAAACTCGTGAAGTGACCACAAAAAGGGGCACTGGAACTTGGTTGGTGACTGAGGTACCTTCTCATTCCAAGGTACCATCGTGTTCTTCACTCAGCTTTTATTGGGGCAAAGGTAATTCAGTGGGGACTTACTTGATGGGGAGGCTGGCAGTAAGATAAAACTGAGTTATGTCCTTGAGATTTGTCTTTACCGGTGAACATGCCTTGTGCATCCTCCTGAGTAGGAGATCTCAGTCTGCTCTAGACATCACTGAAAACATTTGTCTAGAGTTAGGAACGTTGATGAAAGTACTAGCTGAATTAACACAGAGCTGGTTTGGGGTTCACCTTAGCAAGTGGGTATGATCTGCACAATTTGAAGGTTTATGTAGGGGTGGCTTCCTTTAAGAAGAGAGCTCAAAATGAGAATTCCCAATACAGATTGGGTATATAAACTGTCAAACATGAGCCAGCTGTGTGTACTTGCAGCCCAGAAAGCCAACAGTATCCTGGGCTGTCTCAAAAGAAGCGTGACCAGCAGGTTGTGGGAGGTGATTCTCCCCCTCTACTNGCTACAGGAGAGCAGGAGAGGGACTCGAGGTACTCTTTGTCAGGAAGTGTAGTGATAGGACAAGGGGTAATGGTTTTAAACTGGAAAAGGGGAAATTTAGATTGGATATTAGGAAGAAATTCTTTCCTGTGAGGGTGGTGAGGCACTGGAACAGGTTGCCCAGAGAAGTTGTGGCTGCCCCATCCCTGGAGGTGTTTAAGTCCAGGATGGATGGGGCTTTGAACAACCTGCCCTAGTGGGAGGTGTCCCTGCCAACCCCTGCAGAGGGGATCAGGTGTTCCAACCCCTGCATGGGGGGTGGAACTTGATAATCTTTGAGGTCCCTTCCGACTCTAACCATTCTATGATTCTATGAAACAGCGGGAGTAGTATTCTCCTCTCCCCACCCAACTCACTGAATCTCCCCAATTACATTAAAAAAACCAAACAGTTATTTTTCTGTCTCTTAGTATAGTAAATTAATTTTACCCTACTATGCTCCCTTTGTGTTGTATCTCATCAGCAGTACCAAATGTTACTTGACACTAATTGGCATCCTGGCAGAACCAGCAGTAAGACTCTCGATTGTGCAGGAGTGGAGGATAAAACATTTTCCTGCCCTGAAGGCAACCTTTTGCTAGCAGTATTGTTTGATATCCACAATATGGGATAAAATAAAGCTTCCTCTACTAGTCTTACCTAATGCAATAGAAAGTAATAGAAATAGGTGCACCAAGTTGCTGATCTCAGTAGTAATTTTCCAGCCACAATTGAATTGCACAATTTATTTTTACTGCTACTGACTTTCCTTTCAATTACTCAGAGACTCTCTATTCTGTAGCTGAGATACTGTATTCAAAACAGCTTCCTGTCACATTTATCTTCACTTTAATTGGTCAGAGGCAAACCAGGTTTCACAAAGGAAATAAACACTGATGCTAATTTTAAAAAGGAAAACAGCAGTTTAAGAGGAATTGTATAAATGTTGTAAAAACATCAAATGTTTCAGTTTAAAAATAATCTTCCTGATCTCTTTGGGCATATATAACTATACATATTTCTCTGGCCATACATGAAAATGATGAAGTGTGCTTTAGTGCTGAATTGTTTCCTTCCAAAACCCCACTGGTGCATACAAATCATAACCTACAAACCACTGTTTTCACAAATAGTAGCCAGATGTCCTTTCCTACGAACTGGTACCCCCAGGTACCAAAATATAAATAAATGATAGTAATGATAAAAAAATCACAGAGTGTTATACATGGTACATTTCCTGAAGGCTTGTGTTGGCAATGTAATTGCCAGTGGTCATTCTGCATTTGCGAACACTGATGGTCTTTGCCGGAATATAGGAATAAAGATTGTGCAAAGAATTATAAACATGGTGATGCACATTCAATAAGGGCAGGGACAAAAGGTAGAGAAATAGGCTGTAGAAAAGCCTATTTCTAGCATGGTGAGGTACATAGAACTTTGTAATATTAACAGAATTGCCTTTCCTCCAGGAGACTGAATCTTTCCTAGTTCTTCTTCATATGGAAATGATGAGATTGATTAGCTACTGTGGTCAAAACTCACATGCAGCAAGAGAAGAAAGAAGTTCTCTGCCAGCTCCAGGATAGATGAGACGAAAGCAAGGGTAGGCTGAGGAGGGCATGCAGTCACAGCCCTAGCTCAGTCTGGAAACAGAAATCTTCAGATGTCCAAGGAGGAAACAGGGTATCCACAGAGCTTTCTGCATCATTTTTTCCTTCACACTTGCTGCGGCACTTATCCTGCACCTGTAGCCCCAGCAGCAGAGCATCACCAACATGACAGGCTAAGTCCTTCTCTCCTCTTCTGAGGACTCTCTGGGTACGGAAGCTGGGGGAATGAGAAAACATCTGTATACCTTGCTGAAAAGTTTAAGATCTGGAATCTCAAGTGATAAATACTTTGCATTTTAAAATTTTGTTAATACCATTAAAAGGAACCTATGCCTTCTTAGGACAGCACCTGTATTTTGCAAGATGAATATTTGCATTTCCTCTGTGGCAGCCACCAAACCGTAGCACATTTAGAAATACTTTTCAATATGTTGTGGAGTGTAAACATGCAGCAATTGCTCTGCGCTGCAGACAGTATGGCATGTGCCACTCCCCTGCTCAAGCCTGTGAGAAATGCCAGTCTGAGCTGCTCCCCTGCCCGTGCCAGATCACATTCTCTCTCTTTTGCTGGGTCTATTTCGCAAGGTGCTGCTTACCTTTGAGAGCCCGTACTTGGTGTTATTTCCTCTCTGACATCCCTCCAGGACCTTCCCCAGGCTGTGGCCGCAGCACGGTTCAGCATGAAGTAGTTTGCATGGCTGCCCACTCTGCTCCAGGGGTGCAGGATGCAGATTCCCAACCTCAGATGTGTAATGGGTTCTGGAAAGACCATAAACTTTGCTTTCCTAAGTGAGCAAGGAGTGGAAAAATCTCCTTTGGAGATGATTCACTACCGAATATCTTCTTTGAAACATTTCACTGCTGCTAAGATTTTATGGTGGTAGCAAATATGTGGTAAGATGTCTTGGGCATGTTGTGTCTTCTGTGCCCAGCCCCAATTAGAATAGCTTTTAGCTTTAAGAAAATTTCATTGAGTTAATTGCACTTGGCCAAACCTGGTGTGTTCACAGCAGACACATGTTCTGCTGGCTTAGCACACAAGCATGTGGTTACCACCTCTCAAGAGTTAATCTTTTATCAGCAAAACTCCACTGTTCAAATTACTTTCAGAGATTAAAAACAAACATTTTGTAGTGACTTAGTGAGAACAGTAAATATTGACATATACTATCTCCCTGTGGCTGCAGAAAAGCCTTAAAACGTGTATTTCATTTTCCCTGTTCTTTGCAAGGACTCTGTACCTTTATACAGAAATATTTCCCGTAACAAGATGACCAGTGCATTTAGTTTTGAGCATCAAGCTACATGATGCAGTTGAAAATTTATGATAATTGTAGAAGTAGATTAGAAATCAACAAAATATTATTGCTTTTGCTTCTGTTGAAAAGCTTTCCCTCGTGTAAAATTTCTATAAATTGTAAATTATGTGTTGCTACATTTACTTTAGGTGTCCAGTTGCTTATGAGTAGTTGATATTTCTTACTTTGTAAGTGAAAATTTGCTATAAATGTGAAATATACACTTCAGTTTTTCCAGCTGATCTAACACCTGGATCACATCAGCTGTTGGATATATCCAAGCATTCATTGTGTATACTACAGGCAAAAAATCATAAAACATCCCATTTTTGCATTTTATCTCAATAAACCACAAGCCTTCAGTTAGTCTTTGAAGTCCTGCAACGTAACTTTGCTTTTATTATAAGCCTGGTTCCCCCTGAGCCGATGCCATGCAGAGGCACTCTGTTGTTTATTTGTGTGGCAGTTCTTCCTCAACGGTTCCCATACGTAGGGACAGTTACATCACCCACAGTAATTCAACTCCTTACACTAAATCTGGAGACCACTTTGCATATTTTACATGATTTTGCCCTTGTAGGAAAGCAGGAAAGTAAGAATTTCACATGTCCATAGTCTTCCATCTTCCTATTCTATCAGCTTCTCATTGTGCTCTTCTTGCAGTTGCTTTTAGATAAAGCAGAAATTCTTTTGGGTTTTGAAAGAGCCACATGCTCTATGCATTACATAAATAACACACGAACACTTCATATTAACTACCAAATTCTGTTTTTCTGACAGAGAATGGGTTTCAGTTTTTAACAGCTGCAACAGAAAAAAAGATACCCAGATGGGCCTTTTCATCTTCTGCTTCCCTTGCCACAGACTGTACTTTCCATACTTTATTTGGAAGCAAAGAAAAGCAGTTGGCTATGTTCTGTAAACTTGCTAAATTAAAGACGATAAATCCTCATATACAAACTGAAAAGACTGTTGAAATGTGTGTGATTCAACACTGGCTTTTCAAGCTAGAGTAAGCTGCGTGTATTTGAAAATAGACTGCAAATAGATGGCAAACCTACTGGAAAGACAAAATGTATATAGAAACACTTCATCTGCATACCTATTTTAAGGCAGCTGAAATAAAATGTTAATGCACTGAGCAGAACATACCACTTTAATATGAACAGGATACTCTGTATTTCAGCTCCCAAGGAACTTTTGACAGTTGTCTGTTGTAACCCTGATGCTTTAAAGGCAGTAGAAATGTTGTCTAGACATTTTTTGCATGACACGAATATACCACAGTTCGTTGAAACAGCTCAGGAGATGAGGTTCTCTAATTTATACCACAGCTTTTTATGGATTTACAAATCCAGGACCTGCTTACTTCTGAACACACTTACTGGCTTCACCCTTAGCTAGGACAAGCTGGAGCAGCTTGTATTTCAGGGCCCGGGTCTACCTTATAGTTTTCTATGAGAGAGTTTCTGGAAACTAGAGCAGTTCAAGCTTAGATCCTTTCATAGAATCTTAGAATCATAGAATCATCCAGGCTGGAAGGGACCTCCAAAAGGTCATCTAGTCCGACCTCCCCGCAGTCGCAGGGACACCCCCAACTAGACCAGGTTGCCCAGGGCCTCATCGAGCTTCGCCTTGAATATCTCCAGGGAAGAGGCCTCAACAACCTCCCTGGGCAACCTGTTCCAGTGTTCTACCACCCTCAGAGTAAAGAAATTTTTTCTAATATTCAACTTAAATCTACCCTTCTCCAACTTAAGTCCATTGCCCCTTGTCCTATCGCAGCAGGCCTTTGTGAACAGACCCTCCCCAGCCTTCCTGTAGCTCATTCAAAGCAAATTCCTTGTAATCCAAATGAGAAAACAATACCATTAAGTACAGCTGGACTGCCAAGGGTTTAACATGCCAGTTGAGTACATTTGCAGGTGGTCTTATCTACAGTCTACGTAGCATATGTACATTCATAAAAGGTGGAAGTGCAAGTGTTGTGTTTATGTCGTGCAGGGAATCCAAGACCCAAGGCCTTGTGCTTGCTGAACATCTGTAGTCTCTCTTCCTTGACTTGAGGGCGCTCCAAGCAGGTGGAATTCATCAATGTGTAAAAGCAAACTCATCTGAATAGGTGCCATTATTAAAATGCATTTGCAGATGCCAGATTAGCTTCAGAAAAACAGGAAGGCTCTGAGAGGAGTGGGAAAAGCATTGTCCAATGCAAGATAAAGTGTGATTCTCCCCGGGCCACAGGTGTGTTGGTGCAAGGCAGGAGTGGAGGAGAGATGGACAGGAGCGGCGGGTCATGAGGTGGGCAGTGTGGAGCTGGGGCAAGGACCAGCTGACAGCCCATGTGGGTCTTAGCAGCTGGTTGATGTTTCCCAAGCTCATGGGCTCGTTCTGCCTCTGCAGAAGCCAAAGTGGACACACACAGTTCTGCTGCTTCTCTGGCAAGGGACCGAAACTCAGCTGGCAAAAGGCCTGAGGCACAGAGGAGACGGGCTCAGAAAGCTGCTATCCTAGGAGAGAGGCATTTTTTTAAGGAACCATTATTTTACAGTGGTGATTTGTTTCCTTCCCTTTTAAACACTGGTTCTACTTAAGAGAGGGAAGCAAGGAAGCCAAGAGACATGAGGCTGAAGCCAGAACCTTTCCTGGTTGTACTTTGGAGGCTGGCAGGAGCAGCTTGGGCTGTGCCCTCTTTCAGAAAAGCCAGCAGCCCCCCCATCACTCCCTGCAGCCCACCACCATCTGTCTCATCATCCCACATCTGTGAACTCCTGTAGGGCATCATTCTGCCACTTCAGAGGTCAAAACTGGTATGGTCATCTTTGACTTGTTATGTGGAGGTGCAGGCTATTGCAGCCAGTAATAGTGAAGGTCCAGAATCATAGAAAGGCTAGAGTTGGAAAGGACCTTAGAGGTTATCTAGTTCCAACCCCCCTGCTATGGGCAGGGACACCTCCCACTAGACCAGGTTGCTCAAAGCCTCATCCAGCCTGGCCTTGGAACACGTTCAGGGATGGGGCACCCACAACTTCCCAGGCAACCTGTTCCATTGCCTCATCACCCTCACAGGAAAGAATTTCTTCCTAATATCTAATCTAAATCTATCCTTTTGCAGTTTAAAGCCATTAGCATTTCTTTCACTACACTTCACATTTCTTTTCACTACACTCCCTAATAAAGAGTCCCTCCCCATCTCTCCTGTAGGCACCCTTCTGGTACTGGAAGGCTTCTATAAGGTGCTCTAACCCTCTGATCATCTTCATAGCCCTCCTCTGGACCAGTTTCAATAAGTCCATGTCCATCTTATGTTGGGAGCTCCAAAGCTGGACCCAGTACTCCAGGTGGGGTCTCACCAGAGCAGAGTAGAGGGGCAGAATCACCTCTCTCCACCTACAGCTAGGAAACTACCTCAGTGGAAAGATAAAATATACTTGCTAGGAGACTGGGGCCACTGGCTCTTGCAGTGAAAGGCCTGGAAATGTGTTGTGCACCGCTGGAAGGAGTTCAGTGCTGCTTTTGTCTTTAAGTGAGGAGAGACATAACACATCAGCGCTGAAAACTCCACATACTCTGCTAATGCTTGTATAACCTCTTCCTCTTAACCCCAGCGCAAGCTCATGCTCACACAAACAAACAAGTGCACACTTCAACATGTCCTTTTCCCTCTTGAGAAAAGCTGCTCATCCGGCTCCTCGGGGAACTTTGATCTCTTTCCCAGTGCTCCCTCGATGCGGAGCAGCCGTTCCCCGGCTCCAGCAATGGGCTCGCCTGGTGACAGCCTTGTGGTTCTGAGGACGTACAGAGCAGCTGGAGTCCATCGCTGGGTCTGGCCTACCAGGAACTGCAGCTTTTGGCTGATAGAAAGCATTAATCACTGCAATGGAGATGTACACAGATTATCAGCATTAAAAATCATGGGGAGCTGAAGTGGTGGGAGGGATTTGAGGGAAAAGCTAGTTATGAAAATGGCCTGATTTTTAAGTCATGAGTCACACCATTTATTAAAATAGGCTTTTGTACTTTCTAAAGCCTCCTCAGTTCTATGAAATCAGTGTAAACCTAATATTTCTCTCTGCTGTGCATCAGCCTCCTTGCAAAGAAAGACAAGAAACGGCTGTTTGACTCTTACGCAGATCCCAGGATTTTATGTCAGAATTAGAAGCTGAAAGAAAATTTGCACGGACATTGCAATTTATATTTTATGTATCTGGACAGAAACTGTGAAGCAGCCAGACACAAGAACTGCCAAAGCTACAATATTAGGTGAACCTGATACTAGAAATGCCAAAATAAATAGTCTGATTTTTCTCTTCTTAACGGTAATGTAAGTGGGGAGTCTGATTTTTCTCTTTTTAACAGTAATGTAAGTGGGGAATGACCAGCTAAAATCCTTACCAATGAAGTTTGCAAACTTTGTGAGTAGATGAGACTGCACAAATAATTGAACTGTAGTAGTTAAAGGGTTATTACCCAAAAAGAGGTGCGTTTTCATATAACTGATGGTATAACTAGAAGCCCATACATCTAGGAAATGAGAATACAGGCTCTGCTCACCAGTGTGAACCAACGCCGTGCAGGGAAAGGAGAATGGACGGGGCACAAATTGTTTCTGCTTTCCATGCAGTAGAGCTGTATTAACTGTTACTGTGAGTCTGAGAGGTACAGAAAAGAGGAAAGGGCATGAAGTTGTAACCGTGAGCAATATCATCTGATAGCCAGGTTTTGGGAAGAGTATAGAAAGTCTGAGGAGGCTTTGAGGATGGCTAAAAAGAGTCAGAATTGAAGGGGTGTTGTTTATTCAGCTGATCGAAGGTATGTCTGAGGCTTGACTTCCTTACGCAGATTTCTGACCACATCTTATGTAACTTTATTTTGAAGGTGTGACAAAATCTGGGGATTAGCAGCTAAAGTTAAACAAATTTAGCATTGAGTTAAATTTTATTGCCTGGCAGGGAAAGCAACTGACGGCTTGAACCGCTCATGAGGGGGTGAGTAAAGTGGCCATTACAGGCTCCTTTAAAGGAAGATTAAACTATAGTTTAGTAAGATTAAAAAGCAGTTTTTGCATTTTATTTCTGGGAGAAGTTTTGTGGCCTGTATTTGCGGAAGATTAGACCGGTGGGTTGTAACCACATGTCTGAAGTTTGACATCAGTGACTGTGTATTAATGTTGGTGCCTTTCCTTCCATGGCCAGAAGTTCTCTTAATTTACTTTTGTGATTTTGGAGGTTTCCAGTCACCATATATTTTCTTTACTCTCTTTGGCACAGTTTCTTTCTGTTTCATAAGGTACACATTGTAACATGAACATGTCGCCACACACGCATGAGTTAAATTGGATTGAAAAACCCATGAAGTGACCCCCATCTTGCTTTTTACATCACCCTCATCATGTACAAATACAGGTCATGGCCTGACAAAGCCAAAGCCAAACTGAAATGAGTGCCAGTTTGCTCTTCTGTGCTGCATTATGAAGGGTGGTGAACTGATTCAGGAGTGGTTAAATCAATCCCTATCCCAAGGCAGGAGATTCCATAAGAGCGGCAGATACTGGGAGCAAGAGTCTTGTTGGGCACCATGAGTTTATCTGCTGCTGCCTAAGTCAACATTCCACTTTAGCTCTAGGTAGCAACCTTGAAATTACCTTTAAAGAAATCCCTCCTGAGCAAGTCTGTGCAGCCCTCTCAGCTTTCTGCAATCAGCTTGGAAAAGTTTTTGTCTCCCACTTTTCTCTGCCGATTGCAGCAAAACTCCAACTGTTGGAGAAGCTGAGCAAGCACCCATGTCTGCCCTGGTACCTCTCACCCAGCGTGTACCAAGAGTAACAAACCCAACCTTCTGTGCCTGCTCTGCCTCCAGCACTCACGTCATTGTGGTTTATTGAGGGTGAAGGCACTTGTAGCTTCTCCTGGTTAATGCTGTAACGCAGGCACTGCACCTGAGGAGCAATTCAGAGACAGCATCTGCCTCCTGCTCCTCAGCCTCTTCCTTCTGATCCATGGTCTGGAAGTCCATTTTTCTCCACACCATCCAGATACACTTACCCTTAGGCAGAGTCTCAGCAGGGACATTTCTTCCTAAATCACAAGTATGTATGAAAGTTGATGATTACAAAGAAAAATAAATATAGCCCCACGGCACACACCAATAATTTTGATGAGATATTTTATTTCATGATGTACATACAAGGAGGCAGTTTGGGCTAACAACTCCTATTTATTTTTTCAGCTTCTCCTTAAATGCACATAAATATTATCTTTTAGTGAAGGAATATGCAGAAAGTTACCCAGTGCTACAAATACGCTATTTGTTCAAGCCGAGGCTGCGTGCTGTTACTCTAACATGCTCATGTCAAATGCCAGATATCAGTAGAAATAAGGAATTAAACTGAAAATGGATGAGCGCTCCAGACTCTGTACTAACACTATTTGTCATAAACATTCTGGCTACAAACCCTTTATTGTGCAAATCATATACAAATGTTCTGCAACATATAATCACTGATCTTGTCTTTGCCGCTTGTATCCACTTATTGCATAAGAATTTACCCTTCCATGGACTGAAATAGTTACAGCAGGGATGAATTACATCAATGTAAGACCTAAACTTTGCTATTGTAAATATATAATGTTATGATATTTCAGTCAAAACAAGTATTGCTATTCTAAAATATGTTTAGTATCTCAGCATAAAAAAAGTTTATGTTCTATAGTTTCATAGTCAAGAATGAATCTAGAATTTCAGAGTGCTTTAGGATGTCTGCAACACAAGTGTGTGTTGATCTCTGATTATCATAATTTCTGAGGACTGTCAGAGCACTTCAGTTAATAACACAAACAGAGCAGAATAGCTTTACTTAAGAAATGTAATGCCATCATATTTAACTTGAATCAGAAACTATATTGATATTTCTTACAAATGGTTGGCAACAGTAATTCTACTTCCAAGGGAGTATTTGCAGGGATCTATTTAATTTAAGATTATGAATCTAACTAGAGTGCTGATTTTTGTAGATTTCAGTTTTTAAGTTTAAGGGAACTCTTTAAGATGCCATTAAAAAAAAAAAGTTTGGTTTTTTTTTTGCTATTTGCATCAGTTTATTCTAATAATCTGGTAGGATATTGGTAGATATTGCTACTTTTACTTATTGTGTCAGCGATATGAAAATGAGACTGGTGGCTGCAAACACCTACGTATTATCTCTGCCTCCGATAGCAAATCCTTTTGTGGAGGTAGGCAAGTCTCCAAATCTCTCCTCCATTTCCACTCTTCAAAAATAGGGTCATTAGGAAGTGCTGTTTGATAGTGTTGCATACTGTATGTGTCTGAAATGATGAGCACAGCTGCAGTATGTGCCTGCGATATTTAACATGTCAGAACACAGCAATGAATTGCTTGCAATGCTAAATTGGACTTAGCAAAGCCATTGTGCTCATGGAAGATACACATGGTTGATTTGAAGAAACAACAGGTTTTGCACAAAAACGATGCCAAGTGGCACTGGCTCTTTCAAACCTCTTCAGCAGAACCAGGCAATGTCGGTAACAGAGGTATTTTCTGTAGATGGTAGTTGATACATCGCAGTTTGGCTGACTGGCATGACCTCTCTGCTTTATTAGTGAAAAAAGGTAGAATTTCAAAAGTCTACCTTTTACCAAGGCTCTAAGAAATGCCCAGCAGCTTGTGCAGGAATCTGGGGCAGAGAGTCTGCACAGCAGCTTGGGCATAGCATGTGCAGTTCAGAAAGCTTCTGTCCCCTGATTATTCCTGGTGTCCCAAAGGCAAAAGCACATTTGTACAGTGTCCCCCCTCTGACAGTGGCCCAAGCAGGCAAGAGAAGTGCTTTTTTGCAAGATGGACTTGTGGTCTGATGCTGTATGGCAGTTTCTGTATCCGTATGGAGGGCTGTGCCCAGGACCATGGCTAGGACCGGCCTTTTCTTCATTGTCTGGACAATGATAACTTTCTTGACATCCCTGCCATAAATATTCTCTGAAACCACCAACTGCTGCAGAAGGTGGCTGGGCTTTTTCCTCTTCAAGGCTATTCCTTGAGCTCACACACAGCAAATGACACACTGTAAGTTTATGTCTAAATATGGCCTTTTTTCCAAGGCTACCGTGTATGTGGTCTACTTGTGTGAGGCTCACGGTGAGCAACCTGGGACACATGAATGTATTAAGAAGGGATGAGAGCAAGAAAGATAGTGTTGATGAAGATGAAGGGAAAGCAGTCCAGGAGAGCTCCAGACTCTGGAACCTTGGTAATAGCACCTTGGGCTCTGCTGCTTTTGGACCCCACGTGCTGGGCAGAGCTGAGACCAAGGTGGAAGTTTGGTGGCTGTGGTAGAAGGCTGAGGCCAAATGACTGAGTTGTGCACTCAAAGACTTTGCTGATGTTGGAGTGCTATCTATGTTGTTTGCACTTTACATATAAATATGTATAACCCACCAGTTATTATCATTTAGTATCACAAATGCAATTTATAAACTAGGCAAATCCAGAATCTAGATCCTTAGTGGAAAAGTTCAACTGTGGGAGATCCTTTCTGTGGAATGTGATCACAGGAGCTAGGTAAAGAAGTAGAAAATGCAGCCAAATCATCTACTGCAGCTGTTTAAGAGGCTGCAGTACTAATGCAGGGAGTGCTCCAGAGGGCTTTCCTGCAGTCAGGCCCTGAAGGAATCAGAGCACTTTGGGATTCTGGCACAGAGCTCCATCCAACTGCTGCATTTTTTGTTGCTATTCAGATGCAGCATCAGTGGCAGTGAACACGCAGAGGTTACAGTGATGCTGCAGCCTGCGGATTGGCTCGGTGCTCTTGCTCTGACACCAGCAACCTGGGATTTGCTCTCAGTGTCAAAACAGGTTGTAATTAAGACTTCTGTTCATTATGTAAGAAATGATTTTTGGCCAGGTGCCTGTTCCCAAACCTTGCGTATCCGTGCAAAAGGGAGGAAGTGGCCTGCAGGAAGTGTCTGGGACACGGTGTCTGTGGTGAACAAGACAGAGGAAATAAATACACAGGTCTCAATTCTTTGCTGGCCTGCAGCTCCAAATGAGGTAGTCAGTCAGAGCCCCCAGCGGTTGCTTTTCACTGATGAGTTTAGAAAAAACTCAGTGTAGGGAGCTTGACGTAGTGACCAGCAGCACCAAATGGCGTACAGAGGGAGTATGTGTGGAGATGGACCATTATGCAGCCTGTCATGGAAAGATAAAATACTTCCATTTCCACTTGACAAAAAGAAGTGCTTGTCATTAATCAAGGTAGAGTAAAAGATGCGTCTCAGCAGTGGCCACTGAAGTTTCTATATTGTTATCATGCTATAAAAGCATGCATATTGAGGCTACCCATGTAAAGCTGACCACCCTGCTTCTTTTTCTGAGTCTGCAGAGGCAAAGAGGAGACCTCCGAGTGTTGTTTCTTTACAGCGAGGCATGAGGGCACACATTGTAGGTAGGTGTGCTCTGATTTCAGTCCTACCAGGCATAGACCTGCTATCCATTTCTTTTACCAGTGTCCAACAAGCACCATTTTATGGACAGCAACTTGCTCTACCAGTGCAGAATGAATTTTCGCCGCCGGCGGCGATTAATGGAGCTCCTCACTGAGAAATCTCGCTTGATGCCAGAAAGCCATGACAGCCCATTTTGCCTACGCAAGCAGAACCATGACAACAGAAAACACACCAGTTTTCTCTCAGGTGACTCATCAACTATATTGCTGTCAATAAGGTGACTCACGCTCCTTTTTGGGCAAGGGGTTTCAGTATTTATCTGAAAAAAGCAAGGCAGGGTATCATGTGTCCTTGTTCTAAGGGATTGTCCATCTGCTCAATTTACCAAATCATTGGCTCCCTGGGAGAGTTTTGTGCCTGTATCAATAGCATGACACCAGATGCTGATCAAAAATCGGTGTCCATGAACAAACAGAACTGGTTAAAATCCCACCAAGCCCCAAGTAATTTGTTATATATCCTATGTGGAGTTTTTGAGAAGAGTAAAGGTGAGAGGAAGGAGTCCTGCAGCATTCCCCCTACAGCAATATCTAGCAAGAACCAAAAGAGTAAATGGGAAATAGAAGGAAAAACGGAAGAAGTTATTTCCCAATATTGACATGCCTCCTAGAAGACACTGCGATGGGTGCAGTTCAGCCGTTGTGTTAGCTACAGCACACAAGAGTGTATCACACCCATGCGGTGACTCTTCTGACTGTGTAAAACACCATAAGCCCTTCCCAGCATGGTCAGTGAAAGTGTGGCTTATTGCTATTGCTTTAAAGAAAGCAGGTTTAAGAATTGATACCATTTCCTTTGCTCCCTGTGTTTTCTCGCTGTTTGTAGTGAGTCCCACCAAGGAGATAAAGATCGTGTCGGCCGTACGGAGGAGCAGCATGAGCAGCTGTGGCAGCAGCGGGTACTTCAGCAGCAGCCCGACGCTCAGCAGCAGCCCCCCTGTGCTCTGCAACCCCAAGTCCGGTGAGCACCAGCGATGCATGGGAGCCAGGGCGCAGGCATCTGCCTGGGGAGGAAGCCACATGAAGCATGCCCAGCGTCGCGTCTAAGTTTGTCTTTTCAAGGATACATTAAAAATTCACAGCGCCACAGGTTTTGTGAGCCAGAGGGGACTATTAACGTGCTGTAGCCTGAAGTCCTGCTGAACATAAGCCAGACGTCTGCCTCCAATAATCTCTGCATCAAGCCCGTAATTGCGGTTTGAGCTGCAGTTTATCTCTTAGGACATGCAGTCAGAGACCCAGATTTGCCTCTTCATTGCCAAGCTCTGAACCAATACGACTCTCCTCCTAAGAGACATTCCTTTGGTGCAAGTCAGAGGAGAGTTTAACTATCCAGTGGCCGCTTGAGTTGCTGTGAAATAACACTGCGCAGAAAACAACAGCCTCTAAAAAAAGAAGCAGCATTGTTTCAGTCTGTTAGGGACTATTTCAACATTTTTGGGCTTTGTTTAGGTCTGACACTGGTCTGTTTAGGAAGGTAAAAGTTGTCTTGAAGCTTATTTTCCTTTTGAAAGGATTTCCTATCCCATGCCGGAAGGTTAAACACACCCATTCTTCCACAGTTTGCTAAATATTGTTTCTTACTGTACATCTGGGAAGGGAAAAAGAGACCAGGACAGATACTGTTTCAGTCCTCTCCATTTTCCTCAGAAACAGCCCTGAATTTCAAAGCAGAGTCCCTGCTGCCCTTTGTGCTCTTTATTATTTCAAATTTACCGGGTTTGTGCTGACAGTGTGGGGAGTGTTGTGCAAGAGGGGAAGGCTTCAGTGGCTATGTGTAAGCTGCACTTTCAAAGGGATCCTGGCATTTGAAATGATTACTAGAAAGTGCCTCAAGCGCTATATGAATCCTGTTCAAAACAACTGACAATTTACTCTGGAGATGAGTGAGCTAAAGTGCATTTCATTCCTGCTGTGCAGAGTGGCCATCAGAAAAAAAGGCATGGTTACAGGCACATTTCCTTTCTTTCTCCTTTTAGCATGTTTTCTTCCCTCTTCTTAGGCTCTTCTGGGCATTCAGTATGAGGCTCTAAATTAAACTAATTTGAAAGGCTTGGTATGACTGTAGAAGCCATGACCCCCAACATCAGTACTGGTGGTCATTGCATCTTTGGAGTTCACTGCTGTTGGGCATCTGGCACCACTTTCCAATGTCTTTACCCCTATATGAATAGTGTCACAGTATCATGCTCTGGCAGAATATCTCTCAGGTATGTTTCCCAGAAACGCGCTGATAGGTTTTGTGTGGGGAGCTCTTTGGCCCCACTACATCATTAATTATATCCTGGAAAATTTTCTGAGACAGATAAAGCAGCATTCGTGTGCTGTCCATAAATGTGTGTGTTATCTGAAGTATGCTGACTATCCTATTCATTTATGGGTCTGATTATATAGGAAGTGTCAACCCATGAGTAGTGAGAACAAGTTTATTTTAATGCAGCTGATTCCACAACACTGGAAGGATAAGCTGATGTTGACCTTGCATAAATTTTTATTTTTTTTAAAAAAAACCTCTCCTTTAGGACTGATTTACAAACTCTAAGTAGTTTTAGCAGACTCACATTTGAAAGAAGACAGCAACGGACTTACAAACAGACTTACTTTTAAGAATTATACAATTACTGGCAATGTAGGGTAATTTCTTCCGTAGTGCAAATACAGGTCCACATGCCATCTCACTTAGCTTAACATGAAGCTGTCAGATGTAAACGTTATGCAGGAATTGTTAATCCGTTGCTGGACTGTGAAGTAATTTTTCCACAAATAGTTTCCTGCTCTCCAGACCCAGAGTATGTGACCGAACTGCGTGCTAATAAACACAAGGCAGAGGTATATTTATTCTAGATGAGTTCTCTTGCAGGCGAATGCTTAAAAAACCCCCAGGTCATGACTTGACCAGTCACATAGAAAACAATCATTAAACAAAAAAAATGTCTGGAGGTGCCTCTGGAGGGGAGGCATGCAAGGAAGTCCTGTGTGGATGATTTACCTGAACTGACTTGTCAAATGAACGTAATCATTCAGGTTTTTTATGTTGACCAGGCATGCTCTGCAAAGTGTAACACTGCCTAAATGACAGTTTGTCAAAATCCATGGGAAAGAAAAAAAACCATATAGTCTGTTTTTTTTATGCTAGAATTCTCCCTGCTCCCATGAACGTCATTAAGAAACTCATGAATGTGTTCGAATACCATCTGTGGGAAATTGTGTCTTTCACCTGTGACTGAAAAGGCAGACATCATCAAAATTATTTATCACTAAAAGAAAAGCAGCCACAATTTTAGAGGTGAGGCAGGCAGGTACGCTCAACATCATATATCTGACCATTGTCCTCCATCTTGTGAAGCATTTGGAGACAGATAAAAACTAGTACGCAGAATGGTACCGACTTGATTTGGCAGAATTTTACATTTACTTTGTTCAGGGGCAAAATACCCCACTACATGGCAAAGCAATGGGGCATCACCTGCAGAACCTCACTGGTATTTCCTTTCATGTAAAATCCCAGCCAGATGTAGATTACCCGGACTGTCTAGATAAGGTTGGGTTAGATGTCTCTGCCTAAAATTGCAGATATCTCTTTGTTGGGATAGTTCCTGAACTCAAGCAGAATCTTTTTAATTCTCAAGCAGAATTACTTAATTCTGTGATTTAAACCTGACTCAGATGAAATAGCAGAGAGGACCCAACCAGCACAGAGCAAGCTGGGAGGAAAAGCTGCTTCATGGCAAGACGGTCAGTCACTTCTTTCAACACAGGACATGGGAGGAGCCTCTTCTGATGTTTGTGATAGTGTTTAGTGGATCTTGGTTACTGACAGCAAAGTCTGTTGACTAAACACCCATATCTTCCAAAGATCTCATAATTTGTACTCAGAGTTATTCTGCAGTCTTTTCCCCTGTCTCTTTTAGTTCTTTCAAGCAAGTCTGCGAGAACTGAAAGAGTATATGGGAAGCGGGACCAAAAAGGTGTTGTATCCTAACACCATATCGTATTTATTAAGAAAAACTCTAGAGGACTGCTTATATTGAATATTCATTTGTGTGCCTCCACAGTATTAAAGAGACCCGTGACTGCTGATGAACTCTTGATGCCTGGAGCCCCATACGTAAGAAAAACTTTTACGGTATGTCTCCAGTATTTGTCTTTATTTTCTGCATGTTGTATGAATAACGTAATCCAAACAGACATTTTCTGATGGGATAATTAGAGCTTATTTGCATTTGCTAACGCTTGTACTTTCAAATCCCAAACTCCATTATCAGTACTTCCACACATTTCAAGTCTGATTCCGCAGTTGTTTATCCTGTCCTTATGCCAATGTAGTACTGCTGATTTAAATGGACTATAAAATTACATAAAGCCAACAACATTTGTACTCTACAAACTCACCTAGACTTTGTGCTCCTGGTAATACTTGCACTGCAAGGGGATTACCTACCCACATCAGAGTTTTTTACTTAGGTCTTTCTAGAGTATGATGGGATAGAAATTTTGATTCGTATTCACTGTTAGAGAAAGCCTTTCTGTAAAGACATTTTTGAACCTAGTCACTGGAAACATTGCTTTCTACAGCCTCCTAGTTCAACAAAGAAAGTTCTTTAAAAGCAAGGGGAATCACATGAATCGAGCCTTTCCCACAAGTGATACAGCACGTCCTTTTCTGTGTATTGGAAGTATAGAGATGTTGAAATTTTATCTTGAACCATTTAGATGTTGTTTGCTTTAATTTCACTGAGCTGCCCAAAGGTAGTCACGTCCTTATTCTCTCTTTCCAGATTGTCGGCGATGCTGTGGGCTGGGGCTTTGTGGTGCGGGGCAGCAAGCCCTGCCACATCCAGGCCGTGGACCCCAGCGGGCCAGCAGCCGCGGCTGGGATGAAGGTGGGTTTTCAAACTGGGGCGATTTACTGGCAATATTTGTGCTGCTCAGTGAAGGTCTTGAGCTGCCTGTGCGTGGGGAGGGAGAGGGGCTTTTGTTTCCATGGCTGAGGTTCATTGTCTCAGTTTCAGACATTTATGCACAGTGATTTCTGCTGCCTTTCACCCTCTGCCCCCCCACCCCCACTCCATTCCTTTTCTTCTGTCCTTGAGATTCTTCAAGTCCCTTTTTCACATGAAACTCATTCATTCTTTCCAAGTTGCTTTCTTGATCTTTTCCCTCCTCTGGGCACTTTTTTTTCCAGTTGGTTGCTTGGCTGGGTTTGGCAATTGTGTTTTTGGTGGGTTTTGAGGTGGGTTTTTGTTATTTTCACCTTTTTTCCAACTCTGCACAATTTTAGCCATCCTCCTCTTGACTTTGCAATTTCTGTGGTTGTTGGATGCAGCTTTTGGACTTTGCCTATACAGAAGTCATAGAAGTCACAGATTTGTTTAGGTTGGAAAAGACCTTTGAGATTATTGAGTCCAACTGTTAACCTAGCACTGCCAAGTCCACCAAAGAAGACTTGGAAGGACAATCAGAAGAGTCAAAGTCAGACATATCTATTCAAAGTGAAGCTAGCGTAACCCATTGTTCACTGTAGAGAAGTTAAGATTCGAGATGTTTTGGAAGGAGGAATGCACGATACTTTCATATTTCATAAAGTCCTTAAATACTTTCATACCTGATTTAGGAGTAAATAAGTACAAATTCTGTGTGAAGGCTTTTGTATTGCTAATGCAGAGGCCGTTGACTCACCTGCAGGTTTGGATCACGTCTTGCATATATCTATGAATTACTCTCTCTCGTAAAGTGGGAAAAATAAAAGCAAAGCATTTTGCCAAGTACAGATAATGAAATGAACGGCTGCACCTACTCCAGTGTCCAGGCTGTGCCAGACACCAAGATTAAATGATCAGCTTATGTTATGATTTGTTGTGTGGTACCAACAGAGATGAAGGTTTCAGATGTATTGCACATGCAGCCCAGTTTGCCATGAGTTTTGTCCTGCCTTCCAGTTTATCTCCCTTACACCTCACACTCACCCCAGCTGTCTCTTGGCCATATCTCGACACTCACCAAGCTGGGGGCAGCATGGGCTGCCACCGCCCCAGGGATGCACATCCTGCCCGTCACACGATGCCAGACCTGCTGTGGCACCCTCCTTAGCGAGTGCACTCCAGGGGTTTCCTCTCTCTGGCTTTCTGGCTTTTTCTCACAAAGCTTTTAAGAATGTCTTTGAAACATTTACTTTTTCCTGAATACAGGAAGAGCTGGGAGGGGAATGGGAGCTGCAGAGCCTGTTGGTGCAGGCAGCACCCTGACACATCCTGCTGGCAAACCTAAGGGACCTGGAATTTTTTATCTGTTTTATACAATACCGAAATATTAGGTATTACAGTTACAAATTTCATACTAAGAGTATCATTTTTGAAAAGTAACCCTGTCTATAGTTTTAAAATAATAGATTTATTGATGTGTATGCTCTAGATCCTGAACTTGGGAGTTCGGTACTGTACAGCATCTTTTATTCTCTGAATATGGCAGCTAGCAATAAAGCAGATCTATTCTGAAACCTGACTTGTAAAAATAACACTGTGGTGTCATATGTATAATCTTAGAGATTTCACTGCTTAGAGCTGAATATAGTGGCCCTTTGGTTTGCTTTTACTTTCAGTTTCATGCTGTCAGCTCTGCAACTACACACTAGCAAATTTCAGTTAAGCTGGGTTCTTTCATATTTCACCTCTGAAGGTGGCTTTATGTACCAAATTACTGCCTCACATCTTCCATTTGTGCTCTCCGTGTATTCAGGTACTCGGATGGAGTTACATAGGTTTTCCCAAACCATTCAAGACATAAGAATGTAAAATAGTCTGTTATCCTGAGGGGAGCAAACAGTGTTTTAGACAGTAGAACTGTGATACATTGCCTTGAATTCGCACAAAGGAGATACCTGATTATTTGCAAAATGCTATCTTTCTATAAAATCATTTTCAGAGCAGGATTGCACATAAAACGTTATGGCCATATATTAGTAGAGTCCCTATTTAGACTCCAAATTTGGTGCTCCATTTTCAGAAATGCTGAATACTTTTAGCCCCTGGTGAAGTAATGCCAGTTTTCTTTGAAAGTAAGTGTTTTTGTTGAGGTGTTCCCATGGCAATAGGTATGTAAATTATAGTGCACTATTTGAAATTTTAACAAATCTATGACACTTAATCCATCTGTTTACAGAACTCTTCAATCTGGCAAATTTAAAGGAAAGCATATGACAGGCTTTAGATGACAGCTCCTTGAAAATAAACCTTCTCCTGTGTGGAAGCTGCAGGAGGGGCACTTTGAGAGCAGCCCATTGGGCAGGGGAACTTCTGGTGGGCTGGTGCAAGAGGCTTTTGTCTGCCAGCATTGCTCTGAGCGCTACACCAAAGAAGCACTAACAAGGAAAGTTGGCGATGATGAAAAGGGCAAGAATTTGAAGAAGAGCCAAGACTTGGCCTTGCAATTTGTAGAAAAGTTCTTGGCAGTAGCAGCGGGGTTTTTCCTCCTAAAGGAGATGTATCCAGTGTAATTGTTTTTGGAAATGTCTTTATTTGTAAAGCTTGTGATTTTGCACTTACCTCTCTTGGAGTGCACTATATTCCTCTCTTTGCATTACGCTGGACAATTTGTTGAGAGGGGACCACTGCCTACAATCTCATTGTAGGACCTCACTTTGTGCCCTTAAAACTCTACTGTGTATCATATAAAGCAGTAAACATTACAGGCTTAACCTACCTGGAGGACTTTGTGGTGTCTTGCTTTCAGTCTGACTTGACCTTGGCTGGGTTCCTAGCCCACTCCAAAGCGCTGTGAATTGGGAGCCCCGGTAGAAATCTCAGTGAACTGGGGATGGAGCTGTGACCACGCGCAGCGGCTGTGTGGTGGGTACGGCACTGGGCAGCGTGGATGCACGGGACTCTGTCGCACAGATGCACCTCTGCATGGCAGCAATTGCCATCTCGTTATATGTGACATCCTCTTCTGGGGGAATTTTTGGGCAATTTAATTCTGACACAACCCCTACTTGTGCTGTCTGCTGACATGGTGTGACAGGGCGTGATGCTTTTGGCTTTACATCTCGGTACCTCACCTGGGGCTGCTAGATAGGATTACCATATGCAATCTGAGGTTTCAAGCATGAAGCTAAGCAAATAATTTAGTAAATATCTTGTCAATTAGCTTTATTAAAGTATTTTTAGACCTGGTTTGCTGAGGTGTGGTTGCTTGTGACAGTGTTGTGAAGAGTGGGGTTGCTGTAAGCGCACTGACAAGTGGGAGATGGAGGCAAGGAGAGGCTATGAAAGGAGTCAGTGTTGTGATGCCTTCTTCTAAGTTATTTGCAGCTCTGTTTTGCTTTCTGCTGTTTTCAGCAGGGGAAGACAGGATCAGTACAATTTTTAAGTTCCCAAGTTGCTTTAATATTTAGTATTGACTGGCTGCAAAATTCAGGACACTGTGTGGTCTCCCTGCAATTAAAGGAACATAAGCACTACCTGATTAGTTCACAGAGTCCAAATACTGCCACAGTCACAAAATATTATAGGTTTGTAATATAATAAAGACTAAACCGCATGCATTATAGGGTACTGAGTTCGGGAACAAGCAACCCAAAACCATGTGATGTCAGAGGAGTTACCAATTCCTTCAGTTCCTGCAATAGGAAGAAATTTGAACTGTGAGATTCTCGGGAGGCTGAATGTGCCCCATGCTGCAGAGAAACTCAAAACCCACTCCATGGTCCTTGCCAGTCTGACCTCAAAACCGGTGATCGCTTAACTGCTTGACAAGCAAGATAAATCAGTTTAAAAATCCTAAAAAAATAAAATAAATTATACCCCCAGGAAAAAATTGCCCCAATTGTGGCTGTGGCCAGTCTCCCGTGTTTTACAGGTCAGTGAGAAAAGTAAAGAAGCTTGGACGTTGTAAGTGAGAAACTCCTTCATAACTCCCAAAGACAGCCCAGTGAGAGCTTGAAAACTAGGCTTTATAGTATGGAAAGAAGGCACAACGAATATGCCTCCATTTAACCCTCTCCATGAAGCTTAGTGAAGAAAGGGAAGCTCCCTCAGTGTTTGGTGCTGGGGCTCTAACCCTTTACAGCACTGGGGTCATGTTTCAGAGCTAATCAAAGGTATCCGAAGGGTACTTTCACTGTGTCATGTGACTGAGCTTTAAATGAGAAGATGAAGTAGGTTTGGATAAATATTTATACTGTGCACTAGCATATGGTGTTGTTGAAGCAGATGCAATTCAGTCTTAGAATTCTTATCTTATACCAACATGTTACTGGTTGTAGAAAAGCATAAATTACACAAGTTGCCATCTGTTTTCAATTACAGCATGAAAACACTGAGGCAGGTTGGTATTTTCCTTGAGCTGTGTTATCAGCTTGCTGCTGAATTTGATAATTACATTAGAGTGAATTCAGAAGAAATGTATTTGGTAATGTGAACACTCAAAAAAAGTTGCTGAAAAACTGCTTTCATAGCTTGTCCATAAATAGAGAGGCAGCAGGGCTAAATGTGCATAGCGCTGCTTGTAATGAATGCCACTACTGTAGGGCTTGAATATAGAAGTATATATAAGTTTCAAACATGTCTCCATGAGTGCTTAATTTTCTGATAGTATTTAATTATAAACAATAACATAAAGGTCCATTCTCCCCCACAGAAACATGGAAGCTGTATTCAAGCACCTATGACTTTAGGGAAATCTAATTTTATCAACTCTCATTTTGCAAAACCAAAGAAAATTCAAATAAGTTATAACTCTGTCCTTTGCTTTATGCAGCTGTAACCAGAACCTCAGATTTTCTGTGCTACTGTCCATCACGGAGATTGGAGAGAGTGAGCTAAGGAGGGTAGCCATTAGCCTTGAGCATCTTTTAAGTCAAGATCAAAAAGAGTGGTTGTCACAGTAGGACATGTTAAGAGCATAGTAAAAACATAATGGTCAATAGCGTGGATGCTTTTTTTTTTATTTCCCACTTGATGTTTAGAAGAAATCTTTCTAAAAGGCTAAAAAAAATTACTAAAGCAGCCGTGTTTCTCAGTAGCATGATGCTTCAACAGCAGTTGGAACAGATCAAATATTTGTGAATATGAAAATACTCTGCCAGCAACACAAAAAAAAAAAAAAAAAAAGTGTAGTGGTTGGTTGTCCTTGACAACTGTTTAACAGAATGTATAGAAGTCACTGTACTTTGCTGATCGATGCATGAATCTGTGCCTGGTGTTCCTACTCTGTGTCTGACTTTGATTTCTGGTCTGTGGTCATCATTTGCTCAAGGAGTTTGCTAGTAAGCTGTGGTGATGCCTCTGCAATTGTCCCAAAGTTTCCATTTCTAGTGGGCGTGTTTAATTAACCTCAGTGAGTAGTTCCCAGATTTTTTAGAGTGAGCCCCATTACTGGTTTCCAATAGGTTGGACCTACCCTGAAACTGTTTCTCTGTCTGTACTGTGGTTATTGCCATCACAATTATCACAGTAGCATAGTTCTGTGAGTACTGGGCAGCAAACTATATTGCACCATCTGCTCTTGTCTGAAAGTTTTGTGAATTCAGCCCTCTAACCAAACTAGGGGCTTCTTTTGCTGAAGGAAAATGTAATTTTGGGAGCTGCATTGTCTGTCACTGCCAGAACTTTGTCTGGTTGCCAAAAGAAGACAAGGTTTGGCAAATCTCTCCTGTGCTTTCATTACAGAATACTGTAAGTGCAACAAGAGTCCTTATGGCCTTGGTCATCCTTTGCATTAACACACTGTCTTTAGGTTGATTGAAATCATTAAATGTTTTCCCAGCAGTCCCCGTTTCCCCTTGTCATTGAGAATCCCAGTGCAGCTTTGGATGAGCTGTTCATCAGTCTTTCTTTTGCCCCTTTGCTGAACCAGCTCCTCAGTCTGCTTTATTCCTCTTTCGTGGTGGAAGCCCTGTCATTGTTGGACATCTCTGAGCTGGGGGACTGTCCTTGAGACTGTACCAGTGGCCTGCTTGTTGAACGTTCCCCGTGGTGGCCACATGGGAGACACAATTTGGATTTAGATTCTCTTTTTACCCTGTCACAAACCCTCCATGCAGCTACATTGGCCATTTTCCTACCAGAATATGTAGATATTCTTGTAAGGTACAGTGGTAATAGATGGATGGAAAATGCCAACAGATCTGACGTAATGAAAAGGCCTGATGAATTTCAGTATCAGATCTGACGTAATGAAAAAGTCTGATGAATAGATCCATTTCAGTATCAGTACAAATGAAAAATCCACCGGGTTTGCTAAAGTTTCCTTGTGTCTCCTGGGGCTGTGGTTCACAGCGTGTTGTCTAGGTTTCCCAGTCTCAGCAACATGAAGATCCAAATTTACAGACTGGATCTACCGACTCCTGTGCAGCAACGGCACATGGGCACAGAGTCCACTGAGTTTCAAAATGCAGTTTGTACAACTGTCCTCTTTCTAACCACCCTCCTTGCTCTCCTCATGAGAAATTTGTGTTTGTATTGACTCCAAATACTCCCTTTGTGACATCCCACCCTGCCACCCCTGCCCAGGTTGTAACTGTCCTGGGGGTGGAGATTTTCTATTTCCAATGCCACTGTATTCCAGTCTCTACTAATGCTTACCAAAACTCTCCTGTTTTGCTCTGTTTTCCACTAATAAATCATTAGACTCCCAGTATGATATTCTAGTTCTTTTAAAGCCATGATAAAGCTCTTGGCATTTCAGACATGTCAGAATTTCATTCTACATTCCTACTGATTTTGGTGGATTTCCTTTTTTCTGCCTCTTTCCGCACAGAGATGTTTAAGGATCAGTTTGTTTTTAAGGCATCTCTTCCGAAACTCCAGCTGAATGGTTAACTGAAGGTATCTGTGTGCAGGTATCTCTGAGTACCCGGTCACCACCAAGTAGATGGGATGTGAGACTGCAATTGCTTTAATGGACTTCTGTTCTTCTGAGTCGGTGGGCATAAAATAACCTAAAATAAATCAGCCAGCTTTATACTGGACTAAAGACAAGGTGCTGTCAGGTGGCTATCAGGGACTGCTATATGACAAAGAAATCAAAACTCTGCAGCTGAAGAGTCATGTCCCTGAAGTATAGAAAACATGGGACAGATCCCCTCCCATGCAGATCAGCAGCACCAGTGCTCACACGTCGCTCCATCAGGGTGTAAACCACAAGATACACACAAAAGAAAACAGAAGAAAAATACTTATCTGATTTTCAGTCCTGTTTTTGAACAACAGGATCCATGTCAGTCACTATGGAGAAATGAATTAAGGCTTTCCTTAAGGAATTTCCTTTGTGAAATATAAAAGGAGTTGGTTTAGCTTTTTGAGTATAAATTTCACCTTTAATAGCAAATTTGCTTTTTCCCCCCCTAAACTTACAGTACACAGGCTTAGCATGGTTTTACTTGCTTATCCTAGACCTTTGAATTTAGAGATGCAAAACAATATTAGATTTCCAATAACTCTGTGTGATTTTTTTTAAAGACTCTTTTAACATAGAGGGAGTTTTACTGGGCAATAAACTGATTTTTTTTTTTTCTTTACAACAACCAAAACCTTATGCAAATAGAGAAAGTTTCATAAAAGCTCAGAGCTCTTTCTTTTGTGCTCAAAGCAGTGTAGTTGACATTAGAACTGAACTTGTTTCTAGGCTGGTTGCCTAAAACACTGTTGGGCAACAAGTGACCTACTGTACTTGCGTCTATACATTGGCTCCTTCTTATCAATAGCAAATACAATTCAGAAAAAAAAAATTGTCTGCAGGTTTGTAATTGAAGGTCAGTGGATTTTTTAATTTTAATCCCATTATTTTAGTAAAAAATTGGTTTAAAAATGTGAGTTGTGTTGTATGGCAGGATAACCCAGATATCTGAACACCCTGCATTTATGAAACTGCTTTCTTGATTGTTTCTGAAGTCTTACAGCTGTAGCGATTCAGAGAGAGAGAAAGCAGTCTTGGTATCAGCTGCACTGTAAAACAGGGCTGTGCTTGTGTTTTGATACAGCTTCCAAATTCCAGCGTGGTCTATAGCCCATTGAACACTGAGATTTAGTGCCAGCCAGAACAGCTGGGATCTTACCCTTGCTCGAGCTTTCTTTGGCTATTGCAGGTCACTCTTGGGTAACCCAAGCTCTCTAAAGAGAGGATCGTCAGCTGAAAAACTTCTCCCACTGCTGGATCGCTGCAGGCAGAAACCTTAAAAAGAATATTCTAAGTGTCTATAAAACAGACATGAAATTAGAGGCCAGTACAGCAAAATTCTGGTATTTTGAACTGCTTTTGCCCTCAACTGAGGATGAAAAGCATTTTGTATTATTAGCATTAGCTGTAATGTCCCTTGCACTTGAAGCCTTGAAGGGTTCCTCAAAAGCTGTTGGATTTACAGCATCGTGGCTGTCACAGCTCCCTGCCCTGAGTACTTTGGGAATGCTGCTGTTCCCCAGCCGCCTGCTTTGCAGACCCTTTCTCCACATTTCTCCCTGACTTGCCTTCTCACTGCTGGAGACACAGGCTGGCTCCCTTTCATGCTATACGCGAATGATTCGGGAAACGTTGCAGTAAAGCCAAGGCTCTGTGTAGCTGGTCAAACACATGGAAAAACAATTGCACTTTTGTCTGTGCAAACAGAGAGCAGCTGTTTGTCTGAAACGGTGCAGACCGTCCCTGCTCGTTACCCTCTTGATACCACAGGGTGTTGAGGGTACGCAGTGTAGGTCTGACTGCCTTCGTAACTCCCGTGTTTGGGCTTGTTTAGGACTATTTTTAACTAATATTGGCCCTAAATGAACTATATTTAGTTAGTTTAGCCTAATTGTATTTGACCTTGTAAGTAAACTGATATATAGCTTTTATTTCTTTATTCCTTGTGTGGATTTTTCTTTTAGCAACTCTACTTTAGGTATAGATATACCAGAAAAAAAAACACTAAAATTTCAACCCAAATAAAAAGACAATTTTTCTAAGCTAAGGCTCCATATTCTTCTGCTTCTGATGGAGTATTTTGTCCAGAGTTACCTTTAGCCATTTGAGTCATTTAACATTATCAGAGCTGTTCTGTGGTAGGTATCAAATTGCAGTACACAACAAAAATGCTTATAAAGTTAAGGATGCGGTCACTGGTTTGCTTTCGTGATGTGGCCCAGTCCAGCTCGGCTTTACCTAGTGGGTATTTCCCACTAGAACTTAGATTAAGTTAGTCATTTTACACACCAATTCCCAATTAGGGCCATGAGAAGCAGTGACCTATATTTCCCTCCTCCCTATTTACGGAAGGTTTGCATTTCAGGGTATTAGGTCCTTACTGTTATTACCCTCCAGGTATCTACAAATAGCTTTAATTGACCTATGTGAGTAGTTCCCGTTCGCTCTGTTGGCATTTGTCTGACCCCTCAGTCAATCCACTGGGGGAACGCTGCCACCACAGAGCTGAGACTTGTGTGCAGACCGAAAGCTGCCCACACCAAAGCAAGAGCTGTTCTCATGGGCTATTAGGTCAGCTTCTTTCTCCCCTCTAATTTGTCCACTCCTATTTGTGGAGTGTGCACAGCAATGGGTTCATTCTATTCCCAGTAAAAAAAAAAAAAAAAAAAAAAAGACTTAAATTCCCATTGATTCCCGTCAGTGGGGGCAAAGGGAGACCAATCATGAGACCCTTTGAGAATTTGTGACTTAATTTTATATTATGTAAATTATTTGGTTATAGGAGATATTTTATTAGATGTATCTATTTGTTTTATATTATGTTGTTTACTTTCTGATTATTTTTTTTTAAATTAGAGACCCATGAATTTGGAATACTATTAAAAATGCAGTTCCTTTTTTAAAATAAAAAAGAAGTATGTAATTAAATATGTAATGAAGCTTTGCTCAGGCAAACTGTCCATACCATACCACAGCCACAGATCAAGATGGAGAGCCAGAGCTATATGCTCATGTTTGCAATTCTGTAAAGGGAGTTGATTTTCTCTCCTACGTGTTGTATCATGCTCTGCTGGTACCCATTTTCTGACACCACCGAGGGGCCAGTGGGCCAGCTTAACACTGGTGTAAAGACTGAACAAGAAATGTGTCCCTCTGGAGAGAAAATCCTGTGTTTATGCAAGACCTGGATACTTGCCGACTCCCACACCACCCACTCTACAGCCAATTACACATTTGCTAGAGATATTTACAGAGCTGAACACACAGCTGCAATTTATTCTGTTTCATCCAGTAACCTCAGTTATGTTGAAAAGAACATTGTGTGATTTTTTAACCTTCCGGCGACATGCAGTAGGTTTGGAATTGTTAGTCCAGCTTTGATTTGCTAATCCCAGCAAGATTGCAGAAATTCTTTTTTTTTTTTTTTTAAAAAAAAAAAAAAAAAACAACCCAAAAACCCTAACTGGAAACATAACTTTTAGGACCAGTGGTTTTCATCTCCTTTCCTCATTCCAGCATGACAATGTAAATCTTAGCAGAGTGGGAGCAAATACTTCAGTGCTGCCTCTGTTTGCTTTTACTTAGAAGGTTAGCCTTGTGTCCTAGGCTCTTCTGTGGGAGCATGTTCAGCATCTCTGTGGCCTGAGCTCTTTGCTTGAGCAGGTGATTCCTCTGCTTTATGGCTAAGGGCTACCTATTAAATTAGAAGAGCCCCTGCATCAGTGTAAATGCAGGTTCTGTGTGTGAGGGTGTAAAAGAAGTTGAACCCTGTGCCTTCCTCCATTGTTCTGCTTCACATTTCTCTGCGCTTATTCCTTCTACCCTAATACCTATCTTAGCACTGATTTCACTTGGGACTTCTTTTAGTTACTTGAAAACTTCAGCTGCAGTTTACTGGTCTGAGTATAAGCTGCTGCCAGAGAGGTTGATGCTGTCTTCACCTCATTTTCATCTCCCTTTATCCCTTTGCCTCCCACCAGATACATATCTATTGCCTCCTTCCTCCAACCATGTCAGGCACATCAGGGAATTTATTTTGCCTGGAGATAAGTCCTTTCATTTATTTATTTTTGCTGACATGAGATTAAAAGGGAGTGGTACCTGGCTTTGGCACATTGCTCCCTGGAGCTGGCAGAGGGACAGGAGGACCTCGTGGGAGATCTAACAACCAACAGGGCAAACCTGCATGGTCACCTGCTTGTAAATATTCCTTTTTAAATCCTAACTGCAATAAGAAATGCCATTTTTGTGTTCCTTTGTGACAAAATAAAAGCTGGTGAGGGGTCTAGGGAAGAAGTCACATGAGGAGAAGCTGGACATGTTTAGTTTGGAGAAGAGGAGGCTGAGGGGAGACCTCATTGCCCTCTACAGCTACCTGAAAGGAGGTTGTAGAGAGGTGGGTGTTGGCCTTTTCTCCCAAGTGTATAATGACAGGACCAGACGAAACGGTCTGAAGTCACAGCAGGGGTGGTTTAGACTGGTTATTAGGAAGAATTACTTTACTGAAAGAGTGGTGAGGCACTGGAACAGCCTGCCCAGGAAGGATTTTCAGTCACCATTCCTGTAGGTATTTAAGAAATGCGGAGATGTGGCACTTCAGGGCATGCTCTAGTGGCTGAGATTGTTGGGCTGGGTGATTTGTTTTGTGGGTTTTTTTTGTTGTTTTGGAGATTTTTTGGGGGGCTTGCTTTTTTTTTGTGTGTGTATGTGTGTGTATGGTTGGACTTGATCTTAAAGGTCCCTTCCAACCATGAAAATTCTGTGATTCTGTGATTTAGATGAGAGTGTTTACTTTCACTCGTCCCTCAACTCCTTCATATTTCATTTTTAAATTAGATTTAAAAAATGATGCCTTGATTTCCATCTGTTTGCTTGAGAGCACTGTGGTGCTTGGGAGTCAGGAATGGGAGCAGCAGTTCTCAGCATCCCCAGCGGAGCAAGGGGAATGCGAGGGAGGGAAAATCACACTGGAAGCATAACTCTTCCTGTAAAGTGTTGGAAGCTTGAATGTCCCCTTCCTCCTTGCTGAAGGCTGGAAAGCTGTGTTTCAGATGTTACGTTCTGACAGCACCTAAGCCTTCTCCAAATTTTGCTGAAACCTGTCAGCAAGACATGAAAAGCCAAACTTGATATATCACCTTTTTAAACAAGCAATGGTAAAGGAGGTATTTGCTTTTTTTTGCTTTGCTTTTTCCTCCTCAGTCTCAGCAGTTCAATAGCCTTCACAGGTGAGAGCTGTGGCTGTACCACAGGAGTCATCCAGTATTTTTTTTCTGTCTTAGAACTGGCTCAGAGTTTTGAAAAGTATCTACGAAGCGATTGATTTGTTGGGTATTCTGCTTAAGACCTCTTTAATCAGTGAAAACTGCAAAACGTTGATCCATCAGCCTCATTTTGTGTAGGTGGCTGTAAGGAAGGGCTGTTACTGACAACATGGCCTGATACCTAATAGAAATCAGGGTCTGGCATGCCTCATGTAGATTACACAGAGAAAATAGATACTTTTGCTAACCACATGTGGAGAACCTTTCCTCTGGAAGATCGCAGTGAGTTTCAGAATACCATAATGAAACAATTATAAGCTCGAGCTACTCAAACTGGCCAGGTGATCCTGGTCCCTGCAGGATTGTTAGGACATGAAAAAAACCACATTTATTTATAATTACTGAGGCTATCGCTAGAACAGAAATGTAAGCAGGCTGTTTCTCTAATGGATTTCACTTTCATTAACAGGAAAAAAAGCAAAACCACTAACATTGGACTATTATTCTCTTCTTGAAATAGTTATATTGTCAATTCTGCCATCAATTTTATTCTGCAAAATTGTCAAAATATACTTTTCTTTAGACAGCTCTGTAAAAAAATCATACTTAGAAGCTTTTATTTTAGTTCTTAGGAAAACTGCTGAAGAACTTTCCAGGGTTGAAAATAACTCCTATGTTTGCTTGGATTCATCATTCCTACTTGATGTTAATAAGTTTTTTAAAAAAAGATCAAAAAGAAACCAATCCATTTTTCCATGTATTTTGGGAATGGCTCGTCTTAAAGTAAAAAATACCTGTGTGACTTTGGTGTCACAGCAGATGATAAGAAGAAATAATAGTCAAGGGAGTGTGTGCTCAATATCCGATAAATATATATAAATCAGTGTGCATGCAAATTCTGAACGGAGCAAAGGGTTAAATCCACTCTGTGTCATGGTGGACGACTGAGCCAGCCCTGATTTGCACACAGCTTTCCCAGAAACTGCATGTTTCTGTGCAATGTCCTAATAACTTTTGAAGAACCTCGGTTTCAAAGGGATCTGCTTTGCAGCAGGACGTGGCCTGGTTTGAGCTGCCAGCAGCTAGAAATCTGTTTCAGATCTGCACAGAGTCCAGGGGTGAAATCCTGGCTGCTTCAGAGTGAAAGATTAATGCAGGGCTGGATTTCACTCTCTCTCTCTCTAGCGTTTTTTAAGATTTTCCTTCATGCAGTTGCCACATGCACAGTAATATTAGCACCTTCAGTGGAAATGAATGGGTGGCAAAGTGTTCAGCATCTCTTTACACTGTTAACACCTGATGCCAGAGGAGCTCTCAATCGGTGTCAAACAGCTGGTGAAGACCTTGCCATTTGGTTGGCCTTGGTGGCCTTGGAGGAAATTCAAGTGTGCTGGTAAGACTTTGGAGTCTTAGACCTTGCATTGGTCCCCTTATTGCCCAGAAAATTGGGAAAAATATCAGTACTGCTGAAAACCGGTATTTTTGTCACTATCTTTAATGTGTCATGCATAATCTAGCCTTGTCATCAAGAATTTCAAGGCTATGTTGTTTTTGGTAACTGACTTCTTTGGCACCTATTTGATCTGTATTTGTATTTATACTCTTAAAGAGAAAATAGGGGGAAAAAAGCAAAAAAAAAAAACACCACAAAACAACCAAAAGAAGCAGAGTGGATTCCAGATGCTGATCCTGACTCCGACATGTATATGATAAATCCATTGAGAATTCAAGCCTTAACCTATGGCCAATGAAATGGGGTGCACAGATTTGCTGCTGCGGAGAGTCCTGCAGCCACCCCCAGCCACGCTGCCTCCCATGTGGTGGCACAGGCATTCCTGTCCCTCTTCATCCCAGGCTTTTTTCAACATTCAGGTCAAATTACAGCGACTGTGTGATCATGGTCTTACTGTACTGTTCTGAGATATATTATCTGTATACTTTATGTAGCTGTTACTTGCTTTGTCACCAGAGATGAACAGTTTGGCTTAAGGCGTCTGTAAAATTAAATGCCTTTTTTTTGGGCTGTCCCAAAGAACTTTGCCATCATCACTTAAACCAAAATCTGTGGGGGGAATTTCCAGCTCTCCATGATCTTTCCAAGCACCCTTCCAAAAAGTGTGCCTAGAAAAAGAAAGGGTTTTTTTTTGTTTGTTTGTTTGTTTGGTTTTTTTTGTTTGTTTGTTTTTGTTTGTTTGTTTTTTTTTTTTTTTTTATTTTTAATATTATATTGAAAAAAGTCCAGCAAGCGAGGCTTGGCTTCACAAGGACAGGTGAATAAAGCCTACAGCTCAAACAGCATCTGATTTAGTCTAACTGCCAGTCCTCAAATAGTATTCCTGTTGCACTCATAAATATTAAGGTCATCCTGAGGCAGAATGCCAAGTAAGAATTAGTGACAGGTATGCAATGTTTTTATTCAATGATTGGCTTTAAGGTAGTTGTGCAATTCCATGGCCATGCCTGCAGCCTCTGACATCCCTGGGGAGCATCGCACAGTCATCCTCACTGCAGCTCTTGACAAGTGCTCAGCCACCCGGCCCTGGTGCAGGCAGCCCCTGGGAGGGATCAGGGATGGGGTTTGGCCAGCAGACAATTCTCCCCGGCAAGAAAATCAGGGGGTGGGGATGTACATCTCCAGGGCAGCTTGGCAAGACTAAGGAGGGACCGGCAGCCAAATCTTGCCGGGGAGGGAAGAGCAATAACCGTTGAGGGGGAGGAAGGGTTGCACAGCTCCAAGTACAGGACAATCCTGATTTTAGCCATTAAATGTTATGGCAACTAATTATAATTCCTCTTCTTGCCTCCAATCTTCAGTTTGATGACAAATATTTTCTAACTTCTTCAAGGGATAGGTTCCTGGATCCTTGCTGTTCAAACCAAGCTCAAAGTTGAAATTTTCCTTTTCCTGGGAACACCTGGATTTGGTTAAACCCTCTGTATGTACCAGTGAAAACCTGCAGAAAGACAGAGGTGCCTTTTTTGCTATCGTGGCTTCTGTGGGCTGCTGTATGCCAGAGTGGGAAACTGAAATACTTAACAATAAATGTATATTACTGTAGCATTTAAATATTTGAAATTAATTTAAGAGAGTCTTTTCATTTCAGTGTTACTTTATTTAACTGTTTTTGTTTCTGTGGTTTTTGGATTACCACATCCTGGCCAACAAAATGGTCGGAATTTATTCTGGGCTTTGTCATTTCTTGAAGTCTAAGGGATAAAAATGGATGCTTATCTCCTGTCAAGCCCCTTGGAGAGCTATGAGGAAATGAGCAATAAAAGGCTCTTTGAGGCTCTTTTAACTTTAGTTTATTATCTATTGGAGTTGCTGATGTGTGGAAACCAACAGACAAATTTTACATGTTTATAGTTACAAAGCCCTTAACAGCTGTAGCTATGAGCTGAGCACTTAGAGCTTTTTGAAATGTGTTTTTATAAACGTAACATCTAATGATAGTGATTTTGTAAACCAGTCTCCTTAAGAAAATTCCTGAGATGATAATATGTACATTGATATACTCAGCAGGACTGGTTTGTGGGTACTCACTCGCTTCTGCTCATTTTGTAACTCCACCAAGAGAGCAATGCACGATGTGGGCTCTTTTGGGGGGCAGGACTGATGATGGCCAAAACGCCTGCTGGCCATCATTTACCTTGCTGGATGCAGTGCGGGATGGAAAACTGGGATTGGTGGAAGAAAACTGGGTGAAAAAAGGCCCTGAGCATATGACAGGGCTCAGGACTGTGCAAACCTCGTCAGGACTGGAGGATGCAGGAAATGGCTCCACATTTCTTTATCCCTGTGGGAGCTGGATCTGGAATTTAGAGAGACCCATCCCCTGGGGGGCACTGGCCAATTGATGGCCATGAAGAGAGCTTTCTACCCCCAGGATGACTGGCTCTTTTTTATCATCTCCTGTGCCTCATGGATCTTTTCATACAATTTTAGGACAGAAGTACACTCTTCTGTGCCTTCTCTCCCAATTTCTCTTCTTGTCTGGCTCAGGTGGATTTTTTGCATCTAATCCTGTCCACTGGAATCGTAAAACTAATAAGCCATTTGGATCCAGTGCAGAGGACGGCACGAAGGGGGCTGTTCTCAGCTATTGCAGGTGAATAGTATTGCCAAGGGTATACATTAAAACAAACACATTGAGAATGCAGACGTGTCAACTCTTGTTTTTTGCGTAAGAAATTCACTCTTTGGCATCCAGATTGCTGTTCACTGCTGCGGGGCCTGTACCATCCACATTTACACCATTGCAGCCTTGGTGTGAGTGGCTGGCCAGTCTGGAAAGTCTGTTCCTCTGCCAGGGACATTCCCCGGAGACCCCCGAATGCCCCTGACATGATCCAGCACACAGATTTATCCATCACACGCTTACATGCCTGTCGCCAGCCAACCGTGGGTCCCATGCATTGGGATTCTGGTAACTCAAGAAGGCTGAGAATATGCAGCCGTAAAGCAAACGTCAGCTACTCAACTTCCAAAAAATGCATTAAGCCAGAAGAGACAATGTTATTTCTGCACGTCTGTTTTAAATCAACCCAAATATTATTCTGGAGCCAGAGCTATAATTCAGTAAAATTTGATACAATCCTGGAAAGCCATAGAAAGTGTTAGGAAATACTGCTGGAAGTTGAGATCTATAGATACTGCATGCCTCTTAAATACTAATTCAGGAGCAATGCAGAGGATGATAGGTTACCTTTTCAACCAGTATCTTTAAAATTCAGAAGGCTTTGTTTGCATGCAAAAACTGAACCATTTTCCCAGTGCTACTTGCAGCTGAAAGAGCACATGAATGTATAGGAAAGATACATCCATACTGCCATGGAAGCTGGCTACGCGGTATTGCTAATTGCATTACTTCGATGATCATTTAGGCTGCCAGTAAAGCTGACTTTCTGGATCTTCAGCTCTGCAGAGTTCTGAGGGTAAAGAGTAAGGCGCAAGGGAGAGGTCTGCCCTACCCTCCCTGCAGGGGCCGCTCGTCCTGTGCAGAGGCTCTAAGGAGCAGAGATTAAAATCACTAGTGGCTTTTTTGATGGAATGTTACATTTTTGGATTGGCTTTGCTTCCTCTATAATTTTCCTTAAAAGGAACACTGATAGCTACATTCTGTACATTTTGCACAAATACAAACCGAGTTTCACTGCACGTTTCACTCGAGAGCGAAGGTGGCTGAAGTTAAATGACTTGGCTTGTGAGAAAAATTGGTTTTAGAGCAAGCATTGGAGGACACCCAAGCTGCTTCCCACCTCTTCCTCATGCACTTCTGGTTGTATTTCTGCCTAAATAGACAAGGTAAAAATATAAAATAAAGAATAAAATTTTCTAGTGATACTCTCTTCATAGCTTCTTTCTTACAGACTCAAGATGACCTATGAGTGAGATAACCTTCTAGTGAATCCATTGTTTTCACTGAAACACCAGGATGGTATTATTGTTGCTTTGTGCTCCATATTTTTATCATTACATGCACAGATCTAGACACCACAAATTTTTTGGCCTTTTTATCAAATACTATAATGTCATGATTAGATACAGAGAAGGCTGTATCAGCCTTCTCAGCTGATACAATGTTTTTACAGCTTTTTACAATGTTCATGTGACCTTTTCTCTGATTAACTCTTTTAAGATAATCAGTACTCTTGGTCAGAATATTTCTGACTAAATGGCCTCTGATGATACAAGACTTTCAACGTTTGAATTTGTGCTGGCTTTTAAAAACAAAATACTAGCATATTTAAATGAATTAATGAGCCAGACTTGCTGAAGAAAACCAAAACCTGTTCACAAAAAAAGTAAAAAGGACTAAATCTCTCTAAGAATATCTCCTGAAAATGGCAGTGACATTTTAATCCTTCTTAGTACTGACTTAATCTCCATGGAATCACGGAATTGTAAGAGTTGGAAGGGACCTCTAGAGATCATCTAGTCCAACTCCCCTGCTAAAGCAGGGTTGCTCAGAGCATATTACTGAGGACTGCATCCAGGCAGGGCTTGAAGGTCTCCAGAGATGGATACTCCACAACCTCCCTGGGCACCCTCACCCTAAAGAAGTTTTTTCTCATGTTTGAATGGAAGCATTGATAAGGTCACCCCTCAGCCTTCTCTTCTCCAGGCTCTGAGTCCCAGCTCTCTCAGCCTTTCCTCATAAGGTAGATGCTCCAATCCCTTAATCATCTTTGTTGCCCTCCGCTGGACTCTCTCCAGTAGTTCCCTGTCTCTCATGGACTGGGGAGCCCGGAACTGGATGCGGCATTCCAGTTGTGGCCTCACCAGTGCAGAGCAGAGGGGAAGAATGACCTCCCTTGATCTACTGGCCACACTCTTTCCTATGCAGCCCAGGATTCCAGTGGTTCTCTTGGTGACAAGGGCACACTGCTGCCTCACAGATAGTTTATTATCCTCCAAGACCCCCAGATCCTTCTCCTCAGAAGTGCTTCCCAGCAGGTCTGCCCCTCACCTATACTGTTGTCTGACATTCTTCCGTCCCAGATGCAGGACCCTAAACTTGCTCTTGTTGAACTTCATTAATTTCTTCTCTGCCCAGCTCTCCAGCCTGTCCAGGTCATGCTGGATGGGGGCACAGCCCTCTGGAGTGTCAGCCAGCCCTCCCAGTTTGGTATCATCAGTGAACTTGCTTGAGGATACACTCTGTTCCCTCGTCCAGGTCATTGATTGGCCTTCTCTGTGTCTTCCACCACTAAGGCACCCACCTCATTAATCAGTGGGCCTACATTTTCCCTAGTCTTCCTTTTTCTGTTGATATACCGAAAGAACCTTTTCTTGTTATCTTTAACTGTAGTGGCCAAGTTAAGTTCTGCTTATCTTCTACTTATTTCCTAGAATTTAGATCCTTTGGATTCATGTTGTACATGAGGAGGTTTTGGCACTGGATCTAGTGAAGTCATCATCCAGCCCTTGCCCTAAGCCTAGAAACATGATGCATATTTTTACTGTGACTACCAAGAGATCTCTAAAATGGTTTCTATGAAAGTGTTTAAGACAGTCTAAGGATAACAGACTCTTTACAAAGGCCAGAGCTGCCTTGTCCCATATTGTTTGAAAAGCACAACATTGCTATCAGAAAATATCATTATTATAAGAAAATTATCAGTTATAAGAAAAATAATTGATGCAGAACTTCAGAATTCCACAGATTTGAAAGTTGCAGTGATATTTCAAAACAAAATTATGGAAAAATCAATTTCCAGATTAATTTTAAGACATGGGGTTTTTTTACTGAGTGATGAATGACATGGTGTGAAGAGTTCTGGAGGTTTTGCATGCTCAGGGTTGATAGTACATCTGTGTAAATAACCCTGCTGCTCACTTTTCTCCACAGGTTTGTCAATTTGTTGTATCTGTCAATGGCCTCAACGTTCTCCATGTGGATTACAGGACAGTGAGCAACCTCATCCTGACGGGCCCTCGAACAATTGTGATGGAAGTGATGGAAGAAATAGAATCTTGAGAAGGAAAAAAACCTCTTACTGGATATTTTTTATGAGAGAAATTGTGACAACCATGAAGTGGCATGACACAAGGAGGCAGAATGTTGCTGTGTCTTAAATAGATGATTTTGCTTTTAGGGGAGGGGGCTCTCTTTCATTTAACAGTAATAGCACTGGCGATCATGCTAAGAAATGAACAATAGATACCAGCATATTTTCACTAAAGACTTTTCTTTGCCCAACAGAGACAAGGTTAAGGTCTTTAGGTTGTCTGTCCAACCACGTCTGTATTGGTCAGAATGGTTTCCCACCTAAGAGACATGCAGGTTTCCTCACAGTCCACCACTGAATCAAAGCACTTTGGGAGGTGAAAGAACCAAACAATGTGGACATCACAGGTGGCTTGCATGGCATATGTACGCTGGTGAACATCCTCCTGGAGTCCAGCTTTGTCCCAGGCACACATGCTGTTGCAGTTGCTCTCTCCTTGGGCCAAGGGACAGCTGACTAAATGCTGGCTTAATTGCAATCAAACACAAACGAACTGGAAATACATGAAAAAAAGGTGTCCATTCTCTGTAGAAGGCACCCTGGTATGAATGTTTGGTCCTGAAAGAATACGCAGATTAGTCTAGAAAAAAAATCATGCAAATGGGAAAGCGTGTGGTACTTGTACAAAGTCTGCCTTTGAAAATTGGGCTTTTTATTTAGATGCTTATGCACTGGTTTAGGTGCTCAAGTATAAAATATTGATTTGGGGTTTTTTCCTTATCTGTAAAGGAAAAGTGTCTCAGCCTGGCTGTTTGCCACTCGGGAGAAATTTTGGACACCTTTATTCCGAGAAGAAGAGCAATATTTGGCAAGTTGAAGTGGGAAATTCAGAGTGTTAGCATTAGCAATGATACATCCAGAGGCTCCAGTAGAGAAAGTACACTTCAAATTGAAGCAATGTACTCGAATATACATTAAAGCGTGTTAGCACTTTCCAATCATCAAATGTTTTGCCAACTACAGACTTGCCACATCAGTTGCATTTGACACTAATACTAATAAAATATTGTATTTAACTGACTCTTACTCTTTTCCAAACAGCAGGATTTCTTCATTGAGGAATTCATGAAACAAATCTGTTAAAACAATTTATATCCAAATTCCATATTCTGCAGAATTAGGTGACTCCTCAGCTTGATGGTAGTTGGATTTTATGGGTTTTATTTGATCTTTGAACTGAATACATACATCTTTGTCTGCAAAATTATAAATATAAATTGCAGAGTTACTCTGCTGTCTAAATTTTGCAATTAAAGCTTGACTTTCTAGATAATACCACAAATCCTTCAGTTTCGGGGTGGGGAAAATATTTTTTCCTCAAATAATTTTGAAATATGTTTTATATTAAAAATTGTTCTCACTAAAAATACTGCTCCTGCAGTGTGTTTTTCACTCATTCGAGCACTTTTACAACAGAGATACAGCAAGTCTTCAAAATCACACGTCTGCAGCTTTGTACTTAGAAGTCCATGTGTTGTTTCTGATACAGTATATCCATGGTTGATTTTACACTATGAAAACTTCTTGTGTTCCACTAATGTGCAACACTGCGGGGAGGTATAAACCCACAACTCCTAACTTGATACTTACCAGGCACAAAAGTGTTTGGAAGATTCTTCCAAAGTGTCAGTTACTGTGATGGTTGTTTATCCCTATTTTACCCCAAAATTTTTTGGTACACATATATAACCCGTAGCAGATTATATTCCAGAGTTCATCTAAAATAAACAGTTCAGCACCTAATGTTATATGAGATTGTAGCAATGTGGATAGTATCCACTAAGAATGGTTGAAAAAATCCTGTTGTCCCAGAAATGTCCCAGTATGCTAGAACTTTTTGATTTTGTGAATCCAGGAATGCTTCCCCAAATACTTCTGGTTTCTTTTCTTTTTTTTCCCGAGTTGTTTTGGTGGCATGGTTGGTATATACTTTGTACCCCTTTAAAATATAAATTCTACATGTTATAGGTTAGGGTAAATATTAAAATGTGCAGGATTTTCTTAGCAAAATGCTAATGATTCTCTCTAATGCCATCATGGATTCTTCTGTCTTACATCTCTTGCCTTAGTTAATATTCTGCTACAAGTTCCCCGTAGCTTACAGATAATTAAGAAACTGGGTCAGAATTTAGCTTAATAATGCATCAGAGAGTGCACTTTAGACTTCAGCAAAAAGAGTGGGAATGGGGGCAGGGAGAAGTCTGTGCGTATCATTGTGTTACAGATTGGAGATGGCATTTTCATTTGCAAGATGCATTAGTCTCTATCACAATTTGAGCACCATTACTCGCCTGCTGTTTAATGGGGATTTCCACATTGTGTTCTCAACTTGATTGGCAATCCGGAATTTAATTAATTCTTTCCTTCTTCAGTGTGACAAAGGTATTCAAATTATTCCTGCAATGAATTTTTGGAAAAAAAGGATAAGAAGTTAACAATTAAACTATGAAATGCATCGTTTCCAATTAAATTGTGCAGTTTGTTTGCATGTAGTGATTCATACCTTCTGAGACATCCCGCAGGCATCAAACTCTCATGTGCTTCAGAGGGCACAAAATTTGGAATATAACAGAGCACCTTCCTTCCTGAAAAGTAACAGGGGAAATGTGAGATTATTCACAGAAGTGAGGATTTTCGAGAGGTGCATGAATATCACAGTCTGGACTGAAGCAAGAAACCAGAAAGGAAAAAAAAAAGCCTGGCATAATGAAGTAATAACTTCATTAAAAATACAGGTGTTTTTGTAGGACTTACTCTCTAATGTGATCACATTTTTGGTTACCATAGGTCTTAGGAGATTCTCTAATAAATCTTTATGCCTTAATAACACAGATTACTGCCACTCTTCAGCACATGTACATTTGCAAGTCATTTATGGAACATCTTCAGTTAATCAAATTCAAGTAGCAGTTAGGCTAATTGGAGCATTAAGTCAGTGCAATATTTCTCCTGTTTTTCTTCAGTTGTGTTTCCTGCAAGATATGTAATTTTGATTATTAATATCAGATACCATATGTTTACTATTTTCTCAGTGTTCTCTTCCTTTTCTCATTATATACTCACTAGTAATTCCAGAGTGCCAGAGACACGTCAAACACTGTCCCACAACTACTGGTTTAATGGTCAGCATGTCCCCTTAGCATGGTCTAGACCTCGGAAAAAACTGCCCAAGTGTAGTTCAGAGAATAAATAGCGTTGAGATGAGAATTTGAGGAGTAGTGCAGGCTTCGTTGTGTCACTCAGCCTTAGGACCAGAGGATGGTCCCTGTACCCATTTGATGTATGAACGTAGACATTGACAAAGAGAAGTCTGAGGATGAGGAATTAAAAGAGAGTGACTGATTTCTTTCTTCATCTGCACTGGCAACTATGATGCATGGAGGTTTCCTTTTCCCTCTGGATGGAGAAGGAATGATCACATTATAGGGTAATGCTCTAAAAATTTTAATTGACACTGGGAATTAAATCCTACTTTTATGTTAAATAAAACTTTTATGTTAAAAATAACTTTTATGTTAGAAGTTATGTAATAAGAATGATTCTAATTTTAGAGACAGGAAAAAAATGAGAAAATACGGTTTGCACAAATGTTTGCCTAATGCAAGCCAGACTGAGAAATCAATTGTTGCAATTATGAGTATTTTCTTCCCAGTGTATAATTAGAACTAGACCACTTGTATAAGTGAAAAAACATGTGTATGTCACGTGTAAGTAAAGCGAGACCACATCACTCTTCAGAAAAACTGAGAGAACTTCTAACCTTTTACAATGAAACCACCATTACAGGTTTCCATAAATCACTTTTTAAATGTCTTTCATCTTGTGAGTGATGTGGCTTATATTTTTCACTTTTATATGTGCTACTTATAAAAGCAGAAATAGTAACTGCTAATGTAAAACTGTAAATACTAGTGATTTATGGACATACATTGTTTTCTTTCCTATTCTTCTAATTCTTTTGCCACCTAGATAACAATCATCCTACTTTCTGCTTCCAGCTCAAAAAATGGTTCTTGAAAGTCTTGGTGGCCCTGTTTATTTTGGCATTTTTACTTGTCTGTTTTTGAGGGGCTCTTTGTCACAACCATCATCACTAGCTTTTCATAAATTATCAGTGCTTATTGATTAATCCTGAGATTTCAGGAAATGGGTGAACTAGCTGCTGTCTTACTATTAAACGATAAGTAACATAAAAGCAAAGTCTTGAGGTAAGAGAAAAAAATAAGGTTACCATAGTCATAGAATCATAGAATCACTGAATTGTTTTGGTTGGAAGACACCTTTATGATCATCACGTCCAGCCATTAGCCTAACACTGCCAAAACCACCACTAAACCCTGTCCCTCAGCACCACATCTACACATCTTTTAAATACCTCCAGGGATGGCAATTCCATCACTTCCCTGGGCACCCTGTTCCAATGCTTGACAACACTTTCAGTCCTAATATCCAATCTAAACCTCCCCTACTGCGACTTGAAGCCATTTTCTTTTGTCCTGTTGCCTATTACTTGGGAGAAGAGACTGACTGTCACATCGCTACCATCTTTTTTCAGGCAGCTGTAGAGAACGATAAGGTCTCCCCTCAGCCTCCTTTTCTCCAGGCTGAACAACCCCAGCTCCCTCAACCACTCCTCATAACACTTGTTCTCCAGACACTTTATCAGCTTCATTGCCCTTCTCTGGACTTGCTCCAGAATTTCAACTTCTTTCTTGTAGTGAGGGGCCCCAAACTGGACACAGTATTTGAGGTGGGACCTCAACAGTGCCCAGTATAGGGGATCACCACTTCCCCAGTCCTGCTGGCCACACGATTCCTGATACAGGCCATGATGTTCTTGGCTGCTTTGGCCATCTGGGCACTCTGCTGGCTCACATTCAGCCAGCTATTGACCAACACCCCTGGGTCCTTTTCCACTGGAAAAGGACCCTTCCAGCCACACTTCCCCAAGGGAATAAAATCCATTTGAAGTATAAATACCACTGCATCTACTCTTCATAAAGCTTCTTGTGGTTCATAACTCAGTATGGGCCGTAGCTTTTATGGGCTTTCTCAGATTACAAGGAGAAAAGCTGTGAGATCTCCCAAGAGCGTTGTTTTCCTCCTGTTCTCTGGATGAGCCTCCACAGCATTCAGGGAATACTACCTCTTACCTGCATTTCTCAGACAAACCTCCATTGAGCCTTTTCAGGAAAATTTTACCCGAGTAAAATCTGCAATATGATGCCTATTACTAAATTGTAGCTGGAAAATACATAGTATGTACAAACCATTAGTTTTTGCCAAAAAAAAAAAAAAAAAAAAAAAAGTTAGCTAGTTTGAAAATTCTTGTTGATGGTTTTAAATTAGAAAGAAAATAAGTGTTGAACCCAGAAGAGCACCCATCAGGCAGGTGCTGTGACAGGGTGTAATATGGAAAGTTTTTTGTCCCATTACATTTCTTAAAAGCATCAGAGAGCAATGACTAAACTAACAATTCACATTCCCAACCCTGTCTGCTCAATAAGAACAGAGTTGTAGTTACTACTTTTGCATTTAACAACATTCAAGCATAAAGTGCAGTAGATAAGAACATAGTAGAGACATGTTCTTTTTGTGAAATATTTCAGTTTCAAGTATAACAGCTACCGTCAAAAAAAAACCATTTCCTTTAAAGAAACAATTTTCATTTACATTGTAAAGTAATTAAATTTTTTTTCATGGAATCGCAGACTTGTCAGAGTTGGAAGGGACCTCTAGAGATCATCCAGTCCAACTCGACTGATAAAGCAAGATTGCCCAGGGCACATCACTCAGGACTGCACCCTGGCGGAGCTTGAGAATCTGGAGAAGGAGACTCCTCAATGCCCCTGGGCAGCCTTTTCCAGGGCTCTGTCACCCTCACCCTAAAGAAGTTTTTTGTCATCTTTGAATGGAACTTCCTACATTCCAGCTTGTGCGTGTTGCCCCTCGTCCTGTCACTGGGAACCACTCAGAAGAGTCCAGCCACATCCTCCTTCAACCCACCCTTCAGATACAACTATTAATAAGGTCTCCCCTCAGCCTTCTCTTCTTCAGCTCTCTCAGTTTTTCCTCATAAGGCTTCAATTTCCAAAATCTCTATAAAATATTTATACGTATGTGTGAACACCGCATGACTCAACTAAAACTAAATACACACACAGATAAGCACTCTTGACTGAACAACTGCTTTGTCAATGGAGTCCGGCAATGGGGCTAAACCGAGCTCTTAATGTTTATTACCAAAAGTTTAATTAAGCGTGATGTTGAGCAAAGCCTCGGAAATATTAAGTGATTCCGCTCGGAAGAAGTGCTTTGTAGTCTGCAGGATCAGGAAGCCATTTGATTTCTGTTCTCTAACAGCCTTGCTTTAACTCCAAAGTATTTCTACAAACAAGATAAGATTTTCTTTAAATTCATCTCAATATTGCAGATGGAACCCACTTGCTTTTATCGGTTAAGCTGGAAAGAAAGAAGCATGAAAGTGTTTAAGATCTTAATGTTACATTTTCCTGTTGCCTGTTTTGTTTTATAATCATTGTCAGCCCAGCTGCTTTTGAAGATAACTTGCTGCACCCTTTTGTTTGTTACTGCAGCTTGGGATGTGTATGCTTTGTTTGTTTTGCCAGAATCAACAAGATCCTGTTGAATATTAAAAAAAATCAGTATTTCATTTTCCATTACACTCTAGCAGGCAAATCGTTTGTTACAAAATAGACCTAAAAGAAACATTTACAAAAGGATGCTGATTTACTCTCTAAAGTGTTCAATTTCCATAATAAAGTATGTATTTCACTTTTAAAATTTTGTTTCTTTTCCCACTAGACATGTATCTGCATGATGGTATTATTGTTCATTCTCCTAAGAGATTATTTTTTGAGGGTTACTGCCTCACCTTCCTGGTAGCCGCATCAGTATTCCATTCCAGAGACCATTTAAATATAAATCCTCTTGACCTCATCTTCCACAGAGTCACAGAAAGAAATCCTCTCTTCTGGTTCAGTTGGAAATTGTGTTGGGAAGATAAAGGCAGAGAAAACATTCACCTTAATTCTCTTTTTCTTTTTTCTGCAAAACACAGACAACACTGTCTTCACGTCCAGATCTTCAGGAAGCCGCATAATACAGGAATGGAAATTTTATCATTAGGGTCAAATTGTCCACGCTTTGAAGGCTCTTCAATTATACCCTTTTCCAGTAGTTACCATGATTAACTCCTAACAATGGGTTTGTAATTGCAAAGATGACCTTTGGCATGTGGGCTATGAAGTGCTTTTATCCACAGATAATTTGAAAAAGCACTGCAGCAGGGTGGTGGCATCTACTTCTACTTATTGACTGGAATCTGAACTCAGAAACCATGGGCTTGGTTCTGTTGCTCAGACATAAATTTTGAGTGCCGTCAGAGATGCTTTAGGGTATCTGAGACATTCTTATGGGACAGAGAGGACCTACAGGGAAGCCCAAGCCCCTTGAAATCACATCTAGAAACAAAGTCCCAGGGGATGTTTTAAATACTGTAGGGTACTTCAGATGGCACTGGACACCTATATGTCAGTGACTGAATGACACCCCAAATAACCACCACTTAATATCAGCTAATTCAACTGTCTGACTGCTGGTTATTTTATTTCAGTTACCCAGCTGTATATTCAATTAGTGCTGTTGATGGGGAAGAACTTCCTGGCTGCCCAGCCAACTCTCTGAGAACTTGTTGCACAACTGTATCGTGCAGAACTGACTGGGATGATGTGTGATTATTACGTGTGCCAAGAAATGCCTCTCCTTTTCTTTTCCTCTTACACATTTTGTCAAGCTGCAAAGTGGCCTCTCACCCAAGGATGGCTTTGCTCCTGAATTGTCTATCACCGGTCAAGGGGAGCAGATACAGTTGAGTCGTAATCCATATATATATGATCATACATAATGATTCTCTGTGTGTTTCAGCAGACTCTTCCAGCTTTTGGGGTGTTATTGTTTTTAAGTTGTCCTAAAAAGTACTGGTTTCACTCAAGGAGTCATGGCAAGGCAGCAACCTGCTGCCATTAGGGAAATGAGATCATAAGAAGGAGCAGCAGCTGAGTATTTCCACTTAAACTCAAGTTTTATTGCACTGTTTGCAGTGCAACAGGTATTGTAACTCTCAGGTGTTCTGAAGTATTTATATACCCCCCATACCCTCCAGTGATAGCTTTCTCTACTATGTCCCTTGCACCACAGCCCATCACCTACCTCAGCATTTGACCTATCACCTATCTCAGCCCTTGGTACGAGGGTAGGTTCTGCTCACTCCCTGTAGCAGAAGGGCGACCGAAGCAGTGTCCAAAACTGAATGAGTAATTAAAAGTGAAATTTATAGAGAATTTAGGTGCTGACACTGAAAAATAGTTCATCAAAAATACCTGTTAACCCATACATGTGTTTAGAAGGTCATTAGTATTGAACATTTCACCAGTAGTTACCTAATGTGCTGTGACTGCTTGTCCTGCTGCCTGGCTTATACATCTTCCTGTTCAATAGGCTTTACAACCAGTATCACATCCTCAGGAGCTGCACTCCCACATCCACTATTCTCCAGGTGTCAGCAGAGGAGCTCCTAAAACCACAGCAGAGAAGGTGAATCCCCCACACACAACCCACACAACAACCCTGTGAAGAAGCAGAGCTGAAACTTGCTCTCTCAAGACTTTGGCCAGTTTGCTGCCCCCTGGACAAGGCTTCTACTCCATGGACTTCAGAGGAGAAGCAAGGCACACACCCTCCAATGCAGAGAGACAGCAGTCCCCTATATTGACTGCAACTCCTGGGCTCCATGGCTGTGGAAAAATATTATGCCTTATGTATAATCTTCTGTAGCTGTAAATGTTATTTGCAACCTCATGTGTTCAATTATGGCAGGCTCTCGTCACCAGTGTGCCAGGTTTCCCTCATGTGCAGTCAACCTGTGAGCTCCTCAGCTCCACAGTCCTCTCCAAGCTTCTCCCCAAGCTTCCCTATCTCCCAGCCTTCCTGAGCAGCAACCCTCAGGGCTGCACTCCCCAGGCTGCTGGCTGAGCTTGTAGACAGCTGGATCAGGCCCTGGTCCCTGGGTGCTGCCAAACAACGTCTTGGCATGTGGGAGGACGTGGAGGCCAAATGACAGGACGCCGCCTTGCGAAGTGTCCCCGGGCCGCACAGACAGGGCCATGTTTACCCAAGTGAAGCCACAAAAACAGTCTGCGGTTGGTGGGGAAGCTGGTTGGACAAAACACATTCGATAGCACATTCAGTTCAGGGCTTGATTTGTCCAGCACATTCCTGCCTATCGCTAAAAAGCAAGCGTTGGGAAGCCTGCAGGTTTTTCAGAGGAATAACATCATTGCTAAATAATGAGTATCGCTACAGATCATATGATATTTTTAGCAAATTGACATAAGTGGGAATTTGTAAGTATGACATGTTAACATCCTTTGAACTATGACAACTGTAAAATGTGGGTTTTGCTCATGTAAAGACTGAATTATGAAGAGTTCAGATGTTTAGCTTTACCTCTACTGATAATTCTATTACTGACATTAATCACATAGAGAAAGCCATATAAATCTTACACTCTCACTAAGCAAGTAAGGAAAATTAACACTAGTTTAACAAATAGTGTTGAAAATTCTTTGAGAATGCAGTGAGGCAAATGACAATAGTGAATATAAATATTTATGATGAGCTTCTGTTTTATTTACCCACTTGGGAATCAGGAATGTTTCCATTAACTGTACAAAAATGTCACTTGATTATAAGAGTAGAAGCAAAATTACAGTCTGACCTTCTACTGGCAGGTTGATTCTAAGAGCAGAAAGATAAAAGTCAACTTGTGTTTAGGAAATACAGCCTTGGTTTAATATGGAATATTATTGAATGTGAGAAGGATGGATTTGGCTATGATAATTCTGTACATCACTCTAGGAAAAAAAGACAACAAAAAAGAGGGTGGATGCTCATTGTGACTATGCCAATACAGAATTTTGCTGCTCTACTGATAAACGAGGTGGTTATTCAGCCTCATGAAAGCACCAGGTCTTATTCAGGCACTTATTTTAATGGGCTACTTTAAGTATGGCACACCGGGCTCTCACCTAACACCGTGAATCCAGAAATGAACCACAGGACTGCACGCTTACCGTGTTGGTTGGTTTGTTACTCCGTTGAGAGAATTTTATAAACTATAAAATATTTTAGAAGTTTTATGAGGAAAATTTTTGAAAATTAAGAGAATGTACATAGTAATCTGAGTTTACTTCCCCTGTCTTGTGGTTGTAATGCTTCCTTAACATGGAAAAAGGCCGTGGGTGGAATATTTTTTAGAAGATAAAATCCACACAGAGTGTATTACACTGGAGAAACAAAGATGTTCTTTGCTTTTTCCAGTTATGTCTTATTTTTTTTTTTTTTAGAGTGCAGGCAATAACTACTCAAGTTTTTCAAACTATCAGCAGATACAATGCAAAGAAAACAAACTTTAGACTGTAGAGAAGAGCAGAAACATGATTTTAGAAAATGTATCCTTATGCTTAACAGTTGATGTCAGCAACAAAATGCACTGTTACTCACATGTTCCTCTTTTACTGATACAGCAGAGAGGCAGCTAATGGACAGACATCTGGATGGCTCTGCATTACGTGGTAGACAGGGAGAGATGCTGTGCATGAGCAGAGCCTGAAGCTTCCCTAATTTCAAAGGTGCTTCTAGGTCTCTTTGAAAGTTCACTTCATCTTCCCTCTTCCCAAGTTCATCTCTTTGAAAGTTCACTTCATCTTCCCTCTTCCAAAGTTCATCTCTTTGAAAGTTCACTTCATCTTCCCTCTTCCCAAACAAGGAGTTTCATTCTTGATTTCAATGGAATACAGTGAAATCCCTGCCAAGTTGCTTTTACCATTACATAGATTCAAGTCCTCATCATAGACTCCTACAGTTTGCATCTCAGGTCCAGTAAAGAATTATTTTACTGAGGAAGGCTCATTGTCCCAATCTCCCACCCTTCTCCTCTTCAGTTTCCCAGGCTGGTGTCTGAACAATGATGGAGAGCAAGGAGGAGGAGAGGGGAAGCTTTCCAAAGTCTAATGTCAGTCAAAGAACAGTCTGATGTCTCTACGGAGACTTACCTGTGCTATATAGGAGATAGGGAGGCTAATTATTCCTTTGGCTGGCATAGGGAAAAAAACCTGAAGAGCATAGAATAGGATCATGATCCATCTTGATTTAATTAATCTGCTGTCTAATTGTCTGTATATTCAGTCTCTTACACAGGCTAATATTAGCTCTAACAAACCAGCATATGCAAAGCAACAGGAACATACGGTTTGTTACTACAAGGACTCACATGCTCGTGTCTCAGTGCAGAAGCATCCAGAGCTTCCAGATTTTAAGGACTAATTCTCAAAGTCAAACCTTGCTAATATTTGAAGGGACAGATTGGCTGATGTCCCAAACAGCATTACCTCCTTCCCGTAAGCTGAATTATTCCTGTTATTATCAACATTGTGAAATGCCCAGTGGCCTAAAGCAGATGTTTTGGCTACTCTTCCAAGACTGCAAACCTTGGGACAGAGATTTTGTTAGTACTAGATAGTGAGGAACACCTACTATTCCATCAGTATCTCTGGAGACTACGCTATAAGAAACACCCTGCTCTTCAAGGCTTTATTTTCCTCAAGGCCCTGTTGCAATTTGACTTACCTTAAGCACTGTGCTAATTAAAACAGGCCCTGGACAAGCTTTTTTCTGTGAAGCATAAGATAAACAGTATTACTGTAGCCAGTGCCAATACTACAAGAACATTTAAAATAGCATTTATGAGGGATGCCACCAGTAAATTAAAGATTACAACAGGGCCCAAACAGTGATAACTTACAGGAAATGGCAAAAAAGGAGAATTTGTGGATTACAGTATTTTGTCAAAAAGCTTGAGATGAAAAGTCAATCACTATAGTTCAATAAACAAATGCTGGGAAATGAAGCAGCATCATGGACAGGGCGTTGCTGAATGTCCTATTTTTAACTGCATTTTGTGAAGAACATGGATTGAGGCAACATTCAGTACAAGATCCAGATACTGCAAAACTTGCACAACTGCATAAAATATAGTTTCAGAGTGCTGAGACTGAGGGGGGGGGGAAAGAAAAAAGGCTAACCCCAAAGCTTCTGAGATCTTATCAGCTTTTTGTGGTTGTAGACTACTGCTGCTCATTTTTTCACCTTTCACATTCTTTGTCACAATACCCTGTAATTCTTGAAGTCATCAGATCAATGGTGCTTTTGAGCACCATTACTGCAGGCTATTTGTTTAAAGCTAATATACGCACTTGCTTCCCTCCTGTGTAATTTCCTGTTATTTTTGGCTTTATACTTAAGGCATGTAAATCATGTTCAGTGGGAAGTGTCCAAGCACTTCCTGGGTGCATACGCAACACAGAGAACTAGTTCTGCAACACATGCAGAGAAGAACCGAAACTTTGCCTTCTTGAGGCCCCATCCCTGGAATTGTTCAAGACCAGGCTGGATGGGGCTTTGAGCAACCTGGTCTAGTGGGACGTGTCCCTGCCCATGGCAGGGAGTTGGAACTGGTTGATCTATAAGGTCCCTTCCAACCCAAACCACTCCATGATTCTTCTCTTTATACTAACAATTCTTGGTAAATCCTGAGACAGCATATGGCCATCTCAGCCTTAGGGGCAGCTTGTTGACAACAGTCACACATAGTTTTGCAGTGTAGGTTCTACTCCATGATTTCAGCAGAAATTCTGAGCAGCACCATGGTCCGTCCCATGGTAGCACTTTCTTCTCTGTAAGGGAGCTTTATATGAATTGGCTTTGGCTGAGTGGGACCCTTCTACACCAAAAGTAACACAGCTCTTCACAGCTGACTCAACTCTTACAATGCTCAGAGCATTGCTCATACAATGCTCAAAGCTCAGAGACTAGTAAACGTTAGGTGTTTTTTTTGTGCTGGCACAGTACTTGGATACAAAAGCTAGAGACAGAGGCTTTTAATACACAGAAGAGATTTTTGTCCAAGACCGCCCCCATCTGTTACTGTTTCATAGCTGGGGAAAAAAAAAAAAAGTTTAAAACTGCTGTAAATTCTCCTCCTCATATTTGATAAAGTGAGATTTCCAATATACTAATATTTCGTATTGATATTTATTGGAATAATTTACTGGTGGTTATTTTAGCTGCTTAAATGCTTCTGAAATACAAAAGTGGAAGGCATACTCAATTTCTTCAGTGAGTGTGGGTAATTTTATCAACCTGTTTGCAACACATAAAATATTCATATTTCTCTTGGTTTCTCCATTCACATTTTGTATAAAATTAATCTGAAATACGGGCAAAAATTTTTTACAATCATACCTTTTTCTTTGGCGAACACAAATTGCAGTACCATTTCTCTTTCATAAAATTTATGCTAAGGTCAATTCAATATTTTATGCATGGAAGGCTAATTTATGTCTAACACATGCTTAAATAAATATTGGAAAACTAATTCTGCTCCTGAAAATTCCAACTGTAATGCTAAAAAATATGTAGGGGAACAAAGCACCCATCTCTGACTCTCATAATCCACTTCAAATCCCTTAAAACAAAAGCAGCAAAGAGAACCAGGCTGTTTAAAACTGAACAAAGAAAACAGTTTAGATTAACAGAATCTGTGAATAAACTGCTGTCTTAAAAGAGTTTTGTTCAGGTGTTTGTTTAGTGGCAAAAATAACTTGTGTGTTGCCATACAATATTATTCTAGGATGCAACTCCATAATTATATTTTTCAGTCTAGTGAACAGACAGGCTTTTCTAAAAATCGCAAATTAGAAAAACTGAAAATGCCTAGTTTTGCATTAATCAATAAGCTGGAAAAATTGATCATTGGACAGCATTTTACAAATCTTGCTCCTCCTGTCAAGAAATATACTCTCATGGATGTGTGTATTTGTATTATGCTTAAAGTAGATTGAGGCAGGCCAGAGACATGTAATTATAGTGTTCAGGAGTGTATAGGGTAGGAGCTCAGACAAGAAGCTCACCAGGAGACAAAACAAGAAGCTCTGCTTCTTTTAGGTAATGGCTTAAGATACATGTTATTTGGAAAGGCATTCTTCCTTGTTCCAGACATCTCTTGTATTCATTACTCAAGGTATATATTACAGAGACCACCATGGTATTGCTTCCAGCTCTTACTGGGTTTAAATATTCATTTCAGCCTGGATTTCATTCCAAAGAAAATTACTTCTGGCACAAACAGCTGGACTCTGTAGGTCTTCTGCTTATTCAGTAAAAAATGGGGTGAACCCTTCCTTCACTGCTTTATATCATACCATTGGTGGGCTGCAATTTAATCTGCTCTGCAGTGTAACCCAGTGAAAAAAAATCTGTGTTCCCTCTTGCCAGCCTGATGCCAGATTTCTGCCTATTTCCATATGCTGATAGATCAAAACATCATAAATTCTGGTCTGTCTTTCCTGAGGGCGTCCTTGCCTCTGTGCTCGCAGCCTTCCAGGATTTGCCCATCAATTGTAGTGCTCTCAGGCCAGTCAATGCAGTCTCGTCATGCAGTTGGGGAGCAAACTGGGAGCATTATAGATGTTGCATTTTGGCTGCCGTGTTGTTTATTTTTATTAATGCTTTATCCCATAATGTCCTCATTAACACACCAATGAAGTATGGGCTAGATATGTGGACAGTGACATGAACTGAAAACTGGCTGAACTTCTGGGCTCAAGGGATTGTGATCAGCAGCATGAAGTCCAACTGGAGGTCAGTCACTAGCCCCAGGGTTTGACTGGGGCTAATACTATTTAATTTTTTCATTAATGAACATGTTGATGGTTTAGAGTGCACCTTGAACAAGTTTGTGGATGGTAACAAACAGTAAGGAGCGGCTGATATACAGTGTTACCACTCAGAGTGACCTCAGCGGGCTGGAGAAATGGTGAAACAGAAACCTCATAAAGTTCAGCAAAGGGAAGCATCAGGCTCTGCCCCTGGGGAAGAATAACTCCTGGTACCATTATATACTGGTGGCCAACTGTCTACAACTGCCTTGCAGAAAAGGTCCTGGGGGTACTGGTGGACAAGCTACGCCAGCAATGTGCCCTCACAGAAAGGCAGGCCAACGGCCTCCTGGGCTGCATGGGGAAGATAATTGCCAGCAGGTTGAGGGAAGTGGTGCTTCCCCTCCACTCAGCCCTGGTGAGGCTGCATCCGGATGCTGGGTCAAGTGCTGGGATCCCCAGGACAAGACAGACATGGATTTACTGGAGTGAGTTTAGTGAACGGTTACAAAGATGATAAGGGCTTGGAGCCTCTTTCATAACTAGAGAGTCTGAGAGAGCTGAGAGTGTTCAGCAGAGAGAAGAGAAAGCTCAGGAAGATCTTATCCATATGGGATCAACACCTGATGTGAGGGAAGGAAGGAGAGGCAGTAAGACTCTCCTCAGTGATGTCAATAAACAGGGTGAAGGGCAATGGTCAAAAACTGAAATATAAGAAATTTTATCTGAACACAAAAAAAATACCTTTTTTTTTTCCCCCTCCACTGTGAAGGTGGTCAAACACTGGAGTAGGTTGTCCAGAAAGGTTGTGGAGTCTCCATTCTTGGAGATATTCATAACTCAACATGGCCCTGGCTTACCTGCTCTAGCTGACCTTCCTTAAAGAGGGAGGGTTGGACTAGATGATCTCAAGGGGTGCTTTGCAAACCCAGCAACTCTGTGATCCTGTGCAATGCTCATGGATCCAGAACATTGCCCAGCAGGAGACCAGGAAGCTTTCCCTTCTCCTTGCAGCCTGAGAGAGAATGAGCACAAAGAAGCCCTTTGTGTCCAGTGTGGTAAGGTGGGCTCCTACTGTGTTAGCACATATGAACATCAGAAAGGAGAACATCACTTGTCTGGTGGACTGCCTTTTCACTGCAGCTGCAAGGAGGCTGTGGGTGTAGGAATTAGCACCTGGGGCTGATTTCTTAGCAGGCTGCTCCCTGAATGGATCTGAATAAGCTACACTTGCCTGAGGCTAAGAAGAGGAAGCTCAGCTCCTGCCCATGTCTCCAGGGTCATACAAGTAGCATGTCTGTTCCTCAGCATTGGCCAGAAAACGGCTCAGCAACCAGCTCAGATGCTGAAGTGTAAACTCAGGATAGATGAATCTTACCTCACAAAACTAAACAGATCCAGTTTGAATGCAGAACAAAAACCTAACTTTACAAAACACTAAACTAGTCATTCTTCCCATTACCTTCTGGAATCCTTGTACTGAGATGAACAAAAACATACATGACTGAGAAACACTTGCATTTTTCCACCTCCCTATGCTCCCTTTGCTAGTGCTGCTCCTTTCCCTGGAGGAGCAGGACCAACCCTAAACACCAACCAGTTACACTTCAATGGCTGTGGCATCAATCTGGTTTCCTACATATCCTTTTCACTTACCTCATTATGTGTAATAAGCTTGAGATGAATAACCCTAGCAGCTCACTGAAGTGCTGACAGCACAGAAATCTTCTAAAAAGTATCAAGGAAATGAAAATGACCCATCAGTCATGCCAATTGATAACAAAGTTAAACTGGACTATTCTGGCAGTTCCTGCCTAAAAATAGAGCTGTAAAAAGCCCCATTTTTGGGGTTGATAACAGAGAAACAGCATAAAGAAAGTCACTAGAAAAAAATATTTCACAAAAAATAGGTACCCTTTTCAGAAGTCATTTCAGTGCATATTCATATCACAAAATAACTGCGACATTGTTTTAATTACTGAGGACAAGAAACTTTGAAAAGCATGCACGGCTAATAAATAATTGTGACACCATCTTTAATACTTGTTATTAAAATATTTTTTTTGTGGTTTTTTTTTTTTTAATTCAGGAAGAACACAGTCCTTAGTCCTCCGATCTCTCAGCACATGACTTCAGAAATCACTTAATTATTGCAAGCATTGACAGACTGATCTTGGCAAACCAACTTCCAAAGAGCACTGTATGTACCACCAAATTTAATAAGGATTACAAAATTTCAAGCAAAAGTCAGCTATGCTAACTTCTGTCTAAGTATTACCTCTGTCTTTGTGTGCTTCAGGTCTTTTAACAGAAAAAAAATATTCTAGGAATTGTTGTTAGGCATAGGGACTAGTTCAAGTCAAATGGATATAGATATCTGTAGTCAAGATTTTTGCATGTGACTAGAGATTCTGTATACTAGGGGAAAGAGGGCATATACATCTCTTCCTAAGAGACATTAGCTTATTATATGTAAACACTAGTCACCTTTAAGAATATCATTGTAATAACATAATACAAGACAATTAATTTTTAATTATTTACAATTTAAAAACAGCCCCTAAACTTGACATTCCTGTTTCCCAAGTCTCACGAAAAATAGCAACCAACATTGAATATTAAACATTAGATATTAGAAAAAGTCAGGAAGATACTCTAAGTATATCCTAAAAGGCAGAAGATATTCTAAAAAGCTAAGGACTGATAACTACAGCACAATTCCTCCCCACAGGCACCCAAAATATCCATTGTTTTAGTTTCTGTTCAGTTCCCACAAATACCACTGTCAGTGATCCATTACTTGGTTCAATTGTACTATTAGATATTCAGCTCAGCTCACTTGGAGCTCATCAGCCTGCACTAATTCTGTTATTTGTGGCACTGGCCTCAGATTACTGGAATTGTTTCCAGCTGTGTTTTCAATGCCATTCCCATGTAATCCTATTTATGGAAATTTTGTGGGATCTGTACTAGCCAAGCAAAGGACAGTCAATATCTTTTAAGTACTTTGAAATTTCAATATCTTTGTAAATACTTTTAAATTCAATATCTTTGAATACTTTTAAAACGTGGTGGCTGAAAATCATTGTTGCTTGTTCTAAATCACAGTTCAAAATAGTGGAAGGTAAATTCATGGGTCCAATTCACAATTCAGCAAATTTCTTCTCAAAACTCTGCGGTTTTGATTATTTATTTTTAAAAGAAAGATAAGAAGGAAATATTAGTGAATCATTTGTGCATTAATATTGTCATATTGTGATCTTACAATTTCCAGATGTGCAACTTACATGAACTCTTTCAAGGAAGCTTTACATTTTAGCTTGATTTTTTGAACAACATGAGCTCCTCCTTGTAATTATGCAAGGAGATCTACTGTGCTTTTCAGAGGAAGCTGAGTAAAGCTCAGCAGTAACATGCACAACTCACTGCAAAAACTGGACAAAGAGTGTAAAAATAGCAGTGTAAATTAGGAAAATAAACTGACATAAGCTGAGTTACCCTTGAAAGCATATACTTTGTATAAAATTAAAATATTATTCTCATTGTTGATGCAAACGGGCTATTAAAAATTAAAGTATAAAGTCATTTGAAGGCTGCAGAGAGTTACAGATTGGTCAGTCTAGTTATTGGTCAGCAGAACTTTTTACTATGAGACCCAATACGCTGACTAGATGCAGCCACAGGATGGTGCTCGTGGACTTTGTAAAGCCGGGGAGGAGCAAAGATTAAACAAAAA